>CM062223.1:7441033-7883641 GCA_031216235.1 Syzygium jambos
GTCCCTAGATTAAAAGTGTAGAGGAAATGCAGAGGAAAAAATAGACGCAGGATGATGAAATGTCAATGTTGTCGATTAGGGGTCGAATTGCACAATTGCTGGCGAAGTCAATCGCTAATCTTCACAAGATGCATGGATAGTTTACACGGATCAAAACCTAGCTCTTAATGAACTATCATGCTTATAGTGGTCAAATTCTCATCGTTACCAGCAAACTTGATTCTCGAAATAATTTTCTTTGGAAGATGCATGATGCACTCTTCGGTGAAATTCAGGTGTCAAGATTTGGTATCAAGACAAGCTTGAGTCCTTTCGTATTAGAGGAGGCATCTAATCTCCAGTTGATTGTTTTCATTTCTTCAAATCAATTGGACATTCCTGCTTATAATGATTAGGATCACCACAGTTCGAGCAATTAAAATATTGACAACCAACCAGTCTAACAAATTGCTTACCAAAATGATTTTTATAAATCTGATTCGAAGGTCTACGCCTTAATCTTTCCTTAACCTTTGGAAAATCATGATGTCATTTGCCTTTTTTAATCGAAGACCAGTTTTGCTGTAATATGGGATTTGTATGGAAAGAACATTCTCCAATGTTTTCGACTGAAGAGAGAATTTCTAGTAAATTTTCGAAATATCTGTTGGAAATTTGGGACAAATTAATGGGTGAATGAATGAGAAATTGATGCTCAAAGAACACCCTTGAGTTGGAAGTGGGAAGTGAAAAGCACTAGTCCCACATGGAAAAGGAAGAAGGCTATGGAGTGGTTTATATACAGTTACACTTATTTGAAGTGGTAACTATTGTAGCACAAACTCTCTGCCTCGCGCGCAGGCGCAGGGGGGGTGCAAATCCGATGCCCGACAAGCTGAAACTTGGGCGCGAGCGCGCATTCTGCGTACACGATTACGGGATCGAAAAGTGGGCCTCGCAACAGGCCCAATTAATTTTAATTTTCTTTTTCCGACTCAAACGGTTACAGATTTGTAACGTGCGTTAAATTGTGCTGTTACGACGGAAATTGATTTTTGATTTTGTAACGGCAGATTCAATTAGCCGTTTCTGACGCGTATTGATTTTGTAACGGCAGATTTAATTGGCCGTTATTATGCCCGAACAGCTCTCCCCTCAGTTCTATTTTATCGAAATCATTCTTTCGGTTCTCAGATCTGCAGCTTCTGAAAAACGTTCCCTGCCTTTTCCTTCTGAAAAATCGTTATCTGCTTTCTTCTTCTGGAAAATAGTTCTCTGCATTTGCATTGTTTTTTTTTTTTTTTGGTGAAGTGATTTGCATTGTTTTCGATAGTGTTCATCTCCGAGAATTTGTTCAAGTTCGCTGAAGGCTTTGAAGTTCTGATTACTTCTTAGTCGTCTACCGTTGTATCCTGGGAGACAGACGTTCACGAAACCTCATACGCGTGCTGAAGGGAACGAATCTGTTTTAAGGAAACTGTGTTGAACACAGGCCTCGGTATTCGTTTGTATCGATTCCAACTTTGTTATTGCAATTTCGTTTCTTTGTAATTCTGTATTGTTTGTGATATTTATGCTAATGCCATTTTGAATTTTGATCAACAATATCTTCCTTATACGAGTCGATTTCCTTTTGCAGAGTATCTTTTTCTTCATTGTCAAAAGAAATTTTCTTTTCCAACTCAATGATCCTTTCATCTTTAATGATATTTTGCTGTTTAAATCTAGAGACATCCTTTATCAATTTAGAGATCTTCTTTAAAGCATTTTCATGTTCCTCACACAATTCATAATATGCATCTTCATCATCAAGATTAGGATATGAGTAAAATACCTCATCATCCTCGGTTTGAATATTTGCCATTAAATATATATTTGCTTGTATGATTAATCTCCTCGTCACTGGACTCACTTTCTGAATCACTCCAAGTTTCTGCCTTGAGTGCTTTCTTTTTTTTCTCAAATTTCTTCTTTAATTTCTCGAGTAAAGGACATTCTGGTTTAATGTGTCCATGTTCCAGCACTCTAAACATATTATATCCTTACTGTTGAAGCCTTCTATGTTCTTGGAGAAGTTCCTTTCATTTGATTAATTTGTTTGCTTCCTTCCCTTGAGATTTCTTCTCTTCTTAACGATATTTTGGAATCTCTTTTATAGCATTGCCATCTCTTCATTATCACCATTCTCCTCTGATGTTATTATCTTCATCATAAGTGTTAGCTTTAAATGCAATTGATCTCTTACCTTTCTGCTCCCCTTCATCAATCGGTCAGCTTCATGGCCATTAAAGTACCCCTGAGTTCATCCACAGAAAGAGGTATAATCCTTAGTGTTTCTCAAATGAAAGTCTTCATATAATTCCACTCCATAGGAAGTGCGATAAGAATCTGTTTACATCCTCAGCATTGGTAAATGTCTTTCCATGATAGGCAAGACCATTTACTATCTCGGTATACCTCGTGTTTATTTCTGTGATAGTCTCATCATACTTCATTTTGAAAGTTTCATATTTTCCGAGAAGTATATTAAAATTTGTTTTTCTGACTTTGTCAATCCCTTCGAAAATCACTTTTAGTTTGTCCCAAATTTATTTGGCTGAAGTACATATAGAGATACAATTAAATTTTGAAGGTGATAAAGCACAATAAAGAGAGTAAAGAGTTTTAGCATTGTAAGGTTCTCTTCTGGCCAATTCCTCGGTTGATAATGTCGCTTACATTGCTCTTGTTTCTCCTGTTATTTCACCAGTGCCAGAGCATGCTAATGAAGATAGAGTTCTGGCTGCTGGAGTGATACGAATGTCATTTTCGACGACATTCCCTGTTGCTGGATCTGCTGACCTGATAAATGCTTTCATCTTGCATTTCTAGAAACTGCAATTCGAAATTGATTGTCCTTCATAGACTGCTGCACTACTATGACTAGCCATGGTTGATCTTTATGCTATTGAAATAGAACACTTCAAAGTAAATGAGCAACCTAGCTTTGATACCAATTGTTATGGTTAATGATATAACTTAGATGTGGGATAAATAGGTTATAAAGCAAAACTTGATAGATGTTGCAAAATTTTATAATCAAGTATTTATGCAAGAATAATTTTATATATACAAGAGTAAGCTGATGATTTCGTGTGTAGTATGTTTCTATCCAAAAAATATGGAAACAAATAAAGAAAGATACAAGAGTCGTACTAAGATCTTTATAATAGTTCGACTTAGATTAAGCCTATCTCCACTCTTCCAGACTAACAACCACTAATAGGTTGTATTCCACTAGTAATCCTTTGAGCGGTTATAGTGTAGCTCATGCTGCTTTTACCCAAAGCTAGTAAGTCACACTACTAATTTTCACGCATTACTACAACACTTATACACTTCTGAATAAAGATTACAATCAGTGAGTCACTCTCAGTAATAATGAACTGCTCACTCAATAAAAAGAGAGAATAAAGCGCTTTCTCAATAATGTAAATTCTCGTTATTCATATATCTTCAATGTATGTCGATCTTCTTATATAGTTTTCAAGATCCACACTAACAGTCGAAAAGTTTCAAGATAAACAATTTAGCCGTTGAAGATAAATTCTGCAATCATTGGGAGATCTGATCACCTATACAATTAAATCTTCCTAGTGATAGTGTGGTTTCCACGAATACTTTTGCTCATATAAGGAAATAATCCTTCTTAGCAAATTGTTTGACAACTGATTAAATTTCTCTCCATATGCGTGTCTCTAGAATTCTAGGCCTAAGGTGGACTGGATCAATTGAAAGTTCAATTTCGTTTTGAACTACTCATTTTCAAATGATATCCACATTAGTCACAAATATTCATTTTGGACTTCATAAGTTTCTTATAATTTATTCCACAACAATTTTCGCATTGAACCCACAAATGCATAAATTTTTACTTAAATCGAAATAAGTAGGATTTTCTCTTCGAGTGAAATCAATACCATTCCTATATTTCTTATACTAGAAATCCCCCTTTCATTACTATTTCTACTTTCACCATAAATGTAACTATAAATGTAATTGTCACTGGAATTGTCACTACTACTTAGAAAGGAACTCTCAATACAGATTTGAGAACCAAGATATGATGCGCATGGCATATGTAGGGTAATATAGGGAACTGCTTCTATTAGCAACTTGTGAGCCTCTCAAGGCTTTCCACCATTAGTGGACTTGTTTGTCGCCGTCCACTTTATCTTGCTATGTATGAATACGATCATATGAACTATTCACCTCATCACAGTACTTCGAAGCCCTCATGAACTTTCCGTTCCTTGACTTTTTCATCTTCATCAAGGTCCTTCGAATAATCTTCGGTAAATCACTTCACACTTCAAGTATTATGAGTGGAGATATAGTTTTCCTTGTATCTTTTCAATCATAAGATAAGACAACATTAGCATTTATCCAATAATTGGTAAAATAAGATGATTATGTTAACTTCAAAATATTATAGGAGGTTTTCTCAATAACATGTAGCTAGCGAGAGCATGGAGGCCCTTGTCTGTGGAGAGTTGTTGGCCATCGCCGAGGCCTTGGCAACCTGTCTAGTCCTTTCTGGTGGAGGGAAGTAGATGAACGATAGAGAAGCAAAGAATAGGATAAAAAGAAAAGAAAAAAAGAATGTACAAGAAAAATGAAAATTGAAAAAATAGACTTACAGCTACGTCAACTATTTTGGCTTAAATACTATTACCTTTACCAAAAAAAAAAACTATTTTGGCTTAAATTAGCCAAGTAGACTACATTGAAAAATTATCAAAATGTTTAAGACTTTTTGAACAACATTCACCGATGGTATAATGTTTGCCAACAGGCTGACAAATTGCAGCCAATCAAAAGAGTAACAGAGACCACCCGAGAATGTGGACTAGTGGAGATGCACGAAAAACCCTTCGAACACATATAGTTGTTGATCCGAAGTGCATATAGATTTGTGGTTCTATCTGCGCAATATTTATGCACTAATTGGTAGTGGGTTCATGACATGCTATAGTCATTGTACTATAGGATGATGGTACATATTGTACATCATAATTGTAATAGTGTAGTGTTTGCCACTAGCCTAACAAATTGCAGCCAATCAAAGAGTAACAAGTTTTTGCAATAGTAATAGTCAAAAGAGATTTCTATTGCCATTAGACCACTTAACTTTCCATTCCATTACCAATGCACTAAGCTTTCCATTTCTTCGTGACCGAAGAAAAAGTCCGGTCAATTAGGTCATAAAAGACTGATGGGGAAGTCACGTCACAAGTGGAGTTTATCCCATCCTTTCCTAACCAATAAAGTGTAAATCCCGTCCACTTTGGACATTTGTTAACCTCTCCTCTCATTTCTTAGTTGCGACTCAGAAGGAAATGATTATGGAGAATGAAACGCAACAAAAAAGAAGACGGTGATTCCCATTTGAGGGATAAGGATACTTCATCTCCGTTCGTTTAGCAAAAAATATTATATTTTCAAAATTTATTTTTTAGAAAGTCACTTTCCTAAAAAGTAGCATAATTTTTCAGTATTCGACTGAAATATAAAAAAGTCTCGAAAAATATTTTCCGCCATTTGGTATGGAAAATATTTTCCTTCATGCATTATTTTTAATAATTTTTTATTTTGTATTTTAATATTTCTTTTATTTTCTTTATTTTCTCTTTTTTATTTCCCTTTCTTTCTTCCTCTGCCAATTTTCGATCACGACGACGGCCAGCGACCAGCCACAAGCGTGGCTCTGCATCACTCGCCCAAGGCTGGCGACTGGACTTGGGCGAGTGAGGCCTCGCCTCGTCTCGCCAGATCTAGCAAGACTCGGCCTTGCCTCGTTGGTCTCGAGCTCGGCCGAGCATCACTGGATCTGGCAAGGAGAGGCGAGGCTCGGCCTCACTCGTCCAAGGCCGGAGAGGCTCGCTGTGGCCTGCAACTGGCCTCAGGTGAGCGAGGCCGAAACTCTCCTTGCCAGATCTGGCAAGGCTCGGCCTCGCCTCATCGGTCTCGAGCTTCGTTGAGCATCGCCGGATCTAGCAAGGCGAGGCGAGGCGAGGCCTTGCTTGAGCTTGCCGGCCATGGGATGAGATGAGGGACGAGAGGACGAGCAAGGCAGCAGCGGGGGAGGAGCAGACGAAGCGCAAGGTAGCAACAGAGGAGGAGCGGCCCTGGAGATCCGACGATCAGAAGAGGAGAGCACGGGAAGATTGGAAAATGATTTCCTTTTCTCCTTAGTTTTCAAAGAAACTTTTCCACCGACTAAAAAACATTTTCCTTGATCGAACACCGGAAATTATGGAAAATATTTTTTGTGAAACAAACGGAACCCAAAAGTCTACCAATTTTCCGTACGGACTTCTTCTTCTTCTATTTTTTTTTTTTAACAATTGGGTTGCCAAGCTGCGTAATTTTTTTGATCGAATGGATCCTCCCATAGAATAAAAGATGTAGATGCAGCGCCACGTCCAGGGCTGGAAGGGGCCAATGCCATATTTATCAAATATCAAAGCCATATTTCTCTCTGTCCAAGTCAAACAGCTTAGCCACTAGACAGCAACTTTTCAGATCCCACTGCCCATTTTGCTCTTTCATTATTCCCTTTCCCCGTAAATATCGTTTGTGTGTTTATCAGCTAATTGGCATCCATTAGTAATATTTTCATTGGCTAATTCCTAATGCAAAGCTTTTTTTGTTTGCTAAGGTCCACACCCTATAGAACACAAAGTAACAAAATTCTGAGTAAAACATACCCCCTCATTTTTCATACAGAGATCATGTCCTTGCTAATTGTCTTGTTACTCGGCGGATTATTATTCCTTGTTGGATTTATGTTGAACTACTATTTCAATTTCATCATATCGACCCCTACTATAGTTCAGCGACTCACCGATATCTGGGGGTTGGTCCCAGCCACTTCGTCTAGGCCTATCGCAGTCCCCATAAACAGAGATAGCGAGATCTTCATCATCACCTGACTAGTCGTTGAGACGAAGCAAGGACCCGACCCTTGTCGCCACGTGCAAGGCGTACCTCAGACGTGGCAGTGTGGGCCTCGGTCCCTCACTGCTGATCTGTGCAAGGGCATTGCCAAGATACAAGGTGACGATCGCGCCCTTGTTGTTAATCAGCATGAGGACTGCACTCCGCGGTGACGCTAGCTCTTGCCACAGGAATGGTGAGGTCCGAAGGCATTCATCAGCAAGTGGCAAGGTTGGTGAAGGCGGCGACCTTGCCTGCCTCAGCTTGCTGCCCGCCCTCTCTCTGCTTGCTCTTGCTGAAGTTAAGGCGCCTACGGTGGCCCTTTCGGGTTCACCTGACCCTAGTCACTCTGGGCAAACTGGTACAGAAATGATATTCAGGAACATTCTACAATAGTTAAGGAACTCCGGTGCTCTTAACCTCTGTTTAATTAGTTCTTTATCAAATCCATATCAAGTGCATTAGGATGTTTTATTTTGTCCTAAAAAATACGATAGATGGAAAACGCATCTTGACGTGGACTTCCTATAATTCGTAATGAATTTTGGTTGGAAAGAATGGAACAGCCTTCATCATTACACACCATGTCGATGTTCCACTAAATTATAGCTCTCAGTGTCATGCTTTTTCATCTTAGTCATTAACTTCGGTGCTTCTTATTGACCCTCCAATATCCAAATGATCAAAGGGAATTTTCCTGAAATGGTCTATGTCCATTTAGTCATTGGATAATACCTGCACCAAAGTGACTCTCAGCAATAAAAATAACTTAGTTGCATATGGTCACAATCCACATATATCGTTTGATCATGTAGATGTGATCCGATGTATATGAATTGGATTCACATTCATAGGGGGCGCTCTTCACATGCTTTTCTGTTGGCTAGTTTTTTTGTAATGATTTTCTATTTCCAATTTGATAGAGCAAAGGTAGACCACCTTTGTATAGCAGGAAAATCAAAGAGTATACGAATTCATGTGTGAGGTACCAATTGTTGTAATGTATACGAACATGGAAGCTAACCGGATCTTTGCAAATTATACCAATGCAAAAATCACCGAAGAAATAAATGAGGAACGATAAAGGATACCTAAATACTTATGTGGTTCGGTCCGATGCATTAGTACCTATATCTATAAGGAGAGCCAACAGCAAATAATCCATTAATATTCGGAGAATCGGAGTTTATAATTGCGCACGTACTCAAGTATTTTTCACACCTAAATTAAACACAGACTCTAAGTAATTACAATAAAGAACTCAAATGGATATAAAAACTGCTAGCTCAAATTGGCGTTCGCGCCCAAGCAACAACTCGCGTACTGCTGAAAAACAAGAAAGTACGGATGTTCTTTCTTCATCTTCTAGTTCATGCGACCGCTCCTGCTCTCCACCGAAGGAAACCCGCAAATTCCTTGGCTGTCGGCTACTGCACAGCTTGAGAGCCCCACACATCTTCCGTTTTGTAGGGGTCAACAACTTTGACCTGGACCCACACATCTCTTTGCTGGCGGCCACAACTTAGCTGGAGAGGGAGACCATCGGCGGCCAAAACTTCAATGAAAAGACAACCTAGGGTTAGTCCAAAAGTAAGCCCTATATTTTCTTTTGTTTTCTTTTTTCTAATTATTTCTAATGACTCCTGGCCCCCACGTTGCTATTCTGTTTTTTCTCCGAGTCCACATCTTGGTCAAATTCAAGAGAAGTAACTAGTGCATATCTTTTGCCGAATATTGGGCATTTAGGGTCCGCATGATAATAATTTTACTTCTTTATTTTTTTTTATTTTTCATTTCTCGGAAACAAATTTAGAATAGAAATTCGTTTGATAAAGTAATTTTATTTTTCTATTCTGAAATAAATTTTTAGTCTAGAGTTAAGTTTGTAAGAGAAATTGGAAGTAAAAACTTTTTACTTTTCTTTTTTTAAAACGAAAAGAGAAATAAAAACTTTTCTCATCGCTCGCTTTTGCCTCCCGCTGCTCGCAGCACGCAACCGTCACCTCCCCTCGCGGCCGCCCGCTGATCGTCACCGACCACCCACCGACCGCTGCCTGTCGCCTGCCGCTGCTTGCCACTGCCATACCTTGCTGGCCAACACCAGCCGCCTCCCATTGATGAATGGAAAATAGTGTAAGAGGGAGAAATTTTGTGTCATTATCAAACGAATTTCTATTTTATGAAGAGAAATTTTGTGTCATTATCAAAAGCGTATCTCTGTTTAGAAACTCGTTCATGAAATATAATACCAAAACTTTATTTTTGAAACAGAATGGTATCATTCACATCCTTATCCAATCAGGTTGGGTTCTGTAAATGGCTCTAATTCGAGACATAATATAACGAGGTGCTAGTCGAATATAAGTCGCATATGAAATGATAAAAATCAGAGAGAGTAGATCACAAGTTTAATTGGTCCATAGTTCATTTATTTAAGGTGTCGTGGGAAATTGAGTGGAGATAGGATTGCGTCAGACTTAGACTTAATGCTCACTGAGACATCCCATTATGAGGTAGTAGTGGGCTTGCGTTGAATACCAATAGACAATATTAAGAAATTTTCTTTTGACTTCATTCAACTTAGTAGGACATAGCATGATTGGTGAATGCAATGTATGATTTAGGAATGAGCTATGATATCGTCCAATTTGACGTATGATTTAGGAATGAGCTATGATATCGTCCAATTTTACTATATAGCGTGTATTTTTATACACGGATTATTGGGATCCTCTAAATTTATTTCGTCATTGGTCGCTTGTTTACAACCTTATTAAGCAAATAGGAATAACTGCAATATGTTTTTCTTGGTCGGTTGTCTTCATTTTGCATCAGGTTTCCCAAATGACGTTTCTTTAGCTTCATGGCATGATTGGTGAATGCGATTAATGATTTAAGCATGAGTTATGCTATCGTCCAAACATCAAGGAATAGTTGTCCCAAATGACGTTTCTTTAGCTTCACGGCATGCTTCTGGTATTGGACACAGTTCAGTACGTAAAATCACGCTGAACTATTTCATTTATTCACTAGAAAATGTTCTTGGTAGAACTTGGCAGGCCCTTAATTTTGCTAACAACATACAGTTTTTGCTGTAGGACACACCACCCCTAGTGACATATTGTTACTTAAACTTGCTTCTCTTACAGAGACACTAGACATCATTTCGTACTTATAGAGAGCCTAAGAACCATATGACATATATAAGCTCAAAATTTATATTTTCATCTTCTTTTTTCTTCATGCAGTTGGATAAGAAGCATTCATGGCAAGACCACAGAGACCAGTCCTAGAGCTCACATCCCTCTGGATCCTCATGTACCCTTTCTCGCCCCAGCCGGTGCCCCACGAATTCTTCAGCAGCCAATACTTGGTCCCGCCAGAGGTCTTCCCATACCCAACCGCCGTGACAGCGTGGTCGATGCTAGTGCCACATGAGCCCGTGAACACGCCACTTGAGTAGAATTGGAAATTGAACCCGCTCGCCTCGATTGCCACTGAGACCGGCTGGTTCGCCACGGCCTGCAAGAGGGCCTTCTCATTGTTGGCCGGCACGTCCTGGTATCCAGTTATCGAGGCCGCGTGGTTTGCTGTCTTGGCCTTGTTGCAGGTCCGCTTGTCTCCCCGGTAAGGGTAGTTTGCCTCGGTCGTGAGGCCGCCCTTGCTTATGATGAACTCAAAAGCTCTGTCCATGAGCCCGCCCCTGCAGCCTTCATCGTTAACATCACAATCCACGAGTTGTTGCACCGAGAGTGGCACCAACTTCCCCTTCCTGAGCATGGTAATCCCTTCCATAGCCGCCACTGCCGAGAATGCCCAACAACTTCCTGCACAAGGAAATAGTAAGTTTTCTTTGGCAGGCATACAGAAATCATTCAAATTAATGCACAAAATGGAAGACATATGTCTATGTATAGTATGATAGGTGTAAAAAGAATGTAACAGTGAAATAGAGATAATATACTAGTGTTATGTAGTTAGTTATTGTTGCGTTTTTTAACAGCTTGAGTACAACATGAGAATTTTGACATATTCGCAAGACAAATTTTGATTTTCCACTCACCGCATTCGCCTTGATCCTTGACAGACGTCACGGCCTTCTTGGCTCGCCAGTCCAAGGTGGCTGGAGTGGCGGTGAAGTTCGCATACTTGAACGTTTTCGCATCCACAGAGGACAGGACACTGGTGGGATTCCTCTTGTAGCCGGTGTAGGAAGCGCGGAACTCCTCGTTGGTTAGGTCCGTGAATTTGTTTGTGGACAACTTATACCCGACGTCCTTACCATTGTTAAATGCATTGATGCGCTTAACGTTCTCTTTAAATATCTCATACCGTTTGGCCTTTTCGGCGGCGTCCTTGTAGAGGCGTCCGTGGATCGCCATCCATTCATCATGTTGCTTTGACAAGTGTTCCTCTTCAAGAGGGCGACAAAGCGTTTCCGAAACAGAAACTATAACGACCAAAAGAGTTGCTGATGTGAGGAATGAGAGTTGGTTTTGTTTGGCCATAGTAGTGGTTTGGGTACTGACACACAATTGGAGTGACTTAATGAGTGTGTCTTTCAATTTGTGCACAAGGAACTCCAAATGGGTGAGGGCTTTTATAGACAAAATGTTGCTCAATCGTTGTCACTCTCAATTTCTCTTGATAATGCTTGAGTGGACCTTTTTGCTCCTTCTATGTGCCTAGATAACTGTTCTGACTTAGACCCCGATAATTAGATTTAAGCTTGCTATTGCACACTCATCATGAATAGCACATATGCAATTGGAGTGCTCTGGTTCTTATTGATTGATGGGTGATTGAGCAAAATGCTTCCATTAAACATTGTTATGTAGTGCAAAAATATGTGGTTCTAAGAGGCTTGTTGGTTTTGTGGTGGTCTCAACTCCTAGCCAAAAGCAAATAGATGGTTTATTTCCTTTCGTCAATGGTTAGGTACGTACTTGGGCCTCTACAAATGCATTTGCCTTCATATATGTGTATGTATTGGCATTTTCGACCTTTCATAAACTATATTAGCCTGTCGTTATACCTAGATATGTATTTGCATCTATGTTTTGTCTTTTGATCATGTGTAAGTAGTTGTGATTCCACGTAGATGATCATAAATAAGTGAGCGCGGCTGGTGGCGTGCAAAAAGAAAACCATACTTCAACACTGAATTCACAATCTATGACCAATATCAACTTTAGACGACCATTGGCTGAGTGCCCATTTTACACGTGTTTTTCTTAGTTTGAAAAGAAGTTGTAGACACTTACAATGTTTTGCATTAAGGTTGTAACTCAGCCACTCGAGCTATTTGAGTTCGACTGGCATATTTCTCAAACTCGACTTGATTCTTTTCGACTTCAAGTGATTCAAATACTAATCAATTGAGTCTAGTTCAAGCTGAAAAATACTTGACTTGAATATCTCACAAGCCTAATCGGGGGATTGAATCTTTCATTATTTTAATTATATATGTAAATTAATAAATATGAATAAACCAAATCTTTATTAAACTTTCAATTATAGTTTATTTTCATGATTCGAGCTCGAGTTTGAGTTTAATTCAAGTTTCAAGTTAGAATTATTGACTAATTGAGTCAAGCTAAAGCTTATTGATAACTTATTTAAATCCAGTATTAAGTCTTGGCTAATTGAGTTGGGTCGAGCTGAAGTGTCAAATTGTTGTTGACTCGACACAATTACACAAGTACAACCCTAGTATGGATATAGTTTGAAACTTAAACTCTTCATCTTCCTTTTGTGTATAAAACTAGTGATAATGACTTAGTTGGTCCCTGAACCTTTTCTTCAATATTTAATGTGGTTCATGAATTTTCTTTTTTATTTAATCTAGTTTTTAAACTTTCAAAAATCCAATCAATGTAATCCTTCCATTGAAAATTATAACATTTAGATGATGCGGCCATAATTTTGTTATCTTAATGTTAGATTGGCCATGTTGGCAATCTAACATTATTTTGGCCAAAAAACAAAGGAAATATAAGATTTGCTGACTTGGAGAAATGACTTGGCAGTCCACATCGTTCTATTGGCCAATAAATGTTGACGTAGCAATCCACATCAAAAAAATTCACGTGACATGTTGATGCACTTGAAGGAAGGAGAAATTTGAGCAAACTTTTGATTGAATGAAACAAGCTCAGTATAATTCTCCATAAAGTCCTAAACTTATTGCACGGTGGCTAATTTCCGCCCTTAATGTCTCAACTGTGCCAATTTAATTTTAAACATTTTGATGATTTGTCAATTTAGTCATTCCGATCAATTTCAAGCGGAAATCTATGAAGTGGATACCCGCCATCATACGTGGCATGGCTAGTGCTGAAATGGTCGACCTTCGTTAAGGGCCACGCAGTGCTGCCAGACACTAGTTGAGGCGTATAGACCCTCGCTAGCCACTAGACGAGGATCAACGACCCCTAGGTGAGGTTCACAGCCCTCACCTTGCCCAGGCCCTCGCTAACCATTGTGTGGGCTCATGCGCTCTCACCTTGATCATGCGAGGGTCGCAACACCCTCACCAGATCTAGCGAAGTGAGGACTTCATGGCCTTTGATGGCCATAGCGAGGATGTCGTGGCCCTCATTGGCCTAGTCGCTTGCAAGGTCGTCCTGGCCCTTACCTGTGCCATTGATCGTTGCGGCCGCAATCATTGTCAGCCATCGAAAAATGGAAAAAATTATAAAAATGAAAGAAAAGAAAGGGAAAATAAAAATAAAAATAAAAATAAAATATCAGAAAATTTAAGAAAAATTTGAACCAATTGTCCGCTTCATCACTGACCATGCCATGTAGGATGACTGGCATCTATGTTAGTGATTTTTGATCAAAATTGATCGAAATGACTAAACTGATAACTCGTCAAAAAGTTTAGGATTAAATTAACTTCCGTAGAATAGATTTATGATTTTTTAGATAATTTTCCCGAAATATATCAGCGGCCACGTTGACATTGAAAAAAGTGCACTGACCACCTATGTCATTACCCAGTTTTTAATTCTTGCAGTATTCGTTATTCATGAACAAGAAGCCCAGCCTAAACCGACAAAATTTGGTCCGGTCAAAATGCCCCAATAGTGTCAACGGCCCACAAGACGAAATTCGCATCAGTTGAGATTGCATACTATTTTCCACATTCATCGACTGCTGTTAGGTTTCTCTTCATCAACTGAAAGTGATATCCTTTGGCAAATCATGATGTTATCACCTTTTGTAGTTTGCCTAAGTTTCCTAATCCAGGCCAAAATAGTGGAGATCACCCAATTAATGCTGTTCAAAATAAACTAATTCAAAATAATATTTTTGTAAACCAAACTGGTCGATAGCTTGGTCAAATGCCAAATGTTGAAAACGTAAGGTCAGCGGATCCATTGGTACTACCCAATGCGGATTTCCCTATTGGGCCTGATTTGCCAATTAACATAAATGTGGAAAACCCAGCAAGACCAGCATCACCGCCAAGGGGCAGGATGGTCTACTGAATCGACATCTCAATGTGGTAAGATTCATTGACGCAATTAAGCAGGAGTTAGCATTAAAAAGAGGAATTATTAGGCCTCTTTATAGGAAATTGTATCCTAATTCGATCTATACTATACCTTGTCCGAGAAGATTTAAGACTCCTGACTTTGCTATTTTTACTAGCGAAGATGAACAATCAAAACCATTGAGCATATTGGCCGGTTTCTTGTCCAATGTGGAGAAGCAAGTACAATGAATTCCTAAGACTTAGGTCACTTCCTTTTTGTCAAAGACCGCTTTCGCCTAGTATACCAATTTGCCACTCAATTCAATTACTAATACGTAAAGAGTGGAAAGAAGTTCCATTCTCAATTTTATAGAACCATACTTGAAGTATCAGTTGCTGATTTGGCTAACATGTATCATTGCAATAACAAATCGATCGATTAGTTTATTGCTCAATTAAAGAAGGCTAGGAATAGATGTCTTGCTTCACTTTCAGAAAAAGAATTCACGAATTTGACTTTTGATAGATCAAAGTTCAATTTTAGAGAAAAATTCTAATGTCAAGGCGTTGTCAATTTATTTCAATTGGCGAAGCGATTGTCTAAATATGAGCAACTACTGAAAGAAAGAGATAAAGTGTTTAAATATATCTCGAAGGATATCATATCATTTTTGGTGAAACAAATGTAATTTTTGATTTTATTATCTTAAAAAATGTAATTTTTAGTTATGTTATATAGTAATGTTATTTTTAATGTTGTATATATCTAAAATTAGATCGTAAAAAACTTGGGATGAAAAAAAACCCACCTATTCTGTAGGCGACTCCGCCGCCATATGATTTTAGATTAAAAAATCGAAGACATGCGTAAATAAATAATAATAGACTTTATGAGCATCAACTATTTTGTCAAAACATGTTAGAAATATAATGTATATTCGTCTCAAATAAAAGTGGGATCCATTGTAAATGGAGGCACTAGTATCTTCGTTTTAAAGTTTGATTAATGAGCATATGTGTATGACATTAAATAAGCTAAACTACCTAATATCTTGCTTAGAGGAAAATTAACTAAAAATAGTTCAAAATGAGAGTAAAAGGGAAAAACGTTCGAGGACATTTTCATATAATCTAGGAACTAAATTGAACATTTAACAAAAATTCGGGGATCATATTAAATAAATTAAAAGTTTATTGGCAATATTGCACATTGGGCTTAAGTCTAGACACTAAATTGAATAAATTAATAGTTTAGGGATGATATTACACATTTAATCAAAGTGGGACCATTTGTGTAATTATCTTTAACAAAATATGGTATATTATGGTGCACCATGTAAGAGTACAACTTGATCTTAACATAAAATGAGTATATTTGGATTCACATAATAGTGCACTTTATCCAATTTTATCCAAAGTGCATGTGTTGCTTATTCTTAACATAAAGTTAACAAGTTGTATTTTATAGTATTTGTATTGATATCAAAATCATATTTGTGGATCCTAAGTTAATTTGACGTCTTTCTATTTATGTACTATAAAACTCATCTAGTAAGAAGAAAGTGAAATTTTTTCGTGAAAAGTAGGCTATTAGACAGCTAAATCTGATTATAGATGGGTCTCAGCCACCTCGTGTAGGCTTGTCGTAGCCCCACAATCGAAGATGAGTTCCTCATCGTCTTCTAACTAGTCATTGAGATGAAGCGAGGCCGCGACCCTCGTTGCCAAGTGCAAGGCCGACCCAAGACGAGGCGGCATAGGCCTCTGACCCTCGCCGCTGATCTGCGCAAGGGCCTCACCGAGATACAAGGAGAACATCATGTTGATGTTCCACTATAAATTATAGGTCTCAGTGTCATGCTTTTTTGTTGTAGACATTTAACTTTGGTGCTTATTATTGACCCTCCAAATGATCGAAGGGAGTTTTTCTGCAAAAATGTGTAGGTCTATATAGTCATTGTGTAATAGTTATATCGAAGTAAGTGTTGGGAGCGCAAAGTAAAAACCTAATACTTTCACTCAGGAAGATCACCAAGAGGGAGCCAAGTTCATGCCTGTCAACATATCTAGTTAGACTTACATTCATTAAAAAACTTAAGTCTATGAGTTTTGGGCTAATTAAGATAAGATCAACTACTCCACACCACACTAGTTTTTGATATGAGACTTTATAACATAACTCATACGTGCATCTTAACAGTAACTCTAAGCAACAAAAGTAACTTACGTGCATATGAACTCAATTCACATGCATCGTTTCATCATGTGGATTTGATCTCATCCAACAATGCATATGAATTGGGTTCACATTCATAGAGAGCACTCTCCACATGCTTTCTATGACACTCCAAACGTTATGCACGACACGTGTCTTATCCGATTATAACTCATAATTATTTTTAGCACGTGGAATCACAATAACATATTCATAGCATCCCATACAAGAAAACACACAACTTTAATTAAAGTACATATGCTTATTTTATAAAAAACGTCAGTAGATAATATTTTTATATAACGTCTTAGAAAAACACAAATTACATAAGTCATGGGAAGAGTTAGGGTAACCTATCATCAACACCAATCCTACGCCCAAAATCTTGCCTGTACAAAAGACAAGTAGGCTCTACAGATTGACAATCTCGCCCATTGACATATCACATTCACCATCAAAGGCCCTCAATGAATCAACCAACTCCATCGAGATTCTAGTACCAAGTGACAAATTGATGGGGAATCCACTCTAGAAACCCCACGTCAACCCAAACGGTGAAACTACACTTAGTATATACTACTACTAACCCAAGTATAAGCACATCTTCATATTCACACTCAGAATACATGGGAGCTCTAAAAAGCAACGGTGGTGATGGATCCATTCTACATATTTGAAAATTCAAAGGAGTGAGCCGAAACCCAGTAAATAAAATCTCTAAGTCTAAGGTAGAAGTTTCTTTTACCACTCAACATGGTATCCACAAACAATATCAGTTCAAAACAAGTACAAATAAATGAAAAAGTAAATGCACAATCTTTCCTATCATAATATGCAGATGAAATGCACTTATCAATGTTACATCGGATTATTTACTCAAAGGCAAGCGGATGACATGTTATTTCATGATATGCATTTAGCACATAGTTGTTCGCCACTATACACAGGAAAAATCTATTCCCAACTCATCATGAACTTCATCGATATACACAAGTGAGTTCATACTTGTTACTTGCCAGGAACCATCTCGACTCGCAAGTCATCCCTAGCATTCTTAGGGTACCCTGATACATAGCCCAATCATCATGAGCATCATTTATATCAGTGAGGATAAATATGCCACTATACGATCGCATGATGATGGTCAACATAAGCTTACACGAGACAACTCAGGCTACACAAGCCAACTCATATCTTCAATAAATAAAAAAAACTCATAGTATGTGTAAATTATAGGACTTTTATGTCCCTTCAACCCTGTACAGACCCATCTCCAGACCGTAGAATATCTGGCTAACTCTCCGGTCTTTCATACATACTCATACAAGGGAATCGACAGTGGCAAAGGTGTTCCTCACGTGGGATCATTCCCATACATTTCGTAACAACATAATAATTGTCATGTATATCTTAATAATTTGCTATTTGTCATGCAACTAATGATAATTACATGCACCTCAACATATATACCCACGTTCTTTCCATGCTAAGCCATCATCATTATATCGGAAGCCATAAATAGGTAATTGGTAGCTTAGAACTGATACATATAAATCGACAACTTCAGAACATGCAACTTTATTCATAAATCGACATTTTTTAAATTGACGACTCAAATAATTAACAATGTGAACATCGACAAATCAAAAAATCGACATGTGAACGTCGACAACCCAAATAATCGACTACGTGATTAATCGACAACGCTTAACTAATAATTAGGTAACTTAGTCATTACAAAAATATCATTTCAAGTGTAGTTCCACCATTACCACTTGTTATACTACCGAATCTTATGGACATCGATTAATCACAAACTCGCCGTGTAGAGACTCAACGATTCAAGTCAAATGAACACAACGATTCAACACACACTTATTGAAGCTTTCTCTCGAGTAACATCAAGATTCAACTAAAATTAACAACCATCAAACAATCAAGTCAAGAGCACCAAATAAATCAATCTTACTTAGTACTTAGAGTAGTCACTTACCTTGAAAAAGGCTTGAGCAAAATCAAAGCTTTAATTACTTTCAAAGCAAAATAAACAAGAACATAAATTAACAAATCTCAATCTTTTTAACTAACAAAACTAGTTTAATAAAAGAGAATAAAGCCCATAAATTCACCAACGGGAATGTATATGGAAGACTTCATAAGAGTTTCAAAGGATGGAACAATTAACCAATGTTAAAAGTAATGATGACAATGGTTTAAAAACACTAGATGGAGAATGAGAGTGAGGTGTTCAAGTTTAAAGAGTGACACATGGCTAAATTTTGATGATAGAACAAAAGATATTTTGGTAAGTTGCTAAGGTATCTAGTATATCAACATATAAACAAGGAAATCAGTGTCCGTTCTAAACACCGATGGCACCGAAAAATGTTTTGAACTTACCAAAACATCAAGCAAAACTTACCCGCCGCTAGGAGATTCACAACCCAGTAAATTTCTTACCTATCCTATATACACTACGGAGCATATCAGTCTCCGTCTACAATTACTATAGCAATACGTGATTCATCACCACTCTATATAATTCACTTATGCACAAATACTTATTAATTTAATCCTAATGGGAACACTTTTCAAAAACCATGGATATGGAAATTACAGCTCGGATCCTCCGCGTACTACAATGTTAATAATCTAACTGAAATTTTCACTTGTGACATTTATCGTCTTTTTTTTCTACGTACTAATTGATATGGGAATTTCCAGATGTCACACTTTCTTTGCTAGGTTTTTTGCGATGATTTTCCATTTCCAATTTGATTAAACAAACGCAACCCACCTTCGTATAGAGGAATGACACGAATGAGAATTCACACGTGAGATGTGCGTCAAATATAAGTTGCATACGAACTGATCAAAGTAAAAAAGAGTAGATAACATGATTAATTGGCCATAACTAATTTGTTTAAGGTGTTGAGTGAAATTGAGTGGAGATAGGAATGTGACTTGGACTTTTAACTCCGTTCTAAGTCCTCCGACAGTGAGGCAGCATGCTTACGTTGAATCCCGAGAGACTAGGGGTGTCAATGGGTCGGGTTTTCATAATACCCGACCCGACCCAAAACCCTGTTCAGTATATACTTCAAGAATAGGGTCGGGTCGGGTCGGTCCGGGTCGGGTTTAGGGTCCCACGGAGTCCGGGACGCAAAAGCGCAAGAATTTCCAATCATCGCCCGTTCGCACACAACGGCAGCAGATCACCGACAATCCAAAACCGCAAAACTTTCCAATCAATTCTGCCCGTGTTCCTAACAACCACCCGTGCAAAGACGCCCCAATTTAGGAATCCCACAAAAAACAGAGAACTCCCCATCACGAGAGACAGAGTCGAAACCATCAGATCAAGAAGCGAGGCCGATGGAGAAACGAATTCCGGAGCACGGGGAGATCCAAACCAAGCATCCGCAGCAATGCACGGGAGCCCACCGCGGCAACAAGAGAACGGAACCCGAGCTGAACCACGGCTAAAATGGGGCCGAAACCCAGACGCAAAGGGACGAATCTAGGGACGACCCACGACGGAAAAGCTCGCCGGAAACGCAGATCCACCCCCGCCGGAGGGAGGGGGAGGAAAGGACGGGCTCGGCTTCGTTTACCTGGGCGATCGGATTTGCTGCTCGGCCAACCAGAACCGGAAGCTGACGGCCAAACCCAACAACGGCCTCGTAGAGAGAGGTAGAGAGAGAGAGAGAGGGAAGGAAGGAGGGAGGATCGGCAACCTAAGCACAAGAAGTGGTGCCAGGTCAAAAAAGCCCGGCCCGGCCCGACCGGCCCGATCTTAATAAATACCCACATCTAAAATCCATACCCAGAGAAAATAAGACCTGACCCTAAAATACCCTAAAATTTCGGGTCGGGCCGGGCCGGGCCGGGCCGAGCCGGGTTGGCTCGGGTTTTTTTTACACCCCTACGAGAGACAACATTAAGAAATTTTCTGCAAATTGTTCTTTTTTTTTTTTGGCTAATTCAACTTAGTAGAAGAAAGACATTACAGGATGACATTGCATTTTCCATCAGTTTTACCCTGCAGTAGTGCTTCCATTAAGGATGACATTTCTGGTGTTGGACACAATTCAGTACTTAAAATCACACTGACGAAACACTTATTCGAACGCTTAAAAACAAGTTTGGTTGGCAGTCCCACACACAGTTTCTGTTGTAGGACCACCCCTAGTGACCTATGGTCACTTACACTCGCTTCTTTTACAGAGACGCTAGACATCATTTCATACTTATAGAGAGCCTAAGAGCCAGTATCACATATATAAGCTCATAATTTATTTTTTAATCTTCTTCTTTCTTCACGCAGTTGGATAAGAAGCATTCATGGCAAGACCACAGAGGCCAGTCCTAGAGCTCACATCCCTCTGGATCCTCATGTACCCGCTCTCACCCCACCCGGTGCCCCATGAATTCTTCAGCAGCCAATACTTGGTCCCACTAGAGGTCTTCCCATACCCGACCGCCGTGACCGCATGGTCGATATCGGTCCCGCACGAGCCCGTGAACACGCCGCTTGAGTAGAATTGGAAATCGAACCCTCCCCCCTCGACTGCCACTGAGACCGGCTGGTTCGCCACAGCCTGCAAGAGGGCCTTCTCGCTGTTGGCTGGCACGTTCTGGTATCCAGTTATCGAGGCAGTATGGTTCCCTGCCTTTGCCTTGTCGCAGGTCCGCTCGTTTCCCCGATAAGGGTAATTCACCTCGGTCGTGAGGCCGCCCTTGCTTATAATGAACTTGAAGGCACTGTCCATGTACCCACCCTCGCAGCCTGAATCCTTACCATTAACATCGCAATCCACAAGTTCTTGCACCGAGAGTGATACCAACTTCCCCTTCTTGAGCATGGTGATCCCTTCCATAGCTGCCACTGCCGAGAACGCCCAACAACTTCCTGCACAAGGAGATAGTAAGTTTCCTCTGTCAGGCTAACAGAAATTGTTCAAATGAATGTACAAAATAGAAGACATATGTATCTGCACAGTAAGACGTTATGTAGTTTGCTTGTTTTTTGGTGTAAAATGTAAGCATTAATTATCAGATAAAGTACAGCTCGAATAAAACATGATAATAATGCGAGAAGATGGAGATAGGAAGTATTATGTAGCTTGTTATTGTTGCGTTTTTTAACAGCTTGAGTACATGAGAATTTCGACGCATTCGCGGGACAAATTTTGATCTTCCACTCACCGCAGGCGCCTTGATCCTTGACAGACGTCACGGCCTTCTTGGTTCGCCAGTCCAAGGCGGCTGGAATGGCGGTGAAGTTTGCGTACTTGAACGGTTTCGCAGCCATAGAAGGCAGGACACTGGTGGGCCTCCTGTTGTAGCCAGTGTAGGAAGCACGGAACTCCTCGTTGGTTAGGTCCGTGAACTTGTTCGCGGCCAGCTTATACCCCACGTCCTTACCATTGTTAAATGCATTGATGCGCTTAACGTTCTCTTTAAATATCTCATACCGTTTGGCCTTTTCGGCGGCGTCCTTGTAGATGCGCCCGTGGATCGCCATCCATTCATCATGTTGCTTTAACAGGTGTTCCTCTTCAAGAGGGCGACAAAGCGTTTCCGAAACAGAAACTATAATGACCAAAAGAGTGGCTGATGTGAGGAATGAGAGTTGGTTTTGTTTGGCCATAGTCGTGCTTTGGGTACTGTCTAGGACACAATTGGACTGGCTTAGTGAGCGTGACTTTCAATTTGTGCACGAGGAAGTCCAAATGGGTGTAATGGGCTTTTATAGACAAAATGTTGCTCTATTGTTGTCGCTCTCAATCTCTCTTGATAATGCTTGAGTGGACCTTTTGCCCCTCCTATGTGCCTTGATAACTGTTCTGACTTAGACCCCGAGAATTATAATTAAGCTTGCTATTGCACACTTAGCATGACTAGCACTTATGAAATTGGAGTGCTATAGTTCTCATTGACTGATGGATGCTTAATCAAAAAATGCTTACATTAAACACGTTACGTACTTGGGCCTGTACGTACATATTTGCCTCCATACATGTATATGTATTGGAATTTTCGACTTTCATAAATTATATTAGTGCATATGTTATACGTAGATATGTAATGTACTTGCATCCATCTTTGTCTTGTGAACATGTGTAAGTTGTGATTCATGTTCCTATTGGAAAGAATTGGCTTTCTTCAGTGAAACAACTAGCTTAAGTCAACATCTGCCAATAAAATACTATTCATCTGAAGAGTGATTCTTTGGCAATAAAATGGTGCCACGTATATGATCATTAATAAGTTGGAGAGGCTGGTGGCGTGCAAAAAGAAAACCATACTTCAACACTGAAATAATATTCAATGACCAATATCAACTTTAGACGACCTGGGGCTGAGTTCCCATTTCGCACGTGTTTTCTTAGTTTATGAAGACGTTCTAGACGCTTACGATGTTTTGCATTAAGGATGTAAATCAGTCAAGCTAATCGAGCTATTTGAGTTCAGACTGGCAGATTTCTCAAAGTCGACTTGATTTTTGTCGAGTTCAAGTGGTTCAAATACTCATTAATTGAGTCTAGATCGAGCTCAAAAATACTTGACTTGATATCTCAGGAGCCTAGTTGAGAGATTGAATCTTTACCTATTTTAATTATATATGTAAATTAATAAATATGAACCAAATAAATCTTTATTATATTTTCAATTATAGTGTATTTTCATGATTCGAGCTTGAGTTTGAGTTTAATTTGAGTTTCAAGGTAGAACAATTGACCAATTGAGTCGAGCTAGAGCTTATTGATGACTTATTTAAATCCAATATCAAATGATGGCTATTTGAGCTGGGTCGAGCTCAAGTGTCAAATTGTTGTAGACTGGGCTCGATTGCGCACGCATCCCTAGCATGGATATACAGTTTGAAACTTAAACTATCCGTGTTCCTTTTGTCTATAAAAGTAGGATAATGACTTGGGTGGTTTTGAACTTTTTTTCAATATTTAATGTGATTCATGATTTTTTTTTTGTTTAATCTAGCTCTGGAACCTTCAAAAATCCAATCAATATAATCCTTCCATTGAAAATTCTAACACTAATTCTAGCACTTGGATGGCGTGGCCATAATTTTGGTATCTCAACGTTAGATTGACCATGCTAGCATATATGTATATATATATATATATATATATATATATATATATATATCACTACAAAAAAACATCATTTTTCCAACGAAATTTCCAACAAAAAATTCGGAAAAATTCGTTGGAAAACGAATTTCCAACGAAAAAAAATTCGTCGGTAATTCCTCGTCGCAAATTTTTCCAACGAAAAATTTCAATTTTCGTTGGAAATTTGCGACAAAATTTTTTTCGTTGGAAAATTCGTGGCTAAATTAGTTGGAAACACTACAAAAAAACAACCTTTTTCCAACGAAAAATTTGGAAATCCAACAAAATTTCCGTCGTCGCAAATTTTTTCGACAAAAAAATAAATTTTCGTTGGTAATTTCCAACGAAATTTTTTTGTTGCAAAATTCGTCCCTAATTATTCATTGCAAAAATGTGGTAAAAAAATTTTTTTTTGTCGAAAAATCGTGGCAAAATTAGTTTCGTCAAAAAAAAAAATCGTGCGGGCGAGGGCCAGACTCGCCGCCGGCGAGCTCGGCCCTCGCCATGACCGGCGAGGGCCGAGCTCACCCGCCATGGTGAGGGCCTGGCTCACTGCGGTCGCACTCGGCCTCGCCGTCGCGAACGTGACGGACACTGCCCCCTTCATCGACCGGATGCTCGGCGGGGGGAGCTTGGGCCCGATGGTGGAGCAGTGTAGTGCACCAACCAGTACGCGG
The DNA here is from genome assembly GCA_031216235.1 of Syzygium jambos. Classification (NCBI taxonomy): domain Eukaryota; kingdom Viridiplantae; phylum Streptophyta; class Magnoliopsida; order Myrtales; family Myrtaceae; genus Syzygium; species Syzygium jambos. The sequence goes on from CM062223.1 coordinate 7,465,505, forward strand.
TGGAGCAGGTGGAGGCGTCGATGGCGGAGAGAGAGAGAGAGAGAGAGAGAGAGAGAGAGAGAGAGAGAGAGAATGTGGAATTGAGAATCGATGCGGGAATAATGAGCACGAAAATGTTGAATAAGGAAGGAATAGGGTTTTCGTTGCAAAATTCGTGGGAAATTTCCCACGAATTTTGCAACGAAAATTGTACACACTAAAATAATTGCCCGGAAAATTGAAATTCGTGGGAAAATTCGTTGGAAATTTCCAACGAATTTTCCCATGAATTTAAAAAATGCCGAACAATACCGGGTTTTTTTGAATTCGTTGGAAATTTCCAATGAATTTTCCCACAAATTTCAATTTTCCGGGCAATTATTTAAGTTTGTAAAATTTTCGTTAGAAAATTCGCTGGAAATTTTCAACGAATTTTTCCACGAATTTAAAAAATGCTAAACAATACCGGGTTTTTTTGAATTCGTCGCAAAATTCGTTGGAAATTTCCAACGAAAAATTTTTCGTTGGAAATTTCCAACGAATTTTGCGACGAATTTCAATTTTCCGGGCAATTATTTAAGTTTGTAAAATTTTCGTTGGAAAATTCGTTGGAAATTTCCAACGAATTTAAAAAATGTCGAACAATATCGGGTTTTTTTGAATTCGTCGCAAAATTCGTTGGAAATTTCCAATGAAAAATTTTTCGTCGCAAAATTCGTTGGAAATTTCCAACGAAAAATTTTTCGTTGAAAATTTCCAACGAATTTTCCCACGAATTTAAAAAATGCCGAACAATACTGGATTTTTTTGAATTCGTCGCAAAATTCGTTGGAAATTTCCAACGAAAAATTTTTCGTTAGAAATTTCCAACGAATTTTCCCACGAATTTCAATTTTCTGGGCAATTATTTAAGTTTGTAAAATTTTCGTTGGAAAATTCGTTGGAAATTTCCAATGAATTTTTCCACGAATTTAAAAAATGCCGAACAATACCGGGTTTTTTGAATTTGTCGCAAAATTCGTTGGAAATTTGTTGGAAATTTTCAACGAAATTCGTCGCTAATTTCCAACGAATTTTTCTTTTCGTTGGAAAATTTGTCGCAAATTTGCGACGAAAATTTTTTCGTTGCAAATTTTCGTGGCAAAAATCCAGTTTTTTTTGTAGTGTATGTATATATATATGTATGTATGTCCTAATAAGATTTGGTGACTTGGAAAAACGACGCGGTAGTCTACATCATTAAGTTGGCTAATAAATGCTTACATGGTAGTCTACGTCCAAAAAATTCACGTGACATGTCGATACACTTGACACAAGGACAACTTTTGAGAGAACTTTTGATTAAACTAATTTCGGAATAATTGTCCAAAAAGTCTTAAACCTATTGCACGGCAGTCAATTCAGTCTTAAATCTCTTTTATTGTGCCAATTAGTCTTGACCTTTTGATGATTTACTAATTTAATCATTTTGATAAATTTTGGTTGGAAATCGCAGAAGTAGACGCCAACTGTCTTACGTAGTATGCCGGCATTGAAGTGGTTGTCTTACCTTAAGGGCCGAGCGAGGTCGCTGGTCACTGGCCGAGGCTTGGAGGCCCTCGTTGGCCATTGGGCAAGGGCTCACGAGCCCTCGTCTTGCCCACGCCCTCATCGGCCACAGTGAGGGCTCATGACCTTTGCTCAATTCATGTGAGAGTCGCGACACCCTTGCCAGATTTGGAGAGGCGAGGGTTTTGTGGCCCTTGCTGACCACAGCGAGGGCATTGTGGCTCTCATCGCCCTAGTGATTCACTAGGGTATCTTGGCTCTCGCTTGTGCCAGCAATTGCCATGACTGTTGTTGACCATCGGAAAATGAAATAAAGAAAAATGAAAGAAAAGGAGAAAGGAAAATTTTTTTTTAAAAAAGTAATGAAAATTTAAGAAAATTTAAGAAAAATTGGCAAAAATTGTCCATTTCCGTATTGGCCATGCCATGTAGGACGGCTAGTATTGACGTTAGTAATTTCCGATCAAAATTGGTCAGAACAACTAAATTAGGAAATCATCAATAGGTTTAAGGCTAAATTGGCGGAATTCAAATGTTTAGATATAAATTGACGGTCATTCAATAGGTTTGAGATTTTTTGGACAATTTTTCAAACAAATTTTAGTGGCCACGTTGGACATGAAAAAAGTTCACTGACCACTTATTATGTCATTACCCATCTTTTATTCTTGTAGTATTCGTTGTTAATGAAGAGGAAGCCCAGCCTACATCGGTAAAATTTTGTCCGGTCAAAATACCCCAATAATCTCAACAGCTCACAAGACGAATTTCGTATCAGTTGACATTGAATTCCATTTGCTACATTCATCGACTGCTGTTAATTTATCTTCATCAGCTGAAGTGGTATTCTTTAGCAAATCAAGATGTTATTATCTCTTGTAGTTTGCTTAAAGTTAAAAATAGTTTTTCCCCTTCTTACTTAGAACTTATTGAGATGATGTGAAATATATTTCTACTAGAAGTGGGCAGTAGAAGCCCAATACCTTTATCTGAGAAGATCACCAAGTAAAAATCCAAGTTCGAGTCTATCAACTTAATTAGTTTGACTCACATTCACTCAAAAACTCAAGTTAGTGAGTTATGAGCAAATAACGATATATCAAGTACTTCATACTGCACCAATTATCTAATATAAGACTTTTCTGATATAACTCATATATGTATCTCAATAATGTTAAAGAAGTGACCACAACGCAAAAGCCATGGAACAAGTAGTTGAAAAATTAAAGTTGGACTTAGAGCAATTCGTAATTGATAGTCTAAATCGTTCAATTCATACATGGCCTGATTGCCAACAAATATTCATTGGATTTCACTAAAGTTGCCCGGATCCTTCATGGTAATAGATCTCACCTTTGTCCATGAAAATAATTTTTGTGTTACCACAAAGAAAATAACCATTGCGACAGATTTGATGATTAGCCATTAATTATTCTGTTTCGTGGCAAAAGATATGAACTTGGATTGACTTTTATAAGAGGATAGTAATTTAATGGTAAATGATTTGCAATTTGGCAACTAAACTATGTTCGTGACGAACATTTCGTGTTGGTAAGTCTTATATTTAACCATGACAAATATAATGTAAGACGGAGTAATTAACATATTTTAGTTGGTTAATAATTTATTGACTTTAAAGTTTTGAATAAATGCCCGATCTAACTGGATAATGTTGATGGGACAACTCCCTCTCGAATATCTCTCGGAACGACGTACATGGCTCACTGGTGCGACTAGTCAACACTGCCATTGTCAAAAGGTTTCATTGCTTCTAGAAATTCAAAGTTCATCCCTTCTAGACATTGCCCTTTTGGCTTCAACTTTCCCTTCTTTTTGAAAGAAGTGCTAATCCTATCATGAAATGTGAGAAAAACCTAAGAGCATATAAATGATTTTTTCCTTTTATTTATTTATTTATTTATGCAATGAGATTATCTAAATTTATATATAAAAATAACCTAAATGTTGGAATATAAAAAAAAAAGAAACCATTTTTATTCCGTGCAGGAAAAAGATATTGGCGGAACCAATACTTGCAAATGAAAGGGAGATTTGTGAAGGTGCAAGTGTAAGCGTACTAATTATCCAATAACTTATCATCTTAAATTTTTTAGTGAAGATTAGGTCCAATTGGATAATACTAATGCACCTAGCTAACACTACCCCTATAAGTCCGTTGTATTGCTTCTAGAAATTCATTTTTTTTTCTCTCTTCTAGACATTGCCCTTTTGGCTTCATCTTTTCCATCTTTGTGGAAGAAGGTAGTGGGTGGGGTTGCTCATAACCCGCTGTTAGATTAAATGGAGAGAATTTAAGTGTTGAAAGTAGAAATAAAAAGTTATTTAAGAAACAATTGAAATTGACCGTTGAATCGACCAAAAAAAAATATTGACCGTTGAATATTGTCGATTTTCTTACCGTAAATGAAACTGTGATAATTGTTGATAGATTTTAGTAGTAGAATTGGTAATATTCTAATTGACATCAATCACATTATTTTATTTAATGAATCAAGTAACACATTTCTTACTCATCATATTGAATGAGTTTTTTCTATTTAATTGAATCTTATAAGTCAATATTAGTTATAATTACTACTGATTTTTAAAAAAAATTCGACACTAAACTGTGTTATTAAATAGGTTCATTAGTAATTGTGAAGCTTGGTCGGCTTCAACTTCAACTTTGCTTGTTTTCGACCAAAAAATAAATGAACTTTACTTGGTCAAAGACAGTTTGTATGAGACTATATAAAATTCTGAACACGGTAAATATTCTACTTTCGTAGAAATCAAAAGTTTAAAGTGGATGAGTGTTGTCTCCACTTTACAGTATTATCGTAGGTAGGAACACATCCGCTTCCGCTACGGTTATTTATTCATTTTATTGAAACTTTTTGCTTGACGCGACTTGTGAAAAACGTTCCAAATGAATTTCACTTTTTTTATATTAGAATTTAGTTTTAAACTTTGAGAATTTACTATCAATGAGCCTTATGAGTCATTTTTTAAGTTAAGCAATTAAGGAAAGTTTATAGTGTTCAATACACTATATTTGTCAGGCCATGTGTAATGACTTATTTGAAAATTGAAATATTTCTAATTATCATATTTCATAAGTATGCTCGAAATACTTAATAACAAGACCCTTGTTTGATAAGGATTAAGGAAAGTTTACAATGCTCAATGCACTATTTTTGTCAGGCCATGTGTAATGACTTATTTAAAAATTGACATATTTCTAATTATCATATTTCATAAGCACCCTCAAAATACTTAATAACAAGGCCCTCGTTTGATAAAGATTAAGGAAAGTTTACAGTGTTCAATACACTATTTTTGTCAGGCCATGTGTAGTGAATTATTTGAAAATTGAAATATTTCTAATTATCATATTTCATAAGTACGCTCGAAATACTTGATAACAAGACCCTTGTTTGACATGCAATGCCTAAGACTCATTACAAGGTTGCTTGACCTTAAAGATGATTCAAATTTACCTGAAGTTTGTCATTATCTATATAAATTAAAATAATTTTTCGCGTCTTCGCCAGAAAGCTACGAGAATTGTTAATAAATTCAAATCAAAAGTGCTTGACAGTCGTTCCACCCTGCAGTGAAGTGACGTGAACTTCCATATTAGAATCTTAGGATTCGAAGCCTAGTCAGCATGCGAATTAAGTAGGAAAAGGTTCTCTCCACAAATATTCATTGGATTTTGCTAAAGTTGCCCCGATCTTTCGTGGGAATAGATCTCACCTTCGACCATGAACATAATTTTCGTGTTACCACAAGGAAAATAACCGTTGAAGCAGATTTGGTGATAAGCCATGAATTATTCTGTTTCGGGGTAAAAAATGTGAACTTGGATTGACTTTTAGCCGCGGACAGTAATTTATTGGTATGTGATTTGCAATTTGGCAATCAAACTATGTTCGGGGCAAATGTTCATGATCAAAATGATGTGAGATGAAATAATTAAGATATTTTAATTGACTCATAAGTTGTTAATATAAAGTTTTGAGTAAATGTCCGGTTCAATTGGATAATATCTATGGGGTACCTCCTTCTCGAAGATCTCTCTGGACAAGGTACATAATTGGGGCGACTGGTCAACACTGCCACTGTCAAAAGGTTTCATGGCTTCTAGAAATTCAAGTTTCATCCCTTCTAGACATTGCTCTTTTGGCTTCATCTTTCCCTTGTCTGTGAAAATTAACATATTTTAATATGCCCATAAATTATTAATTTAAAATTTTGAGTAAATATTCGGTTCAACTGGATAATATTTACGAGCTTCCTCCATCTCCAAGATCTCTCTGGACAAGGTACATCATTGGTGCGACTGGTCAACACTGCCACTGTCAAAAGGCTTCATGGCTTCTAGAAATTCAAGTTCCATCCCTTCTAGGCATTGCCCATTTGGCTTCATCTTTCCCTACCGTGTGAAAGAAGGTTAGTGGGTGGGGTTTGTTTGTAGCCCACTATTAGAGTGAAGTTCCTCAAATAATCTATTAACCGAAGGCTCGTTAGATAAGATTGAAAATTAAGTACTAAGAATTTAAGTAATGAATTTTAAATGCTGAAAGTAGATATAAAAAGTTGTTTAGTAGTGTAAGATTTGGTAGGACCACAGTCAACTTTTCTAAAAATTTAAGTTGTTAGATGAAGGCGTGAGTTAATATTTAATTATTCTAGCACTCCTCCTCATACTTAGTATGGTCTTTTTGGCTAGTACTAAGTGTGTTTATATTTAATTGAGGAGGCAATTGAGGCCTGGAAAGACTTGAATTCAGGACCTCCATTTATGATACCATGTGAGATTTGGTAAGAATACAACCAACTGTTCTAAAAGCTTAATATATTAGATGAATGCATGATTTAATATTTTATTATCTAACAAGTGGACAATTGAAAATTGATCATTGAATATTATCAATTTTCTTTTGCAATAATTATTGATAGATTTTATTGATATAATTGATAATATTTTAATTTCCATCGATTACTTTCTTCTACTTTATAAAGTAAGTTACATCTTACTTACCATATTAAATGGTTTTGTATTTTATTTAACTGAATCTTTTAAGTCGATATTAGTTATAGTTATCAAATACGTTTTAATTTTATTATGTGCTCAATTTTTTATTTCAGCAATTAATTGTGTTAGCAAACAAGTTCATTAGTAATTGTGAAGCTTGATCGGCTTCAACTTCAACTTTACTTGGTCAAAGACAGTTCGTGCGAGAATAATAGAAAATTCTGAACCTGATGAATATTCCACTTTCGTTGAAATCAAAAGGAGAAAGTGGATGAGTGATGCCTCCACTTTACAGCATTATCATAGTCAGGAACACATCCGCTATGGTTATTATTACTTCACCACAAACAAGGATCGTGGGCTTGCCAATTTAGTACAAGCAAATCATCAGCGATGGAAACAATAAACACAAGTCACATTGACTCTGCTTGTTATATTCCGATTCCCTGAGCTTAGATATCCTTTTTCATAAACTAGACAGATCAATGGTAAGCAATGATCATTCCTATATTTGCTTGTATTTTTTTGGACATGTGTCTTGACAATACAAATTGTAAACACTCATTATAAGCTAATTTTATACGTTGATTATAATTTTATCCATAAACATAATAATTAACTAACCTTGTTGGTAAGTACAATCATCATATATAATTTCATAACATGTAATGACTCAATTTTGTGCCTTCATAGATTATATTTTACTGGGAAAATATGTTATAAAGCATGAACAGCTAAAGTTGTTATTAATTATTACACCCGTTTTGCAAAAATATGTATATAATTTTGAGTAAACAATAACAATTTACAATACATAAGTAAATTACCAATATTTGATACCAAAATTGAAACTATCCGTTTGTAAGTAAGGTTACTATAGATGGTGAATGAGTATTACAAATTTTGGTTAATGTTGTTGACACCAAAAAATAACTAACTTGTAATTATTATTGATAAGTGATAGACTTAGTCGATGAGAGTGTGATTTAGTAAAAACATAAGTTGTCAATGAACAGAATTATCGATAGCTTGATCGACCAAGTCATCGATAGTGAGCAATTCACATACAGTTCTTTGGAATAACTATAAAACGAAGGTTCACTTGGTGTTAATGACCCACCAGGCATCGCACGAGCTATTTTGCGGCCAAGGAACTGTCAGCCCGTGATAAATGCTATCAGAGCAAGATCCTTCCAATAGGCGAGTTAGAGTCAGAGAAAAACATGTGGTCTGTTTGGTCCTATGAGGGTGGAGAGTAAATCGCTGGGGAAAAACATACTCGGACAAATTTTAACTCTCGACATGCTTTTAGGATAACAATGGGGGCATAGGAAAGAACCAATTCCTTACTGAATAGGGGAAACGTTCCTAGATCAATATGGCGAATCTCGAGATGGGTCTACCACCGTGTTATCAACAGCGAGAGAAAACTCCATTGGTCTACTGAGATCATGAGAAACCAAGTAGGCGAAGGATGGTGCTGCCAAAAGGTGTAGTTGATGAAAATTGCCACACTTGTTAAGAAAAGAACAAGTGACCGAAGGTGCTGAGCGGTTTTGATCGAGAAAAACTACTAGTGGAGTGGCATGTTATGTTGGGCGAGATAACGTTCCTAGTCAGCAATCTTATCTCTTATATCTAATTTAAGAATATTGCTCCCATAATCTCTACTTACCTTAATCATCCTCAATCATCCCTAATTTAGGGCTCTTGTAATATCTATATATACAATACACTTGCACAATACAAAGAGAAGATGAGAAATGCAAAAACAGAAAAACACAATTTCTTCATGGTATCGGAGCCACATTTGGTATAATCTGCCTTATGATCTTGAAGTTTCTTTTTCATCTCATTCCTAATCGTCTTCCTTCTTTCCAAAGAAAATGTCGACAAGCCCTAATCCATCATCTCAGTCGTCTTCATCTGTCGTATCTCCCTCACTCGTTATCTCAAACATATCCAACTTGATACCCATCAAACTGAACAGCTCGAACTATCTTCTTTGGCGCTCTCTTTTTGAACCAATTCTCAAAGGCCATAACCTCATGTCTTACATTGACGGAACCTCCCAGCGCCTACTTCAACTGATGAAAATTACAAGACATGTATCGAAAAAGATCATATACTACTCTCCTGGATCAATGCTACTCTCTCTGAATCTGCACTTCCATATGTCGTTGGCACTACTTCTACAAAAGCCGCGTGGGATGTCCTCGCTCATCGCTATGCCTCTCTCACTCCTGCTCATGTAATGTCTTTCAAAAGACGATTACATCACCTCAAGAAGGGCAACCTCACAATGCAAGAATATCTCAAACAATTCAAAACTTTAGTTGATAAAGTCGCAATTTGTGGATCCCTAGTAAGTGATGATGATCTCCTAATTTGCATTCTCGATGGATTGCCTGCTGCTTACAACTCCTTTGCTTCCTTTGTTCGTGTTCGTGCTCATCAAACTTCCATCACCATTGAAGATTTACACTATCTCTTACTCTCTAAAGAACTAAGCATCACTGATGATTCAATATCCAAAACTACTTCTGCCTTCGTTGCAAACCGGCAACCTCGAACTCTCTCTCCTGGGCAGTACTCATTCACACCTCGTCTCTATAGGGGTGGCACCGGTTATAGGGGACGCAGCATGGGTTATTCCAATCAAGCCGGACTTCTCCCCACTCCATCATTTCGACCTCAAGGTCGTGAACTAAATACTGATCGCTTGATCTCTCAAATCTGCAACAAACACGGCCATAGTGCCATTGACTACTATCATCGCATGAACTATGCATACCACTGTCATAATCCTCCTGAACAACTTGCTGCCATGGCTATTGCACCACCTACTAACGATGGCACTTGGTATACTGATAGGGGCTAGCCATCATATTACAACCGATCTGGGTAATCTCTCCATCTCCGCTCCCTATAGTGATTCTGATGAAGTTCAGGTCGGAAATGGCCAAGGTTTGTCTAGTACTCATGTTGGTTCCACTTCTCTCTCACATCCTGTTTCTTCCATGCAATTAACTAATATACTTCGTTGTCCTCTAGCATCTACCGATTTAATTTCGGTTAGCCGTATTGCTAAAGACAACAACTGCTATTTTCTATTTGATGATTCTCAATTTGTTGTGAAGGACAAGCTACCGGGGCAAATTCTACACCACGGTTGGACTAAGAATGGGCTTTATCCTATGCGGTTCCCCAAACCTTGCTTCAAACCTCAAGTTTCATTTTCTTCTCACATTGACTGCTCCGCCTGGCATCATTGTCTCGGCCACCCTTCTACAGCTACTCAAAATCTTATTTTTAAACAACTTCGAATATCAAATAAGCGTGACAACTCTCTCTGTTTTGCATGTCAGTTAGGCAAAAGTTGCAAGTTACCCTTTTCATTGTCTCACACACGCACTCAATTTCCACTTGAACTGATTCATTGTGATGTATGGGGACCAGCCCCAGTGTCTTCTATTTCAAAATTTTCCTACTATGTATTGCTTGTTGATGATTTCTCTCGTTACAGCTGGATATTTCCTATTCGCCATAAATTTGAATTTTACGAAATTTTTCTGGCTTTCAAATCGTAAGTTGAAAATCAATTTAACCATCGAATTAAATTTTTCTGCTCCGATGCTGGTGGCGAATTCACTAGTGATGCACTTGAATCTTATTTTCATACTCATGGCATTCGTCATCAATTTTCCTGCCCTGCCCACATATGCCTGAACAAAATGGTGTCGTTGAGCGGAAACATTGCCACGTAATTGAAACTTGTCTTGCTCTTCTAGCTCAAGCTGGCATGCCCTCTTGCTTTTGGTTTGAAGCCTTCAATACGGCTATATATCTCATCAACCGCATGCCTATTATTTCTCAAATTTCCTCATATCAACAATTGTTTCAACAAATTCCCGATTATTCTCATTTACAAGCCTTTGGATGCCTTTGTTATCCCTGGCTCCGTCCCTATTGTTCTAACAAATTAGAGTTTCGCTCTTCTTCGCATTGTTTTCTAGGCTATAGTACCTTTCATAAAGGGTATCGCTGCTATGACATGCAAAGTCACCGAGTTTACATATCTCGTCACGTCAAATTTGATGAATCTGTTTACCCGTTTATCACAAACTCTAACTCTCCACCATCTCCTACCACTTTGCCCTGACTTGGTCCTATCTCTATCTGGCTAGCATCAACCTCCACCCCTACGGATACCGTATAGGTTGAGCCCACCATCAGCCCTGCCGACGGTGCCACCTCTACTTCGCTAATTATGGATGACCCCCCATCTCCCCCTTTACCTTACCCTATACCAACTACCACCATACCACCCCTTCCCTTACCACCTCCCGCCCACACTCATCCCATGATCACATGTTCTCAACATGGTATTTTCAAACCAAAAAACTTTACTACTTGTTACCCCATTGCTCTTACTTCTTCTCTTCCCTTGGAGCCGACATGCTACACTCAAGCTTCCAAATCACTTGAATGGCGAAAAGCTATGGATGAGGAATTTAATTTCTTACAGGAACAACACACATGGTCCCTTGTGCCATTTAATCCAACAATGAACGTCGTTGGCTGCAAATGGATTTACTGGATAAAACATAACCCAGACAGCACCATTAGTCGCTACAAATCTCGCCTTGTAACGAAAGGATTTCACCAACAGCCTGACATTGACTTTGTGGACACTTTTAGTCTTGTCGTAAAGCATACTACTATTCGGGTCATTCCCACGCTGGTTGTCACTTATGGATGGGTGATTCAACAACTTGATGTCGAATGTGCATTTTTACATGGCGATCTCTGGGAAACTGTATATATGGCTCAACCACCAGGCTATGTTGATCCTGCTGCTCCTCATTCTATTTGCTTAATGCACAAATCCATCTATGGCCTACGACAAGCACCTCACGCTTGATTCGAAAAATTCATAGCTCGGCTAAAAACATTGGTTTTTCAACCACCATCTCGGATCTGTTGCTCTTCATTTACAATCATGGCTCTACCATTATCTATCTATCATCATATGTTGACGACATTATTTTAACGGGAAATGATTCCACTGCTATCTCTGCTATCATTGAGGAACTTCGCCACTCATTCAAGATGAAGGACTTCGGCCCTTTGACTTATTTCTTGGGAATTCAACTCGTTTGACGAAGCCCATATCACATCTTCCTTAATCAGGCAAAGTACATTCATAACCTCTTATATCGCACCAATATACTGGATTGCAAGCCTGTTTCTAGCCTTGCTACCTTGGATAAACTCGGTCATTCCATAGTAACCCTGTCTCAGATCCTCTCTATACAGGAGTGTGGTTAGAGCACTTCAATATGTTACTCTCAGTCATCTTGACGTTAACTACGCTATTAACTAGGCTTGTCAATTTCTCAGAGCACCCGAAGAACACCATTGGCGAGCTGTAAAGCGTATCCTTCGATACCTGAAAGGCACAATCTCTTATAGCATGCAACTTCAGCCTGGTCCTATTTCTTTACATGCCTATTGTGTTCCTAGTCAGCAATCTTATCTCTTGTATCTAATTTAAGAATATTGCTCCCATAATCTCTACTTACCTTAATCATCCTCAACCATCCCTAATTTAGGGCTCTTGTAATATCTATATATGCAATACACTTGTACAATACAAGAGAAGATGAGAAACACAAAAACAGAAAAACACAATTTCTTCAGGGCGAGCGTTGCCATTCGATGTATGATCCAAAGTGGCACATCAATGGTTGAAGACTATTCAATGTACGATCCAGAGTAGCACATTAATAGTTGAAGAAAAAAGGGTAGTGACAAAATAACCCGCAACAGGGGTGTTGCAGAATTGAGTGGGAGAGAATTTCATAGACCATGATTTTCCCGTTCTCGCGTACCCTTGTGAGTGCAACTTGAGGTTCTTGAATGAAGAGTGAGTAATGCAGAAGGGATGAATATAATTGATTCGTGAGAGTGGTGTCAAGATGGTTGGTGCTAGAAATTCTAGGTTAGAATGAATATACCCTTAGGGGCTTTGAAGACGAAGTTGGCCTCTCGTACACAAATTGGTTGGGAGTTGATCTCGCTCTCTTGATGAGGTCATGGCAAGCCGAAACCAGTTGTTGTACCTAAAGTATTCTACGTGTCTTGCTCGATAGACTAGATGCCTAAGTTATACGAGACGTAGTACGATCTGATATGAGGAAGCTATTTGCCATACAGTTCTTTGGAGCAACTATAGAACAAAGATTATCTTAGGCTTCATTTGTTTCGCGGAAAATGTTTTTCCAGATAACATTTTACATAATTTCCAGTGTTTGGGGGGCGGAAAATGAGTGGTCAAGAAAAATGTTTTCGATCAATGGAAAAGTTCCTTTGAAAACTAAGGAAAATGATTTCCTTTCCTGAAGGAAAGGAAATCATTTCCAATCTTCCAGTCCTCTCCTCTCCTCTCTCCTCTTCCCGTCCTCTCCTTTTCCCATCGTTCCCATCGTCCTCTCCTTTTCCCATAGCCGGATCTCCAAACCCGCTCCTCCTCCACTGCTACCTTGCACTTCGTCTGCTCCTCCCTTGCTGCTGCCTTGCGCGTCCTCTCATCCCTCGTCTCGTCCCATGGCCGGCGAGCTCGAGCGAGGCCGAGCCTAGCCTTGCCTAGCCAGATCCAGCGATGCTTGGCGAAGCTCGAGACCAGTGAGGCAAGGCCGTGCCTTACCAAATCTAGCAAGGCGAGGCCGTACCTTGCCAAATCTAGCAAGGCAAGGCTCAGCCTCGCTTGCTTGAGGCCGGTCGCCAGCCACGACAAGCCTCGCTGGCCTTGGACGAGCAAGGCCTCGCTAGATCCGACTATACTCGACTGAGCTCGAGACCAGCAAGGCGAGACCGAGCCTTGCCAGATCTGGCGAGGCGAGGCGAGGCCGAGCTTGCTTGAGGCCGATCGCTAGCCTTGGGCGAGCGAGGCCGAGCCTCGCCCGTGGCCAGAAATCGACAGAGGAAGAAAGAAAGGGAAATAAAAAAGAGAAAAAAAGAAAAGACAAGAAATATTAAAATACAAAATACAAAATTATTAAAAATAATGCATGAAGGAAAATATTTTCCATACCGAACGGCGAAACATATTTTCTGAGCCTTTTTTAGATTTCAGTCGAACGTCAGAAAATTGGATCATTTTCTAGGAAAATCGCTTTCTGGAAAACATTTTTTCGGAAATGTAACATTTTCCGCGAAACGAACGGAGCATTAGTGCTAACGACGCATCAAGCACCGCACGGGATATTCCACAGCCAAGAAACTGCCGGCCCATGAAAAATGTCTCTTAGACTTAAACTCCTTTCGGAGTCCTCCCATTACGAGGCATCATACTTACATTAAATCCCAATACACAACATTAAGAAATTTTCTGCAAATTGTTTTATGTTTTGTTTTTTCTTTTTTTTGCTTCATTCAACTTAGTAGAAGGAGATAGTATTATTGGTGAATGCGATGAATGATTTAAGGATGGGTTACGATTTCGTCCAATTTTATTAGGGTTTGCGGATTTTTATAGAAGGATATTGGCATCTTCTAATTTACTCCGTTATCAATCAGTTATTTACTACTTTAATAACCAAATCGAAATAATTGTAGTCTATCAAGCAAAACACATTACAGCATCACATTTCATTTTTCATCAGTTTCCCCCTACAATGGTGCTTCCATTAAGGATGATATTTTAGAACTTAAAATCACGCTGACGAAACCATTCCATTATTCACGGGACTATGTTCTTTATCTCGTCCCACACATTTATTCGAACACTTAAGAACCAAGTTTGGCTGGCAGCCCCTAATTTTGCTAACAGCATACAGTTTCTGTTGGAGGACACACCACCCCAATTGACGTATTGTCACGTACACTTGCATCTTTATTGAGACGCTAGACATCATTTCATACTTATATAGAGCCTAAGAACCAGTATCACACATATAAGCTCATAATTTATGTTTTTATCTTCTTCTTTCTTCATGCAGTTGGATAAGAAGCTAGCGTGGCAAGACCACAGAGACCGGCCTTAGAGCTCACATCCCTCTGGATCCTCATGTACCCGCTCTCACCCCACCCGGTGCCCCACGAATTCTTCATCAGCCAATACTTGGTCCCCCCAGAGGCCTTTCCATACCCAACTGCCATGACCCCATGGTCGATGCTGGTCCCGCATGAGCCCGTGAACACACCGCTTGAGTAGAATTGGAAATCGGACCGGCCCCCCTCAAGTGCCACCCAGACTGGCTGGTTCGCCACGGCCTGCAAGAGGGCCTTCTCATTATTGGCTGGCACATCCTGGTATCCATTTATCGAGGCAGTGTAGTTGGCTGTCTTGGCTATGTTGCAGGTCCCGTCATTCCCCTGGTAAGGGTAGTTCGCCTCTGACGTGAGGCCACCCTTGCTTATGATGAAATCAAAGGCTCTGTCCATGAGGCCGCCCCCGTAGCCGTCATCGTTAACGTCAAAATCCATGAGTTCTTGCACCGAGAGTGACGCTAACTTCCCTTTCTTGAGCATGGTAATCCCTTCCATAGCCGCCACTGCCAAGAATGCCCAACAACTTCCTGCACAAGGAAATGTTGAAGTTGGCGAATACTTCGGGGACCCTTGTTTCTCACACTGGGTACGCCCACATAAGCATAGGGAAACTGAAGCGTTGTCCGACGACATGTGACCCATGCGTGCGGAATGCGGGGGTTCGGGGGCAGCGCCCCCGACACGGGTGCCCCGCTGCCCGGTCAGCGGGCGGGGGTTTGGGGGCAGCGCCCCCCGACGGGGGTTTCGTATAGGTTTGGGGGCAACGCCCCCGAAACCTCAACGGATTTGGGCTGGCCCGTATGGTGCGAAATTAAGAGATTTCATATAGGTTTAGGTTTTGGGCCTGTTTAGGGCATATATATATTTTGCTCGTTTTTCTGATCATTGTAACGAGTTGAGTGGCTGTAAACCGAAAAAATAGTGTCTTTGCAGGACGTAGCCCTATTTGAGGGTGAACCTGGGTAAATTCGTGCATCGTCTATTTTCTCTATTTTCTGTGTGATCGTTCTGTTTTGGTTCTCAATACATCTCTTCAATTGGTATCAGAGCCGGAGTTGTTCGAGGAATTAGGGTTTATTCGAGATGTCAGGAGGATCACGAATTGAGATAGAAAAATCCGATGGGACGCGATTTGATCTGTGGAAGATGAAGATGGAGGATCTCCTTTGTGATCGAGATCTCTGGTCGGCAATCGAAACGGAAAGGCCTATTGCTGCGCAACCTGGTGTTGTGATAGGCAAGGAAGCGGTGAAGGATGGGGATTCAACTTCCAAACCGGCAGATCCGAAGGAGATTGAAGACTGGAATCGGATTGATCGGAGAGCAAAGGGGTTGATTCGGCTTTGTCTCGCGGACTCAATCCTAACGAATGTGATGAGCGAACCTATAGCCAAAGATTTGTGGCAGAAATTAGAGTCGCTGTATCAAAGTAAGTCGTTGGTTAATAAGCTATTCTTGAGGAAAAAGTTGTATAATCTTCGGATGCATGAGGGCGACTCATTTTCTGCACATCTGTATAACTTTAACA
Organism: Syzygium jambos; assembly: GCA_031216235.1. Classification (NCBI taxonomy): domain Eukaryota; kingdom Viridiplantae; phylum Streptophyta; class Magnoliopsida; order Myrtales; family Myrtaceae; genus Syzygium; species Syzygium jambos. The sequence continues at coordinate 7,481,656 of CM062223.1, forward strand.
CATTGATTAGTCAACTCGTATCAATCGGTGTTAAGTTCCAAGATGATGATAAAGCAATAACACTACTCTGTTCACTGCCGGACTCATGGGATAATCTGATTGTGGTGATCGGTGGTGGGGATAAGGAATTATCGTACGAAAGTGTGTGTTCTGCTTTGTTATCGGAGGAGACACGAAGAAAGGGATCGAGAAATTTCGGTAAAGAGGCATTGGCGGCTAGGGGAAGGCCAGCAGAGAAGACTCTGAATCCGAGAGGATCCAAATCCAAATCTCATGGGCGATCGAAGAGTAGGGAGAGGAGGGTACAGTGCTAGAAATGTCAAGAGTGGGGCCATGTGAAACGGGACTGTAAAAACAAGCCAGTTTTTAAAAAAGAAGCTGAATCATCCTCGAGTAAAAAGGAGGTCGATGCGGGAGATATGTATATGGCTGCTGCGTGTATGGCGCAGTCAGACAAGGATATATGGTTGATCGATACCGGTGCTGCATACCACATGACGCCTCACAGACACTGGTTTTGTGAATATGAGCAATATAATGGTGGGGATGTCATGCTCGGAGATGATACTGCAGTTCAAATTGTCGGACGTGGCAGGGTGAAGCTGAGGATGAGTAATGGCACGGTGAAGACTATTCCAGACGTGATGCACATATCCTTGATGAGTAGAAATTTGTTATCAGTCGGTACGATGGCTGATTCGGGGGTTATTTTTAGCTGTGATAAGGATTCGTGCAAGATGACTCGAGGTTCTATTGTGATTGCACGACGAGTTCGTTACGGGACATTATACAAGCTGCTCGGGGAAACAGTGACTGTTGGTAGCGGGTTCGTTTCTGAAGAGGCCAAAGAAGATGGACATGATATGTCCATGTTGTGGGATCAGAGGTTAGGGCATATCGGTGAAAAGGGGCTATCTACCTTAGCTTCAAGTCAGATGGTAGAAGGAATTCCAAATTGCTTTATGGGTTTCGGGTTCTGTGAACACTGTCTCCATGGAAAACAAAACCGAGTTAGCTTCCAACACACTGGTGCGAGAGCAACTGAGGTTTTCGATCTGATTCACAGCGATATTTTTGGACCTACTCCGACTCTATCTATTGGAGGATCCACGTACTATGTATCGTTCATAGATGATTTGTCGAGATATAGTTGGATTTATTTATTAAAAGTAAATCAGATATATTCGAGAAATTTCGAGAATTTAAGGTTTTGGTTGAAAACCAATTGGGCATGAAAATCAAGGTCCTTCGTACAGATAACGGAGGTGAATTCTGTTCAGATAAGTTCGAGCAATTTTGTGTGGATAATGGTATTGCAAGACAGAAGACGACTCCATATACGCCTCAACAGAATGGGGTAGCCAAAAGATTAAATCGGTCACTCATAGAAAAGGCAAGATGCATGCTGAGTTGGGCAAGTTTGGAGACAGAATTTTAGGCAGAAGCTGTAGCCACAGCCAGTTATTTGAAGAACCGGTCATCGACCTCATCAGTGAAGGATCGTACACCATATGAGGCAGTGTTTGGGAAGAAGCCGAATCTGTCGCATGTTCGGGTGTTCGGGTGTGACGCATATGTTCATGTACCCAAGGAGAAGCGGGGTAAACTTGACAACAAGTCTGAGAAGAACATATTTGTCGGATACAAGGAAAGGGTCAAGGGCTATAAGCTGTGGAATCCAGAATCAAAGACCATTGTATACAGCAGGGATGTTGTCTTTCGTGAATCACAGCCCCAGATTGGCACACAGAAAGGTGATGAGCCCAAGAAAGTGGTAGTGCTTGAAGAAAGTCATAAAACTGAAACTGTGGAGATGATTCCACAAGGCACGTTAGTAGAGTCTGATTCTGAATCGGAGCAAGGGGACTCGATTAATGAAGTCGAGGATGCAGATTCAGATGAAGACCTAGATACAGATAGCATGCCAGCTCTCAGGAGATCGACGCGGGAAAGAAAGATACCACTTCGATACTCGCTTAGTGCTTTGAGTATGTTTCACGCTTTGAGCATTACCGAAGATGATCCTAATTCTGTAAAAGAGGTGAGATCTATGGATGATGCAAATCAGTGGGAGCTTGCAATGATAGATGAGATGCAGTCGCTTGATAAAAATGAAACATGGAGCTTGTGTAAATTGCCTAAGGATAGAAAGGCAATTGTGTGTAAATGGGTGTTCAAGCGAAAGCTGAAACCGGATGGGACTGTAGAGAAGTACAAGGCTAGGCTTGTAGCCAAGGGGTACTCTCAGATTGAGGGAGTTGATTATGACGAGATTTTCTCTCCCGTGGCGAAGTTGACCTCGATACGGTTTGTTCTGGCTATAGCAGCTGCATATGATCTTGAGATAGAACAGATGGATGTAAAGACGACATTCCTGCATGGGGACTTGGAGGAGGAGATATATATGAGGCAGCCAGAAGACTTTGAAGTAAGAGGAAAAGAGAATTTGGTGTGCAAATTAAAAAAGTCTTTATATGGGCTGAAGCAGTCACCGAGGATGTGGTATCAGAAATTTGACACGTACATGCTCCAGCTTAATTTTGTGCGTTCAAATTCTGACCATTGCGTTTATGTGAAGAGAACGGGCGATCAGTTTGTCATTCTCACGCTATATGTCGATGACATGTTGTTGATCGGGAATAATGTGAAGATGGTGAATTCCGTGAAGAGTTTGTTGGCCAAAAAGTTCGAAATGAAAGACTTAGGGCTTGCAATTTTATTTTGGGCATGCAGATTAGGAGGGACCGTGAGAAACGGAAGCTGTGGCTAGGGTAGGAGAAATACATAAAAGAAATATTGAAGAAATTCAATATGATAGACTGCAAGTCTGTTGGTATCCCTATACCTTTAGGGACCAAGCTATCTGCGGAACAATGTCCAAAAACGGATGAAGAAGCCAAAGAGATGTCCCGAGTTCCATACGCGAGTGCAGTGGGTAGCTTGATGTATGCTATGGTGTGCACGCGTCCGGATATAGCCCAAACAGTGGGAGTCTTGAGTCGATACATGTCTAACCCAGGTAGAGAACACTGGAATGCGATCAAAAGAGTTTTCAGGTATCTTCGTGGAACTTCGAATTTTTCTTTATGTTTTGAAGGTACAGGAAACGGAAACATGCTTGATATCGTAGGCCATGTAGATGCTGATTGGGGTGGAGATATTGATAGTAGACGGTCCACTAGCGGATATGTTTTCACATTGTTTGGTGCTGCGTTGAGTTGGATGAGCAGGAGGCAAAGCGTGGTAGCGCTTTCTTCTACGGAGGCTGAATATATGGCTCTTACTCATGCTGGAAAAGAGGCCGTATGGTTACGGCGATTGTGCTTGGAGCTGGGTTTTGAGCAGGGTGCCATAGAGGTGAGATGTGATAATCAAGGGGCTATTTATTTAGCTAAGAATCCAGCATTTCACTCTCGCACAAAGCACATTGATATACAATATCATTTCATCCGAGAAAAGGTAGAGAAGAAAGAGGTTCGGCTTGTAAAGGTCGACACGGTAGAAAATAGTTCTGACTTCCTTACTAAAGCCGTCACAGGTGCGAAGTTTGAATGGTGCTCTACTTCGATTGGATTGAAGAAGAATGACATTGGAGAGGCCCTCGTCTGCGCGAAGTATCCACCAAGTGGGAGAATGTTGGAGTTGGCGAATATTTCGGGGACCCTTGTTTCTCACACCGGGTACGCCCACGTGAGCTTAGGAAAACTGAAGTGTTGTCCGACGACATGTGACCCATGCATGCGGAATGCGGGGGTTCGGGGGCAGCGCCCCCCGACGGGGGTTTCATATAGGTTTGGGGGCAGCGCCCCTGAAACCTCAACGGGCTTGGGCTGGCCCGTATGGTGCGAAATTAAGAGATTTCATATAGGTTTAGGTTTTGGGCCCGTTTAGGACATATATATATATTTTGCTCGTTTTTCTGATTATTGTAACGAGTTGAGTGGCTGTAAACCAAAAATATAGTGTCTTTGCAGGACGTAGCCCTATTCGAGGGTGAACCTGGGTAAATTCGTGCATCGTCTATTTTCTCTATTTTCCGCGTGATCGTTCTGTTTTGGTTCTCAATACATCCCTTCAGGAAATAGTAAGTTTTCTTTGGCAGGCAGACAGAAATCATTCAAATTAAAGCACAAAATAGAAGACATTTGTCTATGTATAGTATGATAGGTGCAAAAAGAATGTAACAGTGAATTAGAGAAAATATTTTTGTCTGTTTTATATACATTGTTGCCTGTTTTTTAATAGCTTGAGTACGACATGAGAATTTTGACATTTTCGCGAGACAAATTTTGATTTTTCCACTCACCACTGTAGCCTTTATCCTTGACAGATGTCACAGCCTTCTTGGTTCGCCAGTCCAAGGCATCAGGAATGGCGGTGAAGTTCGCACACTTGAACGGTTTTGCATAACCGGAGGACAGGACCCTTGTGGGCCTCCTCTTGTAGCCGGTGTAGGAAGCGCGGAACTCCGCGTTGGTTAGGTCCGCGAACTTGTTCACAACCAGTTTATACCCCACGTCCTTACCATTATTAAAGGCGTTGATGCGCTTAACGTTTTCTTTAAATATCTCATACCGTTTGGCCTTGTCGGCTGCGTCCTTGTAGACAGGTCCGTGGATCGCCATCCACTCCTAATGTTTGTTTAACAAGTGTTCCTCTCCGAGAGGATGACAAAGCGTTTCCGGAACAGAAACTATAATGACCAAAAGGGTGGCTGATGTGAGGAACGAGAGTTGGTTTGGTTTGGCCATAGTCGTGCTTTGGGTACTGTCAAGGACACAATTGGAGTGACTTGGTAAGTGTCTTTCAATTTGGGTACGAGGAACTCCAAGTGGGTGCGATGGGCTTTTATAGAGAAGTAGATCAATTGTCGTCATTCTCAGTCTGTCTGTCGATAATGCTTCAGTGGACCTTTCGCTCCTCCATTGTGCCTTGATAGCTGTTGTGACTTAGATCCCCAAAAATTAAGCTTGCTATTGCACGCTCATCATGGATAGCACAGATGCAATTGAAGTGACTCTGGTTCTCATTGACTGATGGGTGATTAGTCAGAATGCTTCCATTAAACATTGTTCTGTAATGCAAAAATATATGATCCTAAGAGGCTTGTTGGCATTGTGGTCGTCTACACTCGTTGCCAAAAGCAAATCGGCGGTTGATTTCCTTTCGTCAATGGTTTGGTACTTGGGCCTATATGTATGTATTTGCCGCCATACATGTGTATGTATCGGTGTTTTTGACCTTCGATAAACTATATTAGGGCGCCGTTATATGTAGATATGTATTGGCATCTATGTGTTTTGATCGTGGGTAAGTGGTTGTGTTTCATGTTCGTATTGGAAAGAATTGGTTTCTTCAGTGAAACAACTAGCTTAGGTCAGCATCTGCTAATAAATTGCTATTGATCTTGAGGGCGTGATTCCTAGGCAATGATATGGTGCCACGTAAATAATCATAAGTAACTGAGATTGGCTGGTAGTGAGCAACAAGAAAGCTATACTTCGACACTGAAATCATATTCTATGACCAATATCAACTTTAGACGACCATTGGCTGAGTACCCATTTCGCTTGACTTAAACATATCGACGTTTTATCCAAGTTTGGGAACAACTTCTAGATTGCTAAGTTTGGCATTAAGGATGTAACTCAATCAAGTTACTCATGAGCTATTCGAGCTCGACTTGCAAGATTACTCAAAACTCGGCTTAATTTTTTTTGAGTTCAAGTAGCTCAAATACTAATCAATCGAGTCTAGCTCGAGGTAGAAAATAATTGACTTGAATAGCTCACGAGCCTAGTCAAGTGATTGAATCTTTATGTATTTTAATTATATATATATACAATAATAAATATAAAAAATAAATATGTTACTAGTTTTCAGTTATAGCTTTTCTGATGATTCGAACTTGAGTTTGAGTTTAATTTGAATTTCGAGAGAGAACTGTAATCTAATTGAGTGGAGCTCGAGCTTATTGAAAATTTACGTAAATCGAGTATCAAAATTGCTTCTAGAAATTCATGTTTCCTCCCTTCTAGACGTTGCCTTTTTGGCTCCATATTTTACTTCTTTGTGGAAGAAGGTAGCGGGTGGGCTGATTATCAATAACTGTTTTTCTACTTAATAAATTAAGTAACCCCTACCTTACTCACCACGTTAAGTAACTTTTCTGACTTAAATTGAATTTTTAAGTCAATATTAATTACAAGTATCAATTAAATTTTCGTCTCATGAAATGCTGAACTTTTAATTTTAGTACTTAATTGTATTATCAAACAGGTCCATTCGTTTAAAAAAAAAAACGACCCCACGAGAAATTTTAAAGCTTGATGGGCATCAACTTCAACTGAACGTGGTCAAAGAAATTATTAGTTCGTATGAGAAAGTGGACGAGTGTTGTCTCCACTTTACAGTATTGTCATAGTCAGGAACACATGCGTTATAAACAGGGAAAGTGACACAAAGAGTCCCTTAACGTTGGTCAAATGTATAATTTGATCTCTAAATTTTTAATTTATTCAATGTAGCCCCTGAACTTTACCCCAATAGTCAATGTGGTCATTGAACTTTTAATTTGTTCAATGTCATCCCTGAAATTTTGGTGTATGTTCAATTCAGTTCCTGAATTATATAAAAATATTTAATGCAGTCCTTTCTATTAATTCAAGTTCAAGAACTACATTGAACACTTTCATATAGTTCAGGGACTGAATTGAACATGTACCAAAAGTTCATAAATGACATTAAACAAATTAAAAATTCATGGACCAAATTGAATATTAGTCCAAAGTTCATAGACTATATTGAACAAATTAAAAGTTCAAGGATCAAATTGCATATTAGGCCAAAGTTCAGGGGCTGTTTGTGTCATTATCCCTTATAAATATTAGAGTTAATACCAACAAAAATCCTAAACCTATACACCTATGATAAATTTATTCCAGACTAATTTTTTTACCACCAAAAATTCCAAATTGATACATTTGTGATAAATTACCCTCTATTAGTTTCCCTTAAATTTTACTGTTAAATTACTAAGTTGGATGACATATGGTAATTGACGATTGTGTTAGTTTAGGGTTTTACCCCTCTGTTTATCACAGATTTACTAGTTTATAATTTTTCATTGTCTTAATTCAATTTAACGGAGGTAAATTTATCACAGATGTACCAATTTAGAGTTTTTGGTGGTAAAAAAATTAGTTTGGGGTATTTTTGTTATATGTGTACCAGTTTGAGTTTTTGATGGTCAAAAAATTAATTTGAGGTAAATTTGTTATATGTGTACCAATTTGAAATTTTTCGTGGTGTTAACCCTAAATATTAATTCTTCTTACTAGAATTATTGCTTGATGCGACCCATGAAAATATGTTCAAGCATCTCATGCCGAGTGTCTGAATGCAAGAGATGAAGATTCTCGAGCATGAGATATTGAAGACTGAGTGCAAAATCGAAGATCCCTGAACGAGATGCAAGAAAGACTCTCTTAAGAGTAAGAGCAACAGATCCAATAAGAAGTTTTTTGGGCTGACATGGAAATTCATCTCCAAAAGACATATTCTTTGATATAAAATTTAGGAAAAAACTAGAGCAATGACGTGAAAATGCAACATCACTAAGGGCAATTTTGGATGGAGCATTAACAAAGGAAAATATGGGACTCAATTAATAGTTTTTGATTTTTTATGAGACAGAAAAAGTTCAGGGTAAAATTCGGACTAGATCTAAAGTTAGTGGTTTTTTATGTAATAAGAAAAGTTTAGGTAGAAATTGGGACTAGACCAAAAGTTGGGAGCTTTTATAAAACAAAAACAAATTTATGATAGAACTAGGATACAGCTAAAGTTGAGGATATTTTAGGATATTAGGATAGTTTTGTTATACAATCCGACCTGAAAATTAGAAAAGGGCCCTAAGCTCATTTTGACTCTCAAGTAAAGCCCAAGATCACACTCTCTCTCTCTCTCCAACTGTTATTTGACAAAGTATATTATACAAGCCTTACTTTCAAGTCGGAATTCCTCTTATGGGACTCACTTTGCATACATCCTATTAACCATTCATCAAGTTACTCGACAGTTTGGCCCCCCTTTAGGAATTTCCACCACCTTTAAAGTCGGGCTTATTTCAACTAGATTCTCCGAGATGAACCATGACATGTCTCAATACAACGCGGATGTTTATCAAAGAATGTAGATGAGGTTGAGAGTGCCTAATACGATTGTCGCCTGCGGAGATTACAGGGGCTGAAGATTTGGAAGGAGAGATGGAGGAACAACACACCTTGCCGGAATACTTCCTCCGGGAGATAGACCCGGAATGCTTACCCTCTCTCCCAAAAAACGTCGGTTCGGATGAAGCACAAGCGGATCCTTCTAATTTGGCCCTCCCAATTGTATTAGCGTGTCTACATTGCACTTCCTTTTTTGAAGCCAAATGTATCAACTTTTCAAACCAATAAAATGAAATGTTTTTATATCGGGTTGGGCATTCGACTTATTGTTGTGGGTTATTATTCAATGACGTCTTCGCATAAGAGTTTAAAATTTCTTAGATAGGTAGTATTCCTACCCCCTCTTTAATGAAATCTTGTCAAAGGACTAAATTCTCACAAATGCCAAGCTTGGGATAAGTGCTCATGCTCGAACTTGATCGCCGGGGAACTAGGCCCAACCTTGATGAACATGGGCCTAGGCGCTGGGACCCGTGCTTTGGTGCGGGTCCGGCCTCGATGGATCCTAGTATGAGCATCAGGGATTCAAGCATGAGTACCGGGGTCTCACGATAAATATATTTTCTAATTCATTTTCGGATTTAAGCAAAACATATTGGAAAATTACTTCCGAAAAATATTTTCTAGAAATATTATATTTTTAGCGAAATAAATGGAGCCCAAGAAGTTAAACGTTTTTCTTGAATATGATGGATTTATAATTTAAATCAAATCATTTCTCACTTAGAGTAACTCATACCCGCACTTTATGTACGAAGTCTTACCTATTATGCGGGAAAGGGGCCTACTTACTCCCAATGCGTCCATTCCTCCCCAACCTAGTTAATAATATTTATAAATGGAGGGAATTTTCATAACTTTATAATAATGAGAGCTTTTTTCTTAACTTTTTAGTCTACAGCATATCTCTCTCTCTCTCTCTCTCTTCACATATTGATGATCAATGTTGGAGTGATAATAGATTTAAGAAACTTTATTCAGGCGACCTTATATCCAATTGATTTGATAGAATGAGTGATTTGAAGGAGAGAATAATTATAATTTTGAAATCAATCGTGGATAATCTGTTAGTATGGCTCGCACTCCTCATGAGGTGAACATTCGGGGAGTGTAACCAATTGTTAGGGAGCTCAAATAACTATCTCACAAGATAGTGCTAGTGTTTTCATTTATGCTTGTACGAAGTCTCCCAAGTCTTACCATTGTAACATGATTTATCAATTTTCCATTTATCATATTTTAATTAGAGTTGCCACTAACCTATTCACAGGCTGGTTAGAAGTCATGTAAGACATAGGAAGCAAGCCTTACTTTTGCGAACTAGAGATTTAGGGTTCGAGAACTTGGTTTTGCTAATTTTACCTTAAACCTATTACTAGTACTTTTTTCTCTTTTCATAAAACATTATTTGATGCAATCATGTTCTGATTTTTATTTCTAAACATCCCATTCTATATGGGCATAAGAGCTCAAACAATAAATAAATAAATCAACAAAAGTAGATAAAGAAAATGAAAGAAAAGAAAATAGTTTGAGCTTTGTCGGGCAAAATTAATACAATTCTTTATTATAACGCCCTGGGATACGACCTCGTGAGATACGCATGAAAAGTGAAAGAGTAATAATCTAATAAACAAAAATTTCCTAATCTATACGAGTTTTTTTTGGTCGAAGTAATCTGTACGATTAAACTGGCAGTAAATTGAAACTAATCCTAGTGTCATGAATTCCCTTAACTTTTTTATGTCACCAAAAACATAAACTTGCTCACTGTGACACAAATACTCTAATTATTTTTTGTCACGAAAAAATCCAAACTTATACATGTGTGACATATATACCCTCTATTTCAGTTTCATCAGTATAAGTTTGGAGTTTTTTATGACACAAATTTTTTTTTTTTGGAGTATTTGTGTAACAATGGGTAAGTTTAGAGTTTTTAGTGACACATAAAAAATTTAAGGATACTTGTATAACTATAGGTATTGTTTAGAGTTTTTTGTGGTATTAACATTATAAAAATTAAGAAAAAATCTAAATTTCTAGCAAGAAAAGTGCATCGAGGGAACCAATACACACAAATGGAAGGGAGATTTGTTAAGGCGTAAGTGCGAAGGTACTAATTAGCCAATAACTTATTGTCTTAAATTTTGAATGAAGATAAAGTCGCATGGAATGATGTTGAGGGGCTCAAACTTGATCAATCTCTGAATGATCTCTCCAGACGAGTTACATGGCTCCTAGGTGCGCCTAGCCAACACTGCCCGCTATCAATACGTTTTATTGCTTGTAAACTCATGTTTCCTCTCCTCAAGACATTCCCATTTTGGCTTCATCTTTTCCATCTCTGTCGAAGAAGGTAGTGGTGGGGTCGTTCATAACCCACTATTGCACTAAAATTCCTCAGATAATTGATTAATTTGGGACTGGTTTGATAAAATTAAAAACTAAATGCTCAAAGTAGAAACAAAAAGTTATTTTTTGAGCAACTGAAAATTGACCATCGATATTCTTACCGTAATTAAAACTACGATAATTGTTGATAGATTTTAGTAGTATAATTGGCAATATTCCTATTGCCATCGATTACATTTTTCTACTTAATGAATTAAGTAACACATTTCTTACTCACCATATATAATGAGTTTTTTCTATTTAATTGAATCTCTTAAATCAATATTTGGTATAGTTACTACTAAACATTTCAATTTTCGACACTTAATTTGTGTTATTAAACAGGTTCATTAGTGATTGTGAAGCTTGGTCAGCTTCAACTTCAACTTTACTTGGTCAAAGACGGTTCGTATGAGAATATATAAAATTCTGAACCTGGTGAATATTCCACTTTCGTTGTAATCAAAAGGAGAAAGTGGATTACAACGAAAGTGGATGAGTGTTGTCTCCATTTTACAGTATTATCATTGGTAGGAACACATCCGCTATGGTTATTTATTCATTTTACTGAAATTATTGCTTGACCCGACTCGAGAGAACATTTGAAATGAATTTTAACTTTTTTTATATAAAATTTATTTTGAAAATTTGATATTTTTACTAGGGGTGAGTTGTTCCCGGTCCAATCCGATCCTGTCCAACCCAAGAACCGGGAATCAGACAGGGAGAACCAGTTCGCAATTTCTAGAATAGGGGACTGGACCGGCTAGTCCTAGGAACGTGGACCGATCGGACCATCGGTCCGGCCCGGTTCCAATGTGACCAATCATTTATTGGTAAAGGCAAGAGAGAATTGGGGTAATTAGATTAGGCTTTTTATTTTTTTCAAAAATTTGAAAAAGTAAATAAATATATATAAATTAGAAATATATATATTTATCGATCCGAGCCGGTATAGTTTCTACCCTAAAACCGGGAACCGAACCACCTAAAAACGGGTTCCACTTTTAGGAATCGAGAACATGACCAATATTCTCGAGAACCGAACCAAACCAGTCGGTTCGGTCCGGTCCAATCCGATTCCGGTTTGGGCAGTCCATCTTGCTCACCCTTAATTTTTACTATTAATAAATCTTCTGAGTCATTTGTTAAGTAAGCAATTATGGAAAATTTACGGCATCCAATACACTATTTTTCTCAAGTCATGTGACTTATTTGTAAATTTGAAATATTTATAATTATTATGTTTCAAAAGTATGCTAGACATTGCACTTTTGGCTTCATCTTCCGCTTAAGAAGGTAGCGGCTGATGAACTTTCACTCGCCGGCCATAGGCAAGGGTCGGGATGCTTCCCACAATGAGGGCGTCAGATCTGGGTGAGGGGCCATTCCTAAGTGGAGGAGAAAAAGAATTAAAGAAAAGAAAAAAAGAAAAAATTATAAAAAAATTCAAAAATTATCAAAATATTATTAAAAAAATTTTACGTCAATGTCGGCCGGCTATGATTGGCCGAATAGACTAAATTGGCACAAATGAAAAAACTTTAGGATTGAATTAGTAAGAAAAAAGAAGGTTTATGACTAAATTGGCACAATTGCAACATATTTAGAACTTTTCCGGTAATTTTCCATAAATCTCATGTCTAAACCATGACATATTTTTCTGGATAAAAAATGTTACAATATCTTTGGGATTCTATATATATTCTAGGATATTGTAGATTTATTCTTTGTATATTCTCTGGGATTGTTTCCCTAAAATATCTTATAGATTAGGTTTTATTATACCTATTTATTCTGGGTTTGTACCTTAATTCAACACATAGCTTTTTCATATTTTCTCTCTATCATGGTATCAGAGCAATTGCTCTGAGCCTTTGTTTCCCTATTGTGACGTACATTGTCACTATACCTTAGCGCAGTGCTACATCATCGGCAATCAAGTTCACCACGGTTTGATATTGTCGTTGGAAGATTGGGACTCTTCGCCATTGTGTTCTCGTGGTTTTATTGATTTGACGACACCATGTTCATCATCTTATCACCGGTGACTTCTCACACTTTACCATCTAGTAAATTCTCGACCCACGCACTCTCACGTGCCGTTGTTATTACTGCTCTTGAATTTTGGTCGTTTTCTGTGTTATTGGACTTGATATGGGTGATTCGGGTGACCGAATTGATGTCAAACTCGATGGCTCCAATTATGCTCTTTGGCGGCCATCGGCTATGGCTGCACTTGTTTATCGTGACTTTTTTGAGCATGTTGAGGGTGTATGCGTTTGTCCTGCCAAATTCAAGGACGTTGAGCAATCCAAACTCACTTCTGAGGAGATTGCTAAGCGTGAATCTGACATTCGGACTTGGACTATTGCTGATCGAAGGGCTTGGGCCATTATATTTGGTTCTCTTGATCATGCCCTTCATCGACAGTTTGCTCACATCACGGGTGCGAAGAATCTTTGGGATCAGCTCTCTGACATGTTTACTCAAATTGGCTCTATCTGCGTCTATCAATTATAGCAGGAGATTGTTGCTTCTACTCAGGGCGCTCGATCTATTCGTGAGTTTTATAATTATTTGAAGTCACTTTGGATTCAACTTGATGTTTTGTCTCCCACTTTATGTTCCACATGTTCTAGCTATGCCACATGTCAGTCTTCTCGGCAACAGACTCAGGATTACTTGCGACTTTATGATTTTCTTATAAAGCTTCAACCTGCTTTTGAGGGTGTTCGTAGTCAGATTCTTTATCGGAATCCTCCACCCTCTCTTCTTGATGCTGTCAAGGAACTTTAGTATGAGGAAACCTGGTTGGGTCTTCTCTCATCTTTTGCGGTGCCTGATCCCACTGCGATTTTTGCTGCTACTCCTTGACCTACATCATCGTCTCCTGCTCTGACTCAGGGTTCTCAACAGTTTATTCAGTGTTTTTATTGTCATTGTTGTGGTCATACCGAGTCCTGCTACAATAAGAAGCGACACGATACCCAGCGCTCTTCTCAGACTCCACCTGCTCCTACTCCGGCTCAGCATGTTTCTCCTGCTTCTCCTTCTGTGGATGAGTGATTTACTGCACTTGAGGCTCAATTAGCCCGCTTAAATAAATTACAACTTAACTCTCAGTCATCCAATTCTGGCCTTTCGATTGCTATCACTCCTACTAATTCTTCTGTAGCTGCTGCTCCTTCGTCAGGTGGCTCCTCTACTACTTGGATTCTTGACTCAGGAGCTGCCAGACACATGTATGCTCTCGCTGCTTGTCTCACTGAGCTTTCTGATCTCAAGTCTCCGACACGATTCTTTACAGCTGATGGTTCTCCTTTTATAGACGCCCAACAGAGGACTCTTGTCCGCCCTCGGGTTTTCTATGTTCCTGATGTGTTGCATGTCCCTTCTCTGGTGCTCAATTTATTATCTGTCAGCTGGCTTACTGATGCTGGTTGTATTGTGAGTTTTACTGATCACTCTTGTTTTGTGCAGGATCATTCGAGTGGCAAGATGATTGGCAAGGGCAGTAGGAATGGCAGGTCATATACTATGTAGTCTCTCTACCTAACCCTCCTCCGTCTAAACTACCTCCCGCTAGTGCCCCTCCTGTTCCCCCTGCCGCCAATAATTCTGCCATCGACGATTCTGCCCCTTTAGAGCTACGTCGTAATCCTCCTCGGGATCATTGCCCCTGCTCGGTATGTTGCTGCTACTTCTTATTTTGCCGAGTTTGGTTCCTTTTTGGCAGGGGAAGAACAGCAGAAGTGCCAAAAGTTATGTACGGAACTCATTTTGGTGCCAAAAGTTTCAATCGGATCACTTAAGTGCCAAAAGTTGTGAAAAATAATCACTTAAGTGCCACTTCGCCGAAAATCCAACGTGGCATTTTTTTATTAATTTCTCAAGCTGATGTGGCTCGCGGGAGGCTGATGTGGCATTTCTTTTCTTTTTTTTTTCCTTTTCTTTCTTTTTTCCTTTCTTTTCTTTTTTTTTTCTTTTCTTTCTTCTTATTTTCGATGGCCGGCGTCTAGCCACCGGCCATGGCCGGCCTCGCCGGGCGTCGCCTTCCTTCGGGCGAGGCCACCGTGGCCTCGGCGAGGGCCGGCCTCGCCGGTGGGAAAATCGAATGTTTTTTCCCTTTCTCTGTTTTTTTCTTTTCCTTCTTCCCCCTGACCAGTTCGGCCAGGGGGAAGCTCGCCGGCAAGGTCCACTGGGGAGGCTCGCCGTCGCTGGGCAAGGCGAGGCGACCTCGCCCAGCCTCGCCACGGCTGTGCGACAGTGAGGGCCGGCGAGGGCGGAGCTCGCCATGGCTGGGCGAGCTTTGCCCTCGCCGCCGCTGGGCGAGCTTGGCGTCGCCCAGCTCGCCAGATCTGGGCGAGGTCGAGCTCGCCTGGCCATGGCGAGCGACAGGCGAGGGCGACCTCGCCCAGATCTGGCCAGGTCGAGCCTCGTTGTGGCTGTGCAACGGCGAGGCTCGCCCTCGTCGGCACTGGTGAGGACCGGCGAGGGCGAAGCTCGCCATGGCTGGGCGAGCTCTGCCCTCGCCGTCGCTGGGCGAGTTGGGCGACGCCGAGCTCACCCAGCGGCGGCGAGGGCAGAGTCGCCCAACCATGGCGAGCTCCCCCCTCGCCGGCCCTCGCCGTCGCATAGCCCTTGCCTGGGCAGGGCAAGCCCCGACGAGGGCTCGCCTCGCCAGATCCGGCGAGGCCAGCCCTCGCTGAGGCCATGACTGCCTCGCCCGGAGGAAGGCGACGACCGACGAGGTCGGCCATGGTAGAAGAAAAAAGAAATGAAAAAAGAAAAAAATCAAAAAAATATATTTAAAAAATTGAATTATACACGTGGAAATGCCACATGTCATTAAAATTTAAATCTAGAAGCCACGTATTAAATTTGGTCGGAATTTCTTGCCGTTGGCACTTAAGTGATCATTTTTTTTTTTCCGATTTGGCACTTAAGTGATCGCCTGCGTAAACTTTTGACACTTAAGTGATCCAAATGAAATTTTTGACACCAAAGTGAGCTCCGTACACAACTTTTGGCACTTCTGCTGTTTTTCCTCCTTTTTGGCTCCTATCCATGATGTGTAGGAACCTACTAGTTATCGCGAGGAAGTTCAGCATGCTGAGTGGTATCAGGCCATGGCTGAGGAACTTTCTGCATTACAGAGTTCTGGTACTTGGGAACTTCTTCCTCTTCCACCGGGTCGATCCTTAATTTCTTGTCGTTGGATCTATAAAGTAAAGAATCATTCTGATGGTAGTATTGAGCGCTACAAGGCACATTTAGTTGCATGAGGTTTCTCACGAGAATATGGCATTGACTATGAAGAGACTTTCCCTTCGGTAGCAAATATGACTTCTATTCGTACTCTTTTAGCTATTGCTTTTGTTCGCAACTGGCCTCTCTATCAGCTCGACGTGAAGAATGCTTTTCTTCACGGGGATCTTTAGGAGGAAATCTTTATGCAGCCACCACTTGGTCTTGCTCACTCCCCTAGTCAGGTTTGTTGTCTTCGACGGGCTCTTTATGGCCTCAAACAAGCACCATGTGCTTGGTTTGAGAAGTTTACCACTGCTATGCGTTTTGCGGACTTTGTTCAGAGTGAGGCTGATCATGCTATGTTTGTTCATGTTTCATCTTCTCGCTATACTATCATTCTTCTTTATGTGGATGACATGGTCATTACCGACAATGACTCTGATTATATTGCACATACCAAGAGGCATCTTCAGCAACATTTTTCCATGAAGGATCTTGGTCCATTGCATTATTTTCTCGGACTTGAGATTGCTTGCAGTTCTCGTGGTATTCTTCTCTCTCAGCAAAAGTATACCGCCGATATTCTTTCTAGTGATGCTCTTTCTGATTCTCGTACTGCGGTAACTCCTATTGAGTTGAATCAGAAGCTTTGCCCTAATGACGGGGAGCCTCTTTCTAATGTGACTTGTTATTGGACTCTGGTCGGTAGCCTTGTGTGTCTCACTATTTCGCGACCTGATATTGCTTATGCAGTTCATGTTGTCAATCAGTTTGTTGCTGCCCCTTGGTCTACTCATTATGTTGCTCTTTTGCGGATCTTGCGATACCTTCGGGGTACTTTGACGCGGTCTTTGTTTTTGCCGTCCTCTTCTCCTCTTAAGTTACGTGCTTATTCTGATGCTGACTGTGCTTCTGATATAATTGATCGTCGATCCATCATAGGATTCTGCATTTTCCTTGGTGATTCTGTCATTTCTTGGCGCACCAAGAAACAATGGATTGTCTCACGCTCCTCTACTGAGTCTGAGTATCGTGCTATGGCCGACACTACTGTTGAGATTGTTTGGCTTCGTCGTTTACTTGCTGACATGGGCATCTCGCTTCAAGATCCCACTCCTCTATATTGTGACAACAATAGTGCCATTCATATTGGGGCTAATCCTATTTTTCATGAATGCACCAAATATATTGAGATTGACTGCCATCTTACTCGTCATCATCTCTAGGCTGGCACCATCTCTCTTCCTTTTATTGGGACTACCTATAAGTTAGCTGACGGTTTTACAAAGGCTCTTATAGCGCCCCGCTTTCAGTATCTACTTTCCAAACTCTCGCTGTTTGATCCACCTTGAGCTTGAGGGGGGGTGTTACAATATCTTTGGGATTCTGTATATATTCTAGGATATTGTAGATTTATTCTTTGTATATTCTCTGGGATTGTTTCCCTAAAATATCTTATAGATTAGGTTTTATTGTACCTATTTATTCTGGGCATGTGCCTTAATTCAACACATAGCTTTTTCATATTTTCTCTCTATCAAAAACAACACCTATGATCCTTACCAAAAAAAAAAAAACACCTATGATCGCAAAAATATTTTCCTAGCGACATGTCAAATCTTTATCACAAAATGCTTTATTCTCGCCACATGTTCATGGCAATAGGGTAGATCGTTAGCCACGAAACATGTTTCGTCACTAAAGATTATACAACTCCGCACAAAGCTTTGGTGGCCGTATAAAGCATTTCTGGCCTTCAAAAAGTGCTCGTGGCAATTTTTTTTGGACGTGTGTATTGACAATACATACTGTAAGCATTCATTATAAGCTAATTTTATACGTTGATTATAATTTCATCCGTAAACATAACAACAATTAACTAATCTTGTTGGTTGGTACGGTCATCATATATAATTTCATAACATTTAATGACCCAATTTTGTACCTTGATAGATCATATGCTAATTGGAAAACATAGTAAAAAGCATAAGCAACTATATTTTGTTATTAATTATTACACGCATTTTGCAAAAATATGTATATAATTTTGAGAAGACAATAACAATTGACGATACATAAGTAAATTACCAATATTTGATAATTAAATGAAAACTATCTGTTAAATAAGTAATGTTACTATAGATGATGAATGAGTATTACAAGTTTAGGTTAATGTTGTTGACACCAAAAAATGGCCAACTTTTTATTATTATTGACAAGTGATAGACTTAGTCGATGAGAGTAAAGTTTAGTGAAAACAAAAGTCATCAATGAACATAATTATTGACAGCTTGAAGGAAATCGACAACTTGCTAACAAAGTCATCAACAACACACAACGTGAAAGTTATCGACGAGAGCCTTCATCAAAACTTTAGAAATTGATTGACAAAGTGATCAATAGTGAGCAATTTAACAGCTTGGTAGTTATGTCTAATACTGAAATTTTAGGATTTTTTGTCACGTCCCGAACCCTATCGAGGACGCGACACCCTTCTCTGATCGATTAATGCGATGTCCCAGGGTATCGTCGACCTCACTTAACATTATCAGAGATTTTGAACGATCAGCAAAAACCATCAAATACCCGGACAATTTAAAACTGGAGTAATCAAGGAGAATGCACATATTCATTTCTCATTATCAAACTTATATAATATTCACAATTTACAACCACCATATATACATGCACACCGTACTATAAAACCACCAAAACTCAAACGATCGATGACGTGGATATTCTATCACCGAAAATGGAATCCTTCAAAAGCCAAATTTTAACCCCTACACTAGTCTTTACGATCCTTACTCGACGTCCACTCTGAGTCGGACTCCTCATCCTTTGAACTTGAATTCCCCTAGACAGTATGCTCTTCCGAAGACTCCAACTCAGCCCCGGTTTCGATCGGGTTGTTTATATCACTCGACTCAGCGGGAACCTCGTCCCGTTCCTCCTCAACTAAATCCTCGAAGAAATCATCCTCTGGCACAAAGTTAGGGTCCATCCACTGCTTATACGGGAGTATATACTCCGGTTCTTCTCCGGGCTTATCCTCCGGTTCAACAGGTTCTTCCTCGGGTTCAACCTCTACCCCTTCTTCTTCCTGTTCTTCCTCTGGAATCGAGTCAAGATCTACGTCCATTGGATCGTCTCCCGTTAGAGACTCATCCGGCTACGGCTCGTGCTCAGCCCCTGAAGACCCCGGTGTTGCAGACGCTGGCTGCAGTCTTGACTGCGCTAAACTAGTCACCACACTAGTCAACTCGCCATCCGGAGGAGGTATAACAGACGGGTCCCAGTCCCCAACTCCATCAAAGGGGACATCAAAACCGTGGACGGGACCGAACTCATCTTCCCTGTCTTAAAAGATCTAAGATGTGTATGTATGGGGCTCCCACAGGGGTAATCTTACATCTACAAAAACTACGGTGGTATGCTTAATCCAGATCATGTTCTCATCTATAGGAAACTCTACTACATCGTGTTCGGTGTACATTGGTACTCCAAAACGCTCTGGCGGCGGTGGAGGATTCATTGATCCGGCCGGAGTTTTGAAAGGTTTGGTTGAAACAACTATGAGAATATATCTCAGTAAGCATACACCCTAAATCCCACCTAGGCTATCACGTACCTTCAGACAATCACAACAAACAACCACACTCGACTATTACACCGCAAGCACACAATCAATGCTTACTTGGACCATTCCAGCGTGCGACCACACGTCGGTCGCAATATCGCTAATCCACTCACATGCACGTTTAAATTACTTTCATTCATCTATTTCAATCTCACCACAACATTTTCACATATTCGTCAGTGACCCGCGTAATGAAACCGTCTTAGGTACACTGCGACTAACTCACACTTGCCTCGCCAGTGACCCGTGTAATGAAACCGCCTCAGGTACATTGCGACCAACTCATTACAACACTCTAGGGCCCGGTAATGATACTGCCTCAGGCCGTGTATCTTGCCCGCGTAGTGGTACCGCCTCAGGCTCAACACCCACCACCTACGACACAACCCGCGTAATGGTACCGCCTCAGGTTGGCCGTCCTCCGGTAATATCGGGTATCGTCCCACATAGTAGTACCACCTTAGGACGGAAATATCCTCGCGTAATGATACCGCCTCAGGGATTTCCACGATCACACATGCCATATCACACATGGCCTCTCATTCGTTTACACGCCCAACACACGCTTGCCAAATAAATTGGCCCGTGCACGCACTCATTTCACACATGTTCTCATGTTCAATACGTATTCAGCACAGCCGATCGACAATAAATTCAATTCAGTCTGGGCATGCACATAATCAAGCACATTTAAATCAATCAATTGCGTACCAATGCACCTAGTCTCATCACCACAATTCAACCACATCACAAACACACAATCGTCATACAAATTCTCATTTTTTCACCTCCAAATTTCGGCGAATCAATTCTAACTCTGCACGACATTTTTCTCACAATTAATTGCCGAATCCAAATATCCAATTTACGTGCCGAACGACACATCACAGCACACCTATCAGCCAATCACAGCCTACTTTTGACCTCAAATTTTCCATCAAAATTTCCTGATTTCATCTCTAATGCTCGCTAAACAATTCCACTCCCAAAAATCATACAAATTCACGCCTAATTAAACTCGAATCCACCCTAAATTGTCCGTCGATACCTAACGTCCTAAATAGGGTTTAGAGCGCGACTTATCGAACTCTAGACTAACGCAGCTAGAGCAGAAAGCGGCGGCGATCGGTGATGGACGGTGGCGTGGCTTGACGACAGCGTGGACAGCGTGCGACGGCGGCCTCGGCTTCCTTGGCCATGACCCACGGCCACATGAGTAGGAGGGAGAGAAGGAGAGGGACGGCGGCGTAGGGTGGTGGCAGTGGTGCGGTACGGCGGCAGACGGGCGGTGACTCGGCAGGCGGCGACGGCAAGGGGAGGGGCGGCCGGTTCGGTGAGGGGGAGAGGGGAGGCCGAAGGAGAGAGAGGGAATGAAGAGAGAGAGAGACCTTGGACTAAAATAGTCCAATTTTTTACTAAAAGTGGCAATTTACCATCTTGCCCCTCTCTCACAATCCAAATCGACGACCCATATTCGATCTTATCTTGAAAGCGACGGCCGAGATCGAATCTTACCCAAAAATATCTAAGGGCAATTTGAGAATTTCATAAAATTCCAAGGGTAAAAATATCCAATCAAAAAGTTAGGGCAAAATGACCAAAATACCCTTCCCTCTTCAAACTTGCCCTTTAGAAATCCCTAAGGGTAAAATGGTCACTTTCCTCATTTATCGTCAAAATCAAATTTTTCTAAAGGATTCAGGAAAATCTGAAGCTGTACGTTCCAACCACAACGTCGTCTTAACGTCCTATTATGACTTCCTAATTTTCTGATGTCTAATTCGAGCTCAAATAAATAATTAAATTTTATTAAACGTAACTCGAGCGTTTCTCAAACTAACAGGCGGCATTTTGGGAAATTCGCATATTCGACCCGTGACTGATAATAAATCGAGTCACGTGGAAGTTTATTCGGTTCGTGACTACTTCGGTTGTCATTAAAATCGCGAGGATCGACCGCTAGATCCGAGGGGCACGATTGTTTGGTATAGGTTTAGGATCATTTGTCAATTCATTTCGTGATCCACTACTATGACCGTGGCGAACTGATCCCTAGCTATCCTTGAATCGGCCAACAGTGGCTCAAAATGTCACCTCGGCGATTTTATGATCGAAAATCAATTCACGATCGAATTTTCTCTTAGTCGCATGAATTTAAATCCCTAATTAGCCTTTCCCTAATGGTTAGTATCCCAGCAATGATCAGTTCCGGGCGAGAACTAACTATGAGTACGTTCATAAAACCAAATATTTCATAAATCTCAAATGGGCAAAATTTCAGGATGTCACAACTCTTCCCCCCTTACAAAAATTTCGTCCTCGAAATTTACAAATCCTACTACTACTCAAATAACTGGGGGTATTGACATTGCATCATCTCTTCACTTTCCCAAGTCGCGCCTTCAATACCGTGGTGTTCCCAAATAACCTTGACCATCGGGATCGTCTTGTTCCTTAGAACCCGTTCTTTCCGATCTTCAATCCTTACTGGTCTCTCGATATAGGACACCTTGTCATCGACTTCTATCTTCTCATAATTCAACACATGAGTTGGGTCCGATTCATATTTACTTAACATCGATACGTAGAAGACATTATGCACTTGCGATAAATTTGGTGGAAGTGCAATGCGATACGCTAAATCCCCGATCCTTTCTAGCACCTCAAAAGGTCCCACGTACCTAGGATTCAACTTGCCTTTCTTACCAATCCTGGATAGTCCCCTCATGGGCGATACCTTAAGAAATACGTGATCCCCTACTTGCAACTCCAAAGGTCTTCGCCTTCTGTCTGCATAACTCTTTTGACGGCTTTGAGCTTTTTTTAGCCTTTCACTAATCACTTTAACGACCTCAATTGACTGTTAAATCAACTCTGGCCCAGTGATACGCCTTTCTTCTACTTCATCCCAGCACACGGGCGTTCTATATGCCTTACCATATAGCGCTTCAAAAGGCGCCATTCCAATACTATGTTGAAAACTGTTATTATAAGCAAATTATGCTAAGGGCAATTGTTCTTCTCACTTACCTTGAAAATCCAATACACATGCCTGAAGCATATCCTCTAAAGTCTGAATCGTCCTCTTAGACTGGCCATTCGTTTGCGGATGATAAGCTGTACTGAATTGCAGCTTTGATCCTAATGCTGTCTGCAAACTTTTCCAAAAACTGGCGGTAAATCTAGGATCACGATATGACGTAATCGACACAGGTACCCCATGTAAACGAATTACTTGCTGCACATACAACTCGACATACCGATCCAATGCGAAGTCTTTTCGCTCCGCTAGAAAATGTGCCGACTTTGTCAATCTATCGACAATCATCCAAATAGTATCATGGCCCCTTTGGCTCCTTGGTAATACCGTCACAAATTCCATAGTTATATGTTCCCATTTCCACTCTGGGATTTCCAAAGGTCGTAATAACCCTCCGGGCTTACAATGTTGCCCTTTTACTTGCTGACATATCAGACATTTGGTCACATGCTTGGCTATGTCCACCTTCATGCCATTTCATCAATAATATTGTCTCAAATTCTAATACATTTTGGTACTACTTGGATAGATGCTATAACTACTACGATGCGCTTCCGATAAAATTTCTTCCTTAATTTCCGCATCATTAGGCACACACAATCGTCTACGGAACTTCAATATCCCATCGTCGGATATTTGGAAGTCTGGTTTTCTCTTAGTATCATCTGTCTCTAAAATCCATTGAATTTCTTGATCCGAAAACTGCAAAGTCCTAATCTTTGCTTGAATCTCTGGTTCAATCCTTAGCGTAGCTAGTAAGCTTGAGACTTGACTTACTTCGAATCTAAACTCCGAGTCTCGCACTTTTTCCAACAAGGTCCATTCCTTAGCCATCAAGTGTGCGATGCTAGACTTCCGACTTAACGCATCAGCTACCCGATTGGCCTTTCCGAGGTGATATAAAATATCACAATCATAATCCTTAAGTAATTCCATCCACTGACGCTGTCTCATATTCAGCTCATTTTGAGAAAATAAATATTTCAAACTCCGATGGTCCGTATATATTTGAAATTTCTCTCCACATAAATAATGTCGCCAAGTCTTAAGGGCGAATACTATAGCGGCTAACTCCAAATCATGCGTCGGGTGATTCAACTCATGCGGTCTTAACTACCTTAAGGCATAGGCCATTACTCGTCCATTTTGCATGAGCACACACCCCTGTCCTTTCAATGACGCATCACTATAAATTTCGTATCCTTTGGATCCTGATGGAATAGTCAACACCAGTGCCGTTGCCAACCTATGTTTTGATCTTCACCTCTGCATCGTCGGCTATTCCCCCTTCCAGCCCATAGTCACAACGCCTGCACCCAACTGAGACAACGAGTTGTTGTTGCTAGCTCGATGACGTTGCCGTCCTGACGAATTGTGATAACGAAGCTCCCTGACCCCCCGCAACTCCTATCGCTGCACCAACGCCGCCCCTTCTCAAGTCCAGATTTGTGGTCGTGCGCTTCAGCTCTTCACCATTGTAACTCCAGACAACTAGCAACACTTCCTGAGAAGTCTTGCGATCACTGTCCATCTTCAACAAGACCCTGCAGTGAGCGTTCCTTGGAGTGTCTCGGCTTGCATGAACCAACTTTTGGCTGCGAATACAGAAGAGGAGCAGATCTTTGGTTACACGCTAAAGTCCAAGGGGTGGTAGATTGGTAGTGACTCGGTCAAACAAAGAAATAGATCTTGAGTGCAGTGACGTTGGTGCTCCATGAAGCCATACTAACGTGGTGAAGTTTGCGCATCCCCGAGGTGCTTGTCCAATGCACCACCACCGCGAGCTGAGCCGATCACCGTCGATCCATCGGCCACCGTCCCGATCTGCAAGCCCGATCCGGCACCGAGTCCGAATTTGGAAGATATCCACAAATTAGGTAAGTCATTATCCGAATATTTTCCGAAATATTTAATTTCCTAAGTTTTCGATGTTTGAATATTTCATGAATATTTTGATGGATAGCTAGATATCTTAGGGTAACTTTGTGATATCCGCAATATTTGAAAATATTCAAAATTAGGAATCATTCCTAATTTGGCAACGTATCTGGACGACTATCCGACCTTATCCCTAAGGTACGATACGCAGCGATACGGAAAATCGTTATTTTATCCATAATCACTTGGATACGATAATAGATTTTATTCGCTTTCCAAATTCGAACAATCAACTTTCCGTCGATATCTACAACCCTATAGATATGACTGTTAGTTTGATTTCTTTGCCTTATCTGAGTTTAAAAATCTTGCGGATTGTGTGGATTGTTTGAATGTGATTGTTATCTTTATTTGATTATTTTCCTTTTAAATAAAGAAAATCCAAAAATTTGTTAGTTAGATTTAAATTAGAAATTTTGCATGTTTAGGGAATCTTAAATATATCCAAAAGAATAAGATAATTATTTGATTTAAATTGGGATTTAGGGTAGCATATTTCCTAGTTTAAATTAGAGATTGTTTTAATCTTAGTGGATTATTTGGGATATTTAATAATTTCGAATTTTAATAAAAATCCCGAAAAAGTATCACTTTAGGATAGATCAATCATTTTCTCTAGGATAGATTGCATGTTATTTTAGGTATTTTTTATTCCGAATTTCATTTAAAAATACCAAAAATAAATCATTTTTCCATCATTAGAATTAGGTCACGTCATCGCATGGCATATAGTTTGCATGTTAGGTTGCATTAATCGCATGTTAATTTTTGCACGTCATTACATATAGCTTAGCTTTCATTTAAATAAGTGAAAATCCTAAAAAATATTGAGTGAACTGCTTGTTAATTAGAAATCATATTAGGATTGTTGATGTGATTTTCTAGCTAACAATGCAGATGCTTACGTTGCTTAGAGGTAAGTAATTCTCCCATTCATGTAATTTATTTAATGTTTTGATTATTGGGTGTTACTTTGGTGGTTTGCGCACTCGCATGAACACCTCACATGTTAGTAATTAGGCTATAAAATGGATCCAGACTGCATGCAAAATATTTTTTTTGAAAAGAAAAGGTACCGAAAGGGCGTTAGACTAGATCTAACGTAATCAAGTCTCCGTACTTAGAATCTCTGGTTCGTAGGAATAAAACATATCTCTCTATGTTTTATTTAGGTTTCTAATCAACCTACCACAAATAGATTAGTGGCGACTCCAAGCATGAAAACATTTGCACGTTAAGAACTTAAATCGTAAGTTGCGAATTGGTAGGGCTTGGGAGGGCCCGAGTTAAGCTTAGTCTTAATAATCCATTAACCTGAGAGGAAATTTTAGGTCGCGACAGCGCTCCCCACGGAGATGCACTCGGACAAATAAATCCCTTGTCTAACAATTCTTGCATCTGCACCTTTAATTCCTTTAACTCCGACAGCGACATTCTATAAGGTACTTTCAAGATGGGCTCAGTTCCAGGTGCTAATTCGATTACAAACTCTACTTCTCTTTTCGTTGGCCCTAAGGAAACACATCGGGACATTCGCACACCACAGCTATGTCCTCTAGCCTCGGCTCTTCAGCAGTCGAATCAACTACGGCCGCTAGAAATCCTTGACACCCTTCACTCAACAACTTCAACATTTCTAACGACGAAATCCATGAAATTGAGAGTCCTCCTCGATTTCCCACAAATTTGAATTCCGGATGTCCAACGGAATTAAATTGGATCACCCTACTATTGCAATCCATTGCGGCCCTCTGCTTAGACAGCCAGTCCATTCCCACTATCACATCAAAATCATACATGGCTAGAACCGTTAAATTAATCATTTCCTCCCTATCCCCAATTACGATCTTACAGTTTGGACACCCCAATGATACCAGCATCTTATCATTCAAGGGAGTCATCACGCATAACACAACATCAAGCAACTGCGATTCTAGACCAATCAACTCAACAAACTGCTTAGATATGAAAGAATATGACCCTTTAGGGTCAAATAAAGCATATACAACATGGTTGTATAGAGAAACCGTACCTGTGACAACCCCTAGCGCGTTCTCAGCCTCTCTTCTGGCCATAGCATACACTCGTCCTTATGCCTGTGGCCTATTCTGATTTGTTGTCTGGGCTGCTCCAGTCTGGTTCCCGTTTCGAGGTGGCGGCAACGCAGGCGGCCTATTTTGCCTAAGATTTGGGCAATACCTCACATGATGACCAAATCCTCTACACCCAAAACATGCTCTACCCCGAGTTGGACAAGGTCCGTTTCCATGCCTTTCCCTATATATGTTGACACCTAAATTTTGCCCAAATCATTTAGGGTTTTATCGCATAAAAACTTTAGGGCTTAATTCTTTAAACCACTAAGCAAAAATATTTTCATTAAATACCATGGCTTATAAACATTAGGCATTTGCATTAATAGGGCCTATTAGGACACAAAATCTTTAATAATAATAATAAAAAAAAAATTTCGGGCCTGGGTTCGTCGGCCCTTTCTTTCTTTTTCTCTTCTTTTTATGTTTGGTGCGGCCCTTTTTTTAGTATCATTTTCCTTTTCTCCCTCCTCTCTTCTTTATTTCTTCTTTTTCTGCGCGGGCCAGCCCTCTTTCCCTCGGCCCGGTCTGTGCCTGTTCATCTTCTTCCCCCCCAGTCAACATATCTGAGCGTACGGGGGGAAAGAAGACCGGGAACAGTGGCAAGCGCCACAGCCGGAGCAGGGCAGAGACCAGAGAGGCGTGGGGGGATGTCGGCGTGATTTGCCGGTCGGGCGATCAGCCGGCCGTGGCAGGGACCATGCGCGCCTATCTGCTGGCCGACCTTAAATCGGCGAAGAGAGCGAGAGAGAACGGGGGGGGATAGAGGCAGAGAGATATCGAGTTCGGAGCAAGAGGGAGAAACAGAGAGAGTTCCGTAGAGAGGGTGAGAGCTTGAGACGGAGGGGTCCTTCGCCGGCGACCGCCGCGCCCAAGCTGCGGCTGAAGATCCTCTGTCGCGGTAGGTCTCGATCCGGGCACTTGCCGGATTTTGCTTTGGCTTGGTTTGATTCGGGGTAATCGCCCGAGGATTCCAGCTTGGGGGCGTGCAAGGCGACCGGACGTTGTCCGATCCGTCAAGCTCGCCGCCCCCCAAGTGGGATAGGGAACGCCGCAACGGTACCCCCTCCCTGTTTCTTTTTTCTCTTTTTCGGTGTGCTCTTGTTTTGAGGGGTTCACTGGCCGGAGATCGTGGCCGTTCGGCTTGCGCGAGTTCCGGCCCGTGAGGCCTCGGGCTTGTTCCTGCTTCCTTGCGCGTCTGGCGTCGACGATTTTGGTCCGCGTTTGGGTCTCGATCGAACCTAGAATCCTTCGATTTCGTCGCGCACTCCAACTGTTTAATGTTATGCACGAACGAGATTCGGTTTTTGTCCTTTGTTTCCCCGAAGCTTGGTGTCTCTTTCCCTTCCCTCGCGGTGTCTTGATTGCTCGCACAACCATGCTGCCGGACCTGGGCCGCGATAGGACGCTTTAGGATGGTGTTAAGAAAGATACAACCTCGAACGCGAGACTGCGATGTAGAGGTTGCCTTCCTTATCTCCGAAAAATTCTTTCTTGGTGCCGTAAGTGTTTATCCTTGTCCGCGAGACCGCGTGACCATAGGATATCTCTTTCGACTAAGCCGAAGTTAAGAGGGCCTGACACCAACGCGAGACTGCGACGGTCAGATCACCCTCTTAGCTTCACTTTGTTAAGCCATCTAGAGTAAAAACCAGCCACACGTTACATTCGCATGTTTGTGTGATTAAAAGTTTGTCATCCACTGTCATCCACTGTAGGTATGATTCCTCTCTTTACTTGTTCACCTTTGAATTGAAATTTTCATTTTTGAAATTCGCGGAAATCAATCAAGTGCCCTAAGTGATCTAAGCTTATAATTGAAAATTTCAGGCAATCACTCTTGACAGTGAGCCTTGAGCATAAATCTCTAAACACCTTTGATTTAGCCCTACCAAAACAAATGGTTTTGTCTAAATTTCAGTTGTAGGCTTAAAATCGCATTTTTTGTGCAGAAAATCTTTCAAGTCAAGATTGCATCTTGGGGCATAAAATTGAAATCACATTTTCAATAAAATTCTTTTTTGTTCACATTTCGGAATCAAAATTTAAATCAGTTTTTGTGTATTAATTTTTTTAAAATAGGAATTACCTCATTTTTGCAAAAGTAAAATCACAAATCAGTCTTTCAAAATTGATGCCGCATTTTGCGATGAAACTCTTGGAATAAAAAGGGCACTCGATTGATAGCCGCGATTTGATCTTTTAATGATGTCTCCACTTACAATGAAATCTTGGTGAAATACCGAATGCCCACAAATAGGAACCATGGGGACATGTATTGTTGTCTCGCTTTCGTCATAAGAGGCGGCATCAGTGAAAGACTACTTTTTCACTCACAATACTAACGTTGTCTTCCTTTTGCAGATTATGCGTAACAGTCATCCCTTGGAATTCTCTTGCTTAATCATGCAAGGAAGTATACTTTACAGTTAGAATGGGAATTGTTTGTTTGCACTCCTCTATTCAAGAGTTTTTCAAACTTTATCCTTGGGATCCAATGTTTTCTGATTTGGGTTTTAATTGTGAACCCAATCGATATTTTTGTAAATTACGCAACTCACGTCTCTGAGTAATGAGGTTCTAATTTAGATCATTGTCCTTTGAAAGTTCTTGGAATATTTCAAACTTAACCCCCCGAGTTAGGTTTTTATGCTTTACCTTCAAAATGTTTTGAAACGGAGTTTCAAGAGCGACTTGCATAAAATTGCATCTCTTCACCTGGCCAATTTTGCAGGTTGATTTGCAAAAGGACATCGTGATATGGAAAAATTAAAGGTTTGTCTAAGATCGGCATTCACATCCTCTAAAAGGCAAAAGTGTAGGCACTTGAAACTCGAGTCAAACGCAACGTGCCATAATCGCCGATTGAAGTGTGTCGCGGGAAGTACAAGTGCTCGTGATTTTTGCTGTATTTGGCAGACGTTTATCGGAAGAAGAGAATTAGTTGCCCCCATATGTGTGGTCTTTGATTATGTCATGATAGCATTGCGTGTTTGCTCAGTCTACAACTTGAATAATATAAGCTATCTGGCAAGAATTTGTTGACAAGTTTCTTAGTCATTAACATTGGGCTAAAAATGGAGGCATCCTCGAAATTTTGAGAAAGCCAAGATTGTGAAAGAAGCAATATTGAGTTTCCTCAGTCGATTAGTCTAGAGGACAAAATTTCTCGAAACTCCAAACCAAATTACTCTTCATGTTAAAGATACTCCATCTACATTGTTGATGGGAGGTGCAAGAAAGTTGGCTAATTGTGAGATCAGGGCCAGAGTTAGAACTCTGAAGGCAGAACTCTGAAGGCATGGATAACTTGAGCCTGAAAACGTGCAATGACTCATCATCGAGAGAGTTAGGCATGCGGATAGTGAAGGCACTAACAAGCTAGAGGGACACCCACATGAGGTCGTGCAAGAAGATACGAGCACACAAGACGCATGTACGATATGTGTAAAGATAAATGAGTTAATCATCAACAAACTCATCTAACGAGACCGGTGGAGATCTACCTTCGGAGGACACTATTTGTCGTTCCTACAACGTTGCTGTGGATCCTCTTTGGCCACTTTGCACGTACAAGCTTCGAAGAAAGTGATTTCGAGTTATACAACTCATCACATCTGATAGAGTTTACTGAGACAAATTACTTATGGGAAATTGTTGCCCTGAACTGACGAGAAGATGGGCTTTCGAGAACAAAATGTGCCCTTCGATGTCATGACCAATGCTGAAATGGATGGATACCTGAGAATGCCATTTTGGGGAAAATTTTCTAATTGACTCCAGATAATGAATGCCAGGATTGACAAAACCTGAACATTCCTGAGTTTTGCATTTGGCATCAAGAGTCCACGGAAATTTCTCATCTCGGAGAATCTCATATCAATTTGACAATCTTCTCAAAAGAAGAAATGTGCGAAGATTCCTCGGCACCAAGGCTACTTCCTGAGTTGGTGGTATCTGTAACTCATGGGAAGCTCTTTGACGGGTCCACAGATATGGATGCGGACTATTCAAACGATATTGTCAAAAGACAATAAGAGGAATCCAATTGAAATTGCTGAGCATCAGTGGTTGCAATTTTTGCACTTTCAAATAGCTTCTCGACATTTAATCCAGCGTGGAGATGATTATTGGTGGTTTGCGAAATGATCCTTCAAGGCATGGATATACACGAGCGAGAATTAGCCATCAAATGGTGCCCCCGAGTAAAAGGGTGTAATCGTTCCAAGTTAAATTCGATTTATTTAAAGAATGACTTGTTCCTCCCCTTGTGCAGAATTCGTGAGGACAAAAAAGAGTCGATGTGGGGCAAATTCCTAGGAATTGACAGGATTGCATGTGGAGGACAACTTAGTCCATAATTGCGCCATCCCGAAAGAAAAGGATGAAATAATGTGTTTGACCACGGCGACAACAACTTCTTCCAAGAAAGCATGATGAGGCAACACGTATTGAAGGGGAGTGTATCTGATTTGGCACAAAAGGATGTATCGTTCCTGAATTAAGTTCAATTGAGAATGGAAATAACATGTTCCATTTCCTTGTTGCAGGGTGACAAACAGGGCAAGTCACTAAAAGGGCGGTAGCCCTCACCCATGATGCATGATAAAGCGGAGTCATTCGATTCAACACAAAAAGGGTGTATCGTTTTTAAATTAGTCCAATTTAATTTTGGGATCGAATTAACATTTCTCATCTCTCATAGACAAAGGCGCACATTGACCGCGGAGGCGACACTTCCTACCAGGGAAACATGCAATAGATGGGGCAAAGCATCCAAGGGACGATGCCCTTAAATATCAAAATAATGCTGAAAAATCAAGGCGAAGAAAGCAGATGAAGGGAGTTCCCAAATATACAAAGAAGCAAATTCAAATGAAGGGAGTTGTCCAACACCCAAGAAGGCAAATTCAAATGAAGGGTAAATTATATCGTTTCCAATTGTCCATTTTAATACAATTTTTTTGACATGATTCTCTTTTCCTTTGATAGGAAGCATCAAAGACTTGAAGGACAAATGCAAACGAGGGGTAATATTGTATCGTTCCCAATTTTTTTTAATCCTTAAAAAGTCTTTAACTAACACATTCTTTCTAATTTTTTTACAGGGTGACCAAGTCGCCATGCCGCAGGTAAGTACCCTTCTTCCAAGATTCAAATGAAAATCAAATAAAAATTTTCTTCATGAAAAAACGGGGGAGTTTCTGATGTATTTGAGAAAAGAGTACAAAAGTAGAGCTATGAAAGAAAACTTTTCACAAAAATTTTGAATATCGTCTTTATCCAAAAATTGCCTTGGTGCTTGGTGGATCATTCATTTTGAATCAAAATTCCTTGTGGAAACTAATCAATCCGTGATGATCTCAACAAAATAAAAGAGAGATGTTACTAATGCCAAGTGAGAAGTACTTAGGATGAAGAAAGGCGAACCGTTCCCAAACACATCCTCAAACACTTTGAGAGAAGCGAAAAGAGAAACTCGCGCTGTTCAAAGACAAGAGATTTATTCGCGAGTAGTACACAGACCAAAATGAAAAGAGGCATTTCTTTCGTATACCCTACACACTACAGGTGACCATAGTCAAGTCCCTTTGAGCCTTTACATATGGAGAATTTCTACAAAATACCCCTGTCAAGAACTACCCCACAACGGGGCAAATTTGGGGGTTTTGATTGACAATCTTTGGAGGAAAAGATGAGAAAGACTTCTTTGCCCTTATTTGTATTAATCTTTTTGGGGTAACTTCAGGTGAGTCCTTATAGAAGCTTGAAACATCCCAAAATAAAGAGGAGCATTTCTTTCTCTATCCAAACACTCATACCCTTTGTTCAGCCGAGTTGAGCCTGAGTATTCATTTCTAAAGCCCGAATGGTGATTATCTCCCTACACTGGGGCAAAACACGTGATTTATCAAGACAATTGGTACTCATGAGACAGTGTGAAAGACATCTCGAAAGTTTTAAAAGCTCAAAAAAATGAAAAGAGCAAAAGTCAAATGAAAACTAGGGGGCATGAAAAAGTAGTGTTCCTGGTAAAAGCAAGGCCAAAGCCCATTGTAAAAAAAAAAAGAAGCAAAAAAAGTTGCATCAAGAGAAAAATTCTCATGAAAAAAAAGGGAATGTCAAAAGCAAAATGCTTGCAAAGAAAAAATCATTGCAAATGCAAAAGTCATTAGAGAAAAGAGCAAAGCTCTTACATTAAAATGATTAGTCAATGGACTTTCGAGACAAGTTGAATTTCAAAAGTCGAGTGCCTTCAAAAGATTGGATGATATGGTAATGATGTTATGATAATCACCAACTCCTAAATCCCATTTGAGAATTTCTGAGCCTTTCGAGCCTTTACCCAAGCCAATGTTACAACCTTCTTCAAAGTCTCTTCTGATTGGGATGGTTTAAGTAGAAATTTGGATTCCCAAACAAGCTATCGTTTGAAGAAGTGGGGGCACAGTTATCTTATCTCATCTTAAGGTTTCTTGACTTGTAAACCCGATGGAGATGCTGATTGATAATTATTTCATTCATTAGCCGCTAATGCTCATTCATTGTTGAAACCGTGACCAAACCTACATTACGGTCCTTTAAAAGACCTCTTCGATTGGTCAATGTGTACTTATTGCGAATGATTCTCGAAACCCTCGACAGCGGTCATGTGAGATATATTGAGTGATCAGACTATTTCCCACGTTAATGGATGGGATCAAGCAGCCTTCTTGAGAATATGTGAGAAGCCCTTTTCCGATTAAAGAACTCTTGTTTGGCATATTTAACTAACTCTTTTCATGGACTGAGGTCTTTTCTGATAAAGATTTGTCTCATAAGGGAATTTGATGATTAACGGCGTCTTTCAAGCCTAAAGGCAATTTTGCGATATTGAAGGATTCGAAATATTTTCCAAACAATCAAAACTAGCTTGAATTACTTATGCAATCAATGCCTTCTCATTGAATAAACCATTTTCATGTGGCCTCTCATGATGTTATCTTGCTTGGTACGCATTTGCTACCAGGGCACTTGTTATAACACGTTCTGTTAGAGGTGCAGATGCCTCCTCGGAATTTCCTCAATATTCAACAGATATGGTGAGCTCTAATAGCCCGAAACCATTCTTACATGATAAGTCTTCCCCACGAGAGATCGTGCTTTTATGAAGGTTGCGGGTCTATCCTTAAACCCTGATTTCAAAAGGTTCCGGGTTTATCCTTAAACCCTGATTTCAAAAGGTTCCGGGTCTATCCTTAAACCCCGATTTCAAAAAGTTCTAGGTCTTTTCCCAAAATCCTTATTTTAAAAGATTCTGGATCTTTCTTGAAGCCCTGATTTCACAAGGACTAGGGTCTTCCTCTTTCCTTGCCCGACGAGCTTTCGCAACCCAAAGTCTTCCTCTTTCCTTGCCCGGCAAGCTTTCGCAGCCCGGAGCACCTTATCGACCTAGCGAGCTTTCGTAGCCCAGAGTCTTCCTCTTTCCTTGCCCGGCGAGCTTTCGCAGCCCGGAGCACCTTATCGACCTGGCGAGCTTTCGCAGCCCAGAGTCTTCCTCTTTTCTTGCCCGGCGAGCTTTCGCAGCCCGGAGCACCTTATCAACCTGGCAAGCTTTCGCAGCTCAGAGTCTTCCTCTTTCCTTGCTCGGTGAGCTTTCGCAGCCCGGAGCACCTTATCGACCTGGCGAGCTTTCGCAGCCCAGAGTCTCCCTCTTTCCTTGCCCGGCGAGCTTTCGCAGCCCGGAGCACCTTATCGACCTGACGAGCTTTCGCAGCCTAGAGTCTTCCTCTTTCCTTGCCCGGCGAGCTTTCGCAGCCCGGAGCACCTTATTGACTTGGCGAGCTTTCGCAGCCCAGAGTCTTCCTCTTTCCTTGTCCATTGAGCTTTCGTAGCCCAAAGTACCACATCAACCTGGCGAGCTTTCGCAGCCCAGAGTTTCCTTCTTTACATAACAAGACTTCATGTAGTCGAAAGCCCGTTCTTACACGGTATGGCTTCCCTTTCAGTCAAAGCCCGTTCTTACACGGTATGATCTCTTCGTTTAGCCAAAAGCCCGTTCTTACACGATGTGGCTTTCTTCTTGGTTGAAACCATTCTTACATGGTAAGACCTTGTCGAATAAAAGGATTCTCCTTTTGGATAGTATTCGTGAAAATAATAATAATAATAATAATCACCCCCATGCCTCAAGCATTGTGCCATCCCATGCCTTCCCCCAACAAAATTTAGGTGTCTTTTGTCTTTGAATGAAATTTCTTCGAAACTCCCCTTCAAAGAGGGGCAGCTGTTGACACCAAAATTTTGCCCAAATCATTTAGGGTTTTATCGCATAAAAACTTTATGGTTTAATTCTTTATAGCACTAAGCAAAAATATTTTCATTAAATACCATGTCATATAGACATTAGGCATTTGCATTAATAGGGCCTATTAGGACACAAAATCTTTAATAATAATAAAAAAAAAATTTCGGGCCTGGGTTCGTCGGCCCTTTCTTTCTTTTTCTCTTCTTTTTATTTTTGGTGCGGCCCTTTTTTTAGTTTCATTTTCCTTTTCTCCCTCCTCTCTTCTTTATTTCTTCTTTTTCCGCGCGGGCCGGCCCTCTTTCCCTCGGCCCGGTCCGTGCCTGTTCATCTTCTTCCCCCCCAGTCAACATATCTGAGCATACGAGGGGAAAGAAGATCGGGAACAGTGGCAGGCGCCACAGCCGGAGCAGGGCAGAGACCAGAGAGGCGTGGGGGGATGTCGGCGTGATTTGCGGGTCGGGCGATCAGCCGGCCGCGGCAGGGACCATGCGCGCCTGTCTGCTGGCCGACCTTAAATCGACGAAGAGAGCGAGAGAGAACGGGGGGGGGAGAGGCAGAGAGATCGAGTTCGGAGCAAGAGGGAGGAACAGAGAGAGTTCCGTAGAGAGGGTGAGAGCTTGAGACGGAGGGGTCCTTCGCCGGCGACCGCCGCGCCCAAGCCGCGGCCGAAGATCCTCTGTCACGGTAGGTCTCGATCCGGGCACTTGCCGGATTTTGCTTTGGTTTGGTTTGATTTGGGGTAATCTCCCGAGGATTCCGGCTTGGGGGCGTGCAAGGCGACCGGACGTTGTCCGATCCGTCAAGCTCGCCGCCCCCCAAGCCGGATAGGGAACGCCGCAACGGTAAACCCTCCCTGTTTCTTTTTTCTCTTTTTCGGTGTGCTCTTGTTTTGAGGGGTTCACTGGCCGGAGCTCGTGGCCGTCCGGCTTGCGCGAGTTCCGGCCCGTGAGGCCTCGGGCTTGTTCCTGCTTCCTCGCGCGTCTGGCGTCGACGATTTTGGTCCGCGTTTGGGTCTCGATCGAGCCTAGAATCCTTCGATTTCGTCGCGCACTCCAAGTGTTTGATGTTATGCACGAACGAGATTCGATTTTTGTCCTTTGTTTCCCCGAAGCTTGGTGTCTCTTTCCCTTCCCTCGCGGTGTTTTGATTGCTCGCTGAGCTTGATGTGGATGTGGAGGCTTTAGTGTGTCGCCGACGAACGAGGTCGATCTGCGTTCGCTGGTACAGGACCAGGGGCTCGTTTTGGCCAGTCCCCCGTCGGGGCTCGGCTGGTTCGTCGCCTGCGACGCACGAACAGGGGGCTTGACCGGCGAAGGAGACGATGGGTGCGAGTCGGAGAGGCAGCCAGCCCCGCGAAGACCGGCGTTTCGGTCGGCCGGCGAAGGGGAAGCAGCCAACGCGGCGTCGAGTGTTGGCCGCGAAGGCCGGGCACACGCTCCACGTCGGAGTGGTGGCCGGCGTTCAAGCGAGCCTCGAGGCGCGGTGTGGCGGCCGCGAGTCGGGTCGAGGACCGGGTCGGGCGAGCGGGTCCATCCGGGTAGGGTTTTTTGTTGGGTATTTGGGTCAATTTTAGATTTATTTGGTTTTTATTTGTTTTGGGCTGGAATAGGTAGTGGGCCGGCGAATTTAGGGTTTAGGGTTTTTATTCGGCAAAAGGACACTATAAGTGCCATAACTTGTGTACGGCGCTCACTTTGGTGCCATAACTTTTTTTCGGATCACTTTGGTGCCAAGTCGGAGGAAAAAAGATCACTTAAGTGTCATAACTTTTTTTTGTATCACTTTTGTGCTAAAATTTTTGAAAAACAATCACTTAAGTGCTAAAATTTTTGAAAAACGATCATTTAAGTACTAAATTTTTTAAAAACGATCACTTAAGTGCCAATCTCCGACGAGACTCCGACGAGCCACGTCAGCTTCAGAATTAATAAAAAAAATGCCACGTCAGATTTCCGGCGAAAAATTGTGTACGGCACCGGAGTTGGCACTTAAGTGATCGTTTTTCAAAAATTTTAGCACTAAAGTGATCCAAAAAAAAGTTATGGCACTAAAGTGAGCGCCGTACACAAGTTATGGCACTTGTAGTGTATTTTTGCCGTTTTTATTCCCTCGTTGGGATTTGGTTTGTTTTAAAAAAAAAAAACTTTGGGCTGGGCCCTTTCTTCTTTAATTCGCCAGACCGGGCTCAATAAATGAACCCGGTCTGGTCGTGGACCCGGGCCGGCGTGCCCGGGTCAGTCTCGATCCGGGTCGGGTGTGGAGATCCGACCCCGGATCCGATTTATTTTAATATTGTATTATTTTAATATTTTAAAAAAATCTAATTTTTTTTAAAAAAGGGGCTCGAATTTTATTTTATTTTTTTAATTTCTTTTTCAAAAAAAACCCCAAAAAAAATTTCGAAAAAAGAAATAGTTCAAAAAAAAATTCAAAAAAAAAATTTCAAGAAAATTTCAAAATTCTAAAAAAAAAATCAAAAATCAAAAATAATTTTTTTTTAAAAAAAATTTCAAAATTTTTTAAAAAAAAAATCATAAGTTTTATCTGGGTTTTGAGATTGAGTTTTCTTGCCCTATTGTGTGATTAATGTAATATTTGATTGCACGTCACCTGGTTCGCACACTTTGAATTGTGCGTTTAATTTAACCTCGCATGTGGTTGATTATGCGGGTTAGGTTAATGTAGGGATTGTTGCTTCCCCTAGCTTGGTTATGAATGAATTTTTGAGACCCCCAATTAAGATGAACACGTTAGATGGTAAATTGAACAAGATTAGGTACCGAGAGGGCACTAATTAGTCAATTAGTGTAATCAAGTCCCTGCACCCATTGATCTCTGGTTCGTAGAAGTGAAGCATTTCTCCCATACTTCACTTGGGTGTCTAATCGACCCATCAAAAACTGATTAGTGGCGACTCTTAGATGAAATTGATTTGCATGTTAACAACTTAAACTTAAGTCGCGAATTGGTATGAGCTTGGGAGAGTTCGAGCTAGGTTTAACTTAGTAATCCATTAACCAAACCCCGTAGGCGGCGGGGCCGGTTCGGGGAGGTCGCGACAATATACTCTACATGGACCATTCTGATTTCGGGTTGACTTCCCTATATTTCTTCTAATAGGAGGGATAAAACGTCTATTACCCGACATCGGCC
Source organism: Syzygium jambos (assembly GCA_031216235.1). NCBI lineage: Eukaryota > Viridiplantae > Streptophyta > Magnoliopsida > Myrtales > Myrtaceae > Syzygium > Syzygium jambos. The sequence goes on from CM062223.1 coordinate 7,519,688, forward strand.
TCTTTTTGAGATTACGATTATCCCTACCCTGGACAAATCGCGATCCAGATGCGGCTGCCCTGTCTACCTGATCACGCTCGAGGACTTGAGCCCTATCAAATATTTCCTCATAAATCCTCAGATTCACCAGTAACAACTAGCTGCGAATGTTAGCTTTCAATTCATCCCGAAATCTTCGCGCCTTGTCATCGAGATGCTCTACCATTCTCGGCGCAAACTTAGACAATCTAGCAAATTCTGCCTCATATTGATCCACCGTCATCTGGCCTTGGCGAAGTCTCATAAACTCTGCTAGCTTTCTTTCCCTAGCGCTTGCCGAGAAGTACTTTTCATAAAAACTCTCGGTAAAAGCAGTCCAAGTTCGAGCTGTATTTTCTAGAAATATTCTATCTCTGGTGGTTTTTCACCAATCATTTGCATTATCCTGTAACTGGAATACCGCCAGGGTTACTTTCTCATTATCGGTGCACTCTAATACCTCAAAAGCTTTCTCAAGTTCGTCTACCTATCAAGGTGCAGCCTCTGGGTCACCTCTTCTAGAGAACTTAGGCGGTTTTAACTTCATAAACTGCTCGATCAATTGGTGCATTTGTCTATTCACAATCACTTGCCCTTGCCCTTGATTTCCATTATTATTATTGGCAGCAGCGGCCACAGCGGCCTCGGTAGCTTGAATAATCGTAGCAGCTCATTTCTGAGTCTGCTGTCTTATAAGATTACCGATTTGTTCTAAAGTCCTCATGACCGCTTCCATTCTAGGGTCCTTGGCAAGTCTAATATCAACTTTGGGGTCCACTGCCGCTCCTGCATCAATTCCCCGATTTTCTATCGCTCTAGCACCCATTCTGAGGTCCTCTACAGCTGTTGCTCGAGCATGACCTCTACCTCTTGTTCCATTTCCTGCACCCCTTCTTGAGACTCTTCTTACACCTCTTCCTTCGTTGCTCATCGTCACAATTCTACCACTCTCGTACCTACTATAATTCTACTCAGGAATTAGTAACCTAGGCCAATTAGATCAGTCTAGTTCTAGGCAGTGAATTAACATAAGAATTCACTCAGCAGGCAATCCATTACTACAAATACAAAACCACAATCAATAGGGTTTGAATACTTACCTCAAGTCTAGACGCACCTGCATTTCAATAATTACCACAATCAATTCACTCAATCAATCACAACAAACAATCTGGAGGCACGTGTAGCTCATTCCGCCCTATAACTCACTAAAATCTCCCTAAATTACTACCCCAAGGTCTCTACTCCTTATCACTCCCACTTCGACCAGTTTAGATCGAGCTATCCTCCCTTTGATACCAATTCAAACGCGGATGTCACGCTTCAAACTATATCGAAGACGCGACACCCTTCTCTGGTCGATTAATGCGACGTCCCAGGGTATCGCCGACCTCACTTAACATTATCAGAGATTTTGAACGATCAGCGGAAACCATCAAATACCCGGACAATTTAAAACTGGGGTAATCAAGGAGAATGCACATATTCATTTCTCATTATCAAACTTATATAATATTCACAATTTACAACCGCCATATACACATGCACACCGTATTATAAAACCACCGATACTCAAACGATCGATGACCTGGATATTCTATCACAAAAAATAGAATCCTTCAAAAGCCAAATTTTAACCCCTATACTAGTCCCTACGACCCTTACTTGGCGTCCACTTTGAGTCAAACTCCTCATCCTCTGAACTTGAATTCCCCTGGACAGTCAGCTCCTCCGAAGACTCTGGCTCAGTCCCGATTTCGATCGGGTTGTTTATATCACCCGACTTAGCGGGAACCTCGTCTCGTTCCTCCTCAACTGAATCCTCGAAGAAATCATCCTCTGGCACAAAGTTAGGGTCCATCCACTGCTTATACGAGAGTATATACTCCGGTTCTTCTCTGGGCTCGTCCTTTGGTTTAACAGGTTCTTTCTTGGGTTCGACCTCTGCCCCTTCTTCTTCTTGTTCTTCCTCTGGAATCGGGTCAAGATCCACGTCCATTGGATCGTTTCTCGCTAGAGACTCATCCAGCTCCGGCTCGTGCTCAACCCCTGAAGACCCCCGGTGCTGCAGACGCTGGCTGCAGTCGTGACTACGCTAAATTAGTCTCCACACTAGTCAACTCGCCATCCGGAGAAGGTATAACAGACTAGTCCCAGTCCCCAACTCCATTAAAGGGGACATCAAAACCGTGGATGGGACCGAACTCATCTACCCTATCTCAGAAGAACTAAGATGTGTATGTATAGGGGCTCCTACGAGGGTAATCCTGCATCTACAAAAACTACGGTGGTATGCTTAATCCAGGTCATGTTCTCATCTACAGGGAACTCTACTACATCATATTCGGTGTGCATTGATACTCCAAAACGCTCTGGCGGCGACGGAGGATTCATTGATCCGGCTGGGGTTTCGAAAGGTTTGGTTGAAATAACCATGAGAATACACTTCAGTAAGCACACACCCTAAATCCCACCTAGGCTATCACGTACCACTAGACAATCACAACAAACAATCACACTCGGCTATTACACCGCAAGCACACAATCAATGCTTACCTGGACCATTCCAGCGTGTGACCTGCACGTCAGTCACCATATTGCTAATCCACTCACATGCACATTCAAATTACTTTTCATGCATCCATTTCGATCTCACCACAGCATTTTCACACATTCGCCAGTGACCCGCATAATGAAACCACATCAGATACACTGCGATCAACTCACACTTGCCTCGCCAGTGGCCCGCATAATGAAACCGCCTCAGGTACACTGCGACCAATTCATCATAACACTCCAAGGCCAGCGTAATGATACTGTCTCAGGCCGTGTATCTTGCCCGCATAGTAGTACCACTTCAGGCTCAACACCCACCACCTACGACACAACCCGCGTAATGGTAACGCCTCAGGTTGGCCGTCCTCCGGTAATACCGGGCATCGTCCCGCGTAGTAGTACCGCCTCAGGTCGGAAATATCCCCGTGTAATGATACCACCTTAGGGATTTCCACGATCACGCATGCCATGTCACACACGGCCTCTCATTCGTTTACACGCCCAATACACGCTTGCCAAATAAATTGGCCAATCACACGTGGCCCGTGCACGCACTCATTTCACACACGTTCTCATGTTCAATACGTATTCAGCACAGCCGATCAACAATAAATTCAATTCAGTCCGGGCGTGCATATAATCAAGCACATTTAAATCAATCAATTGCATACCAACGCACCCAATCTCATCACCACAATTCAGCCAAATCACAAACACACAATCGTCATACAAATTCTCATTTTTCCACCTCCAAACTTCGGCGAATCAATTCCGAACCTTCACGACATTTTCTCACAATTAATCGCCGAATCCAAATATTCAATTTACGTGCCGAACGGCACATCACAGCACACCTATCAGTCAATCACAGCCCACTTTTGACCTCAAATTTTTCATCAAAATCTCTCGATTTCATCTTTAATGCTCGCTAATCAATTCCACTCTCAAAATCATACAAATTCACGCCTAATTAAACCCAAATCCACCCTAAATTGTCCGTCGATACCCGACATCCTAAATAAAGTTTAGAGCGTGACTTACCGAACTCTAGACTAATGCGGCTAGAGCAGAAAGCGGCGGCGATCGGCGGTGGACGGCGGTGAGCGGCGGCGCGGCTCGGCGATGGCGTGGAGGGCGTGCGGCGGCGGCCTCGGCTTCTTTGGCCGTGACCCACGGCTACACGAGCGGGAGGGAGAGAAGGAGAGGGACGGCGGCGTGAGGTGGTGGCAGTGGTGCGGTACGACAGCGGACGGGCGGTGACTCAGCGGGCGGCGACCGAACGGCGGAGGCGACGGCAAGGGGAGGGGCGGCCAGTTTGGTGAAGGGGAGAGTGGGGGCCGAAGGAGAGAGAGAGGGAATGAAGAGAGAGAGAGACCTTGGACTAAAATAGTCCAATTTTTTACTAAAAGTGGCAATTTACCATCTTGCCCCTCTCTCACAATCCAAATCGACGGCCCAGATTCGATCTTATCTTGAAACCGACGGCCGAGATCGAATCTTACCCAAAAATATCCAAGGGTAATTTGGGAATTTCATAAAATTTCAAGGGCAAAAATGGCCAATCAAAAAGTTATGGAAAAATGACCAAAATGCCCTTCCCTCTTAAAATTTGCCCTTTAGAAATCCCTTAGGGTAAAATGGTCACTTTCCTCATTTCTTGTCAAAATCAAATTTTTCTGAAGGATTCGAGAAAATTCGAAGCTGTACGTTCCAACCACAACGTCGTCCTAACGTCCCATTGTGACTTCCTAATTTTCCGATATCCAATTCGGGCTCAAATAAATAATTAAATTTTATTAAACGTAACTCGAACGTTTCTCAAACTAACGGGCGGCTTTTTGGGAAATTCACATATTCAACCCATGACTGATAATAAATCGAGTCACGTGTAAGTTTATTCGGTTCGTGACGACTTCGGTTGTCATTAAAATCGTGAGGATCGACCGCTAGATCCGAGGGGCACGATCATTTGGTATAGGTTCAAGATCATTAGTCAATTCATTTCGTGATCCACCGAAATCACCCGCGATCCACTACTATGACCGTGGCGAACTGATCCCTAGCAATCCTTGGATCGGCCAACAGTGGCTCAAAATATTACCTCGGCGATTTTATGGTCGAAAATCAATTCACGGTCGAATTTTCTCTTAGTCGCACGAATTTAAATCCCTAATTAGCCTTTCCCTAATGGTTAGTATCCCAAGAATAATCAGTTCCGGGCGAGAACTAACTACGAGTATGTTCATAAAACCAAATATTTCATAAATCCCAAATGGGCAAAATTCAGGATGTCACATTTTTTTGTAACTTCTTGTAGATAAATGTTGCTAGATAATAGGAGATTGTGGATAGTGTAACTTCTTGTAACCGCCGATAGGTTTATAAAGTTGTTTGTTCCAAAAATAGGATTAGTAAGTTATCTTTTCAAATTCAATAACTACTTGTAACCAATTGCGGGCTATAAATATCCATATTATACTCTTTATAAAGGATTTTCTCTCAATCAATCAAATAACTCAGCGTTCCTTTGCATAATTTATCTTTTATCTTTACTATCCTGCATTTTGCATCACTGCCAATGATTGTCCCTAGTGTCTTACTTCTAAATTTCTTGTCATTTACTTTCCTATATAGGAAAATCAACAAAGGACCCTTTATAACCTTTGGTGATTCACATCAATCCATCTATCTATCTTGAAGTCTATTTCATCATTTTTGGTGAAACATTTTTTTGGGTTGCTTGGTGGGACGCATTTTGTTGAATCAAGGAGACTACAGTGGCAAGAACCAAAAATCAACAAGAGTCCGACAATCTTGCTGGCAACAACAATCCAATGCCACAAGCTGATGACGGGGTTCTTTGCACATTCTAAATTTTCAGCCATTGGGAAAGCGACATAAAATAATCAACTCAAAGAAGTCAATCTTTCAAGGCATCTTAGTGAAAAGCAATCAAGGTATGTTGTTCCAAATTCCCACTTGGTGTCACCCATGAGAAGATTCCTTGAAGAACAGCAAAATCACATGGCTAATTACATCGTGAGCCATATATCAAATATGATAAAGCCAATAATTATCAAAGATTGTGCAGAGGCCCGAGTTTTAATCGAGGCCAAAGTAATGGAGATCGCCCAATTCAAGCTGGTCAAATAACATAATTTGAAACAATACTTGGGCAAAACAAACTGGTAGACAGCTTGGTCAAATGCCAAATGTTGAAAATATAAGGCTAGTGGATCCACTGGTACTACCGAATGTGAATATCCCTATTAGGCCAGATTTTGCCAATTAACATAAATTTCGATAACCCAGCAAGACCAGCATCACCGGCTAGGGGTAGGATGGTCTACTGAATCAACATTTCAATGCGATAAGATTCGCTGACGATGTTTATCGGGAGTTAGCATTAAAACGAGGAAATTCTATCCTAATTGGGTTGATAGTGTATCCTGTCTCAAAAGATTTAAGACTCTTGACTTAACTATTTTTACTGGAGATGAGGAACAATCAACCATTGAGCATATTGGTCAATTTCTTGTCCAGTGCGGAGAAGCGGGTACTAATAAATGCCTAAGACTTTAGTTAGTTCATTTGTCTTTGTCAAAGACCGCTATCACCTAGTATACCAATTTGCTGCCCAATTCAGTTAATAATGGAGCAGAAATGGAAAGGCTGTACCATTCTCAATTTATAGAACCATACCTAAAGTATCAGTTGCCGATTTGGCTAGGATGTTTTAGTGCAATAACGAATCAATCGATCAATTTATTGCTCGATTTAAGAAAGTTAGGAATAAAGGCCTCAATTCAATCTCAAGAAAAGAATTCACTATTCTGGCTTTCGATGGATTGCAATTCAATTTTAGAGAAAATTTTGAAGGTCAAGGCCTTGTCGATTTATTTCAATTAGCGACGAGCTTGTCTGGTGTTGGACACAATTCAGTACTTAAAATCACGCTGACGAAACTATTCCATTCATTCATGGGACGATGTTGTTTATCTCGTCCCACACATCTATTCGAACACTCAAGAACCAAGTTTGGTTGGCAGCCCCTAATTTTGCTAACAACATACAGTTTTTGTTGGAGAACATACCACCTCTAGTGACGTATTGTCACGTACACTTGCTTCTTTATTGAGACGGTAGACATCATTTCATACTTATACAGAGCCTAAGAACCAGTATCACACATATAAGCTCATAATTTATTTTTTTATCTTCTTCTTTCTTCAAGCAGTTGGATATGAAGCTAGGGTGGCAAGACCACATAGACCGGCCGTGGAGCTCACATCCCTCTGGATCCTCATGTACCCGCTCTCACCCCACCCGGTGCCCCACGAATTCTTCATCAGCCAATACTTGGTCCCGCCAGAGGCCTTCCCGTACCCGACCGCCGTGACTGCATGGTCGATGTCAGTCCCACATGAGCCCGTGAACACGCCGCTTGAGTAGAATCGGAAATCAAACCCGCCCCCCTCGATTGCCACCGAGACCGGCTGGTTTGCCACGGCCTGCAAGAGGGCCTTCTCGTTGTTGTCCGGCACGTCCTGGTATCCGGTTATCGAGGCTGAGTGGTTGGCCATCTTGGCCGTGTTGCAGGACCCGCCATCCCCCTGGTAAGGGTAGTTCGCCTCGGTCGTGAGGCCGCCATTGTTTTTGATGAACTCAAAGGCGTTGTCCATGAGCCCACCCCAGCAGCCGTCATCGTAATTGTCACAATCCACGAGTTCTTGCTCCGAGAGTGCCACCAACTTCCGCTTCTTGAGCTTGGTAATCCCTTCCATAGCCGCCACTGCCGAGAATGCCCAACAACATCCTGCATAAGGAGATAATAAGTTCTCTGGCTGGCTTATAGAAATTATAAATTAAGGCACAAAATAGAATACTAGTACGATAGGTGTAAAAGAATGAAACAGTGAATTAGAGAAAATATTGTTATCTGTTATATATACGTTGTTGCCTGTTTTTTAACAGCTTGAGTACGACATGAGAATTTTGACATTTTCGCAAGACAAATTTTGATTTTCCACTCACCACAGTCGCCTTGATCCTTGACAGATGTCACAGCCTTCTTGGTTCGCCAGTCCAAGGCAGCTGGAATGGCGGTGAAGTTCGCATACTTGAACGGTTTTGCAGCCCCAGAGGACAGGACCCTTGTGGGCCTCCTCTTGTAGCCGGTGTAGGAAGCGCGGAACTCCTCGTTGGTTAGGTCCGCGAACTTGTTCACAGCCAGTTTATACCCCACGTCCTTACCATTATTAAAGGCGTTGATGCGCTTAACGTTTTCTTTAAATATCTCATACCGTTTGGCCTTTTCGGCCGCGTCCTTGTAGTCGCGCCCGTGGATTGCCATCCACTCCTCATGTTGCTTCAACAAGTGTTCCTCCCCAAGAGGGCGAGAAAGCGTTTCCGAAACAGAAACTATAATGGCCAAAAGGGTGGCTGCTGTGAGGAATGAGAGTTGGTTTCGTTTGGCCATATTCGTGGTTTGGGTACTGTCTACGACACAATTGGAGTGACTTGGTGAGGGTGTATTTCAATTTGTGCACGAGGAACTCCAAATGGGTGTCATGGCCTTTTATAGACAAAATGCTGCTCAATAGTTGTCACTCTCACTCTCTCTCTCGATAATGCTGAAGTGGACTTTTGCTGCCCCTTTGTGCCCTGATAGATGCTCTGACGTAGACCCCCCAAATTGGAACGCGGCTTTGCTATTGCACGCTCATGACGAATAGCACATACTCATGATGAATAGCACATATGCAATTGAAGTGACTCTGGTTATCATTGACTGATGGGAAATTAATCAAAATGCTTCCATTAAACATTATTATGTTAGTGCAAAAATAGGGCTAATTCCCAAAAAAACACCAACTTTACCTTAAGTAACGATTATGGCCCGAACTTTTTTTGTCTCAATAAAAATCGCTAACTTTACTTGAGTCCCAAATCTGACCCTCGTTGATCAAAGCTTGAGATCTTATAGATTGTTACAAGCACTTTGGTATCTCCTTCACGATACTTCCCAACAAAATCCATTTATTAATGTCCATTACTAGAACCCGATATTTAACTGAGATCAATTGATTAATGTCCATTCAACGTAAACTTTGATGTTTCATGGGGAGAGCTTGGGCTTATTTCAGAAAAAAAATGTTCTGGTCGTGAACTGGGCAAAAGTCGTCCATGGCGTCTCTCAACGGGTGGTGGTCCACAACTTTAGATTACAACAAAACAATGGAGGCTGGCCGAAGAGATTCAATTTGAAGAGATTTTTGAGTTGGTGAAGTGAATGAGACCATAAACAACTTCACTGTTATTCTTCAAATTGTGGCTCGGAAAAGAAGACAATAAATAATACTTTAGATCCAGCTAGCACGCGACATGAATAGTCACATTGGACAATTAACGATTCCAAGTCAATGGGGTCATATTTGAGATTTAAGTGAAAATTGATGATTTTAAAAAAAATAAAAAAAATTCGGACTAGGATTATCACTCAAGTTAATGTTGGTGCTTCTGTTGGGAGGGGGGGGGGGAAGTAGGCCTGCAAAAATATATGGTTCTAGAAGGCTTGTTGGTTTTGTGGTGGTCTCAACTCCTAGCCAAAAGCAAATCGACAGTTGATTTCCTTTCGTCAATAGTTTGGTACTTGGGCCTACACGTATGTATTTGCTGCCATATATGTGTATGTATTGGCATTTTTGACCTATCATAAACTATATTCGCACATCGTTGTATTTAGATAGATACGTATTTGCATCTATTTTTGTCGTTTGATCATGGGTAGTAGTGGTAATTCATGTCCGTATTGGAAAGAATAGGTTTTCTTCGGTGAAACAACTAGCCTGGGTCAACATCTGCTAATAAAATATTATTGATCATGGGCAATAATATGGCGCCACGTAAATGATCATCAATGACTGAGAGTGGCTGGTGGTGTGCAACACCAAAGCTATACTTCAACACTGAAATCATGTTCTGTTCCATTTTGCTTGACTTAACCATATCAACGTGTTTTCTAAGTTTGGGAATAACTTCTAGACTCCTATGTTTTGCATTAAGAATCTAACTCAGTCAAGCTCGTGAGCTTTTCAAGTTCGACTTGTAGATTACTCATACTCGGCTTGACTTTTTGAGTTCAAGTAGTTCATACACTAATTAATCGAACCTAGCTTGAGCTCGAAATTAAATTACTTTAATAGTGTATGAGCCTAGTCGAGTGATTCAATCTTTATGTATTTTAATCATATATATACACTAATAAATATGAATTGAATAAATATATTACTTGTTTTCAATTATGGTGTACTTTGATGATTTGAGCTCAACTTTGAGTTTAATTTGAGTTTTGAGAGATAACTGTGGTCTACTTGAGTCGGGCTCAAGCTTATTGACAACTTATGTAAATCAAGTATCAAGTCTATATTATCACTTACGAAGAAAACACATGCAAGTTTAACTACTTTATAATCTCAGTGCACCATAAACCTCCAAATTGAGGTGCATATGTGAGGATGTTAGGCGAAGCGAATCCCATATCGGATCTATCTTGTAACTTAGGCAATTAACATATTGTAATTGGTTCATAATGAAATTATGTTAAATTTTTAGTGAAGGAGGGGCTCGAGCATGGGCTCTCCCTTGAAGATCTCCCTTGACTAAGGATTTAGATTCTCTTTGTGAATTTCAACAAGTGGTGTCAAAGTCAACGGTTGATTGAATTGGTTTGGTCCTACTTGTACATATCAGTAGTGGGTGAATATCATATATGACTCCTGTATCGAGGTGGCAGATAATGCATTTTTGCCGAGTTTGATTTGGCTAAAGCAGTTAAGGGGAAGTAGAAGGGCAGAGTTTTGTCTCTTGCTAAACTTGGCTGAGTCAAGGTGAAGGCTCGAGTAGAGATAATATTGTTGTGGAAGGGTACTTGCATTTAGTGGGAGGAGGCTGTTGACACCTAAATTTTGGCATCTCATTTAGTCATCTATTGCATAGAAATTGAGGATCGATCCCAGCCCATGACAAAGCATTTAGCATATAGATAAGTCTATTGCATTTAAGCGGACCGGCGGCAGATGGTTCTGAACTTTAATAGAGTTGGACTTGGCCCATTAAGGATTCAACCAAGCCAGGCAGTGGTGGCCGGAATTTTGGTGAAGAAAAATGGGGGCCTACTAGACTCAATTGAACCAATTTCAACCCATAGGAGCTAGAATTAGTAATATGACTTGTTATTAAATTACATAGTGAAGTCAAACTTGGCCAAGCCTATACACTAAGGCAGGCAGAAATTTAACAAGGGAAGGGGGCATATTGAGCTTTAATTGAGATGGGTTTAGTCCATAAGAGTTTAATTAGAGTCATGCCTTGGATTATTAGAACCCATTATGTTAATAGGGTTGAAGTTCGAGCCCATATACTCAAGATTAGACCTAGGTTTCCACTATATAAACACAGGTCTTCATTAATCGGGGGACAAATAGAAATCGCAGAGCACATTGAGAGAACACATGTGAAAGGAGAGAGAGGGAGAAAGAGGAGTTCTTCGTCGAGCCCTACTCTTGGCTACACCTAGTCCCTAACCGAGCACCATACTAGACCGAACTTGGTTCGTGGCCAATCCTGCTCCTCGACCATGCCTAATCCTTGGCTTAGTGCTTTTCCTTGCACTGAACTACAACGGTGACCCTGTTGCTTCCTTGACAACAACCCAATGCAGTTGCTATCCTGTTCCAATTCCATTATGCTGACCTGAGTCGAGATGACGACTATTGTCCTCCCAGCAACGAAAACGAGCTACTTCAATTCCCTTGATCTGATCGAGACATTGCTACTGCCCTTATTCCGTGGTGACGTGTTGCTACTGCTTTATTATGTAATGATTGTTAAACTAATACTGAAGGATTTTATCGTGCATAGAAGAACAAAATTCATGCACAATTAGAATCAAATGCGGAAAACAGGATCGAAAATAAACTGACCTCCAGCCATTGTTCAATTTTACGTTCGTCGAAAATCCACGGTAGTTTGACGTCAATTCGAAGTGATTATGGGTGCACTCTACTAACCCAATCCTCTCGTGTACTGATGGTGTATTATCGAATGAGAGGGTTTGCATTAGACCTTGTGTTAGCCCTTATGAAATGAATGTTCATCTTTATAAATCGCTTGCAAATCGCTTCCCATCAAGGCGGTTACCGAAGAGGGCAATTATCACCGAAGGGGTACGAAGCGTGGAAAAACCGTATGTGGATAACCGTCACTCAAAAGAGAAAACGTGGGTTAAACCTAAATATGGGATCACATTATAAATATAACATTCTCCCACTTGATCCCAACATTTTCATCATACAAATTACCCAACCAAATCTACGAAAACCATATGCTTAAGAAAAGAAACAAGACACATGAATCATGGCAACACGTCCTCTAAGAGCGAGTAATATCTTCCATGTATTACAATGCATCTTATTCCTTTAATGTTAGCCCATATGTGACAACACATCTTAATGAATAAACCCTATGTTTATTCCAGAACCAAGAATAATTGTTATTCTCATAAACAACAAATGTGTACACCAGAAATTAAGAATAACATTACAATTGAATAAGAGTTTCAAACAACAAAAGTTGTCCATACGACGATAAATCACATCATGGGAACTATTCCCATACTGGTCACATGATCCTTATACTTCATAGGTAGCATGCCTTTAGTTAAAGGATCATCTATCATCAATTCAGTGCGAACGTGTTCAATGACCACTTTATTCTCCTTAACACGTTCCTTTATGGCTAAATACTTAATGTCGATGTGCTTACTTCGACTGCCACTTCTAGCATTTTTAGCCGTAAAAACCGCAGCTGAATTGTCACAATATATTCTTAATGGCCTAGAAATAGAATCAACAATTCTAAGCCCTGAAATGAAGCTCTTCAACCATACACCATGCGAGGTAGCCTTAAAACAAGAAACGAACTCAGCCTCCAAAGTGGAAGTAGTAGTCAAAGTTTGCTTCGCACTCCTCCATGACACGGCTCCGCTAGTTAACATAAAAATGTATCCTGATGTTGATTTTAGAGAATCAACGCAATCAACGTAATCCGCATCCGAATAACCAACTACTTGCAAGTTGTCAATCCGTCTATACATAAGCATGTAGCCTTTAGTACCTTGAATGTCACGCCCCAAACCCCTACGGGCTCGCGACATCCCCTACTCCGGTTGAATTGTTGCGACGTCCCAGGAACGTCGCCGACCCGACCCAACCCAAACATTAGAGCCACATGCGGAAGCGAATATAAAAACCCCGGACAGAAAGATGACGACAACGGGGTAGAATAACAGAACAATCGAGCAACCACATATTCATACAATACCAAATAAACAACATCGTATTACAGACATAAATACAAACGAACATCCTCCACCAACGTTTTTAACAAAAATTCATGGGTTTGGTTATCTTAACTTCACTATCGGATAACCCAAGTTAAACAACCCCTAAAATACCCTAGGAAAAGCCTACTGGTCGCCTCCTATCCAAACCGCTCCTGTTTCTCTGGCTTGGATCTTCGGACACTCGCCTGCAGTTCCATCGGGCACCAAAAGCGATTTCTCGAACTTCTAAAAAGGAAAGGCGCACTTCCCGGGTTTACGACTGGAGGTCTGAAATTGTGGATTATACAACTATGAGACGAATCTCAGTAAGTATACAACCCCAAACTCCACGTAGGCACTCACGTACCGCCAGACGAAAGCACGCATAGCACACAATCTACAAAGAAACTAACAACCACACACGACCCTACCTAGAATTCATCATGCATGTTCCTGCACGTTAGACCATAATACAGCCAGCACATCACAGCAATACATCACAGACGCGCGCGTATCTCAATTATAAGACAGAAACCACTTAGGCACGTCCCATACCGTGCCTAGCAGTTTCTACCCCATAATTAAGCATCACATCACGCGATACAAACACACTCGCACACTACTCACACCATGCGTCACTTTCTCAAACCTTGCACCTCAAGCCAATTCCCGCTCATTCTTAACTCTTCCACCACTACCGCGCTCGCGTAAAACGCATCAGGCCAACGGTCTTCTGACCTCGTCAGGCATCGATACCCCGTCAGGCCGAGCATCATCACCTCGTCAGGGACGGCATCGTCCCGGGTAAACGAACACGCCTCAGGATGGAATCCTACACACACTTTCCTTCTACCGCGCCCGCGTAAAACGCATCAGGCCAACAGTTTTTTGACCACGTTAGGCATCGACACCTCGTCAAGCCGGGCATTGTCACCTCGTCAGGGACGGCATCGTCCTGCGTAAACGTACATGCCTCAGGACGGACCTTACCCCGCGTAAACGAATACGCCTCAGGGCACCACTTTTCCAACCAATCCCACATTCTCGTACCTTCATTCCACTCATTCCACACATACCATACTTACACACGGCCACACCCAATTTCACGCCACACATACAAACAGCCACACACACACAATCTCACACTCCACACCCACTTCGCAAATGCACATCCTTGTCACACGAGCGCACCACACAACCACACACACTTAGCACGCGACCTCAATGCGCAATTACATCACCACACCTCACGGCCACACACCTGGCATACACGGTCGCACATTTTCAGTCCAATGGACACTCAAAACCAGCCAACAATCACTAATCACACAACTATATGTACAAGTCCATTCAAAGCGTAATTCTACCAATCATCAACAATTTAGCCCCTAGTCGGTCCACCATACCTCACAGCCACACAATCACACATACGAGCTCATTCAAGCATCAAACTACCCGTCAAAATGCCATGATAACACCGAATAAATCTCGAGAGAGAGAAAAATCGAGAATATATAAAATCGGGTCCAAACTGGGCAGTTGCGCAGTGACAGAATTCCATTTGAAATAAATAGTAAACCAACTCCAAAAATTCTAAATTTTGGATATGTCATAAAAAACATCTTGATAAACATTTTTTATGAAGAACACGAAATTCGGTTCAATGTGCAACCATGCCTTTTTGTCCCTCGAAGTCAGACCAAAATCAGTTCGCTCAAACAGACCATTTTGTCCTCAAAATACATTTATTTCAACACCGAAATCACCTTGAAAAGTTTTGAAATTTTTATATGTTATAGCTACAAATGTTCCCAACAATTTTTGTGAAGGAAGTATTTGGAAAATAGGCCTAGAAAAATTTATAAAAATTCAAACAGACCAGAAGGTCGGGTGAACAGTAAATCGGGCAGTTTTATTTCGGTCCAAATATGGACTTCCAAATGGCATCAAATGATTTCCAAAAATTACCAAATTAAAATATGTTATACTTCAAGTGTTGGGAACAACTTTCATGAAGGAAACTTCCTCAAATTCGGGCCACACAAGTCACAGTAAAAATAGCAAAATCTGGCGACGCAGCAGCAGCCTAGCCGAAAATCAGTCAACACGCACCACCAAGCAAATCAGCCACTAAATTCACCCTAAACCGAGCCCTAAATAAGCCTAACAATACCCGAGGTCCTAGGCGACATTTGGGGAGGTCACTTACCTAAGAAAGGCGAGACGAACGGGCTGGATGGGTGGCTGAAACGGGCAAAGCAGCAGCAGCAGCTCCAGCGGTGATGACCAAGAGAAAGAGAGAACGGTGGAGGAGGAAACGTGAGGGAGCTAGGAGGGTTCTGGCCAAATGGGAGGTGAGGAGAGAGAGAGAGAGATCATACCAGACAAATATGTGGGCTGGTGGGGTGACACGTGTCGCGATCCTACGCGATTTCCCATTTTGCCCTTGATCCGACGGTCCTTATTTGTCTCTATCCAATAATTGAAGGGCAAAAATGTCCAAAGTTCAATAATTGAGCTGATTTTCAGACCTGATTCATCCAAAAAATATCCCAAAATTCGGAACCCAAAAATAGCCCAAGGGCAAAATGGTCATTTTTCGGTCCCGGGGCGAAATTCCAATTTTCGCCCATACCAACCCCAAATGAGTGTGGCCAACATAATATGACATCGGATTCGTGAAAATAGCCTCTTAAGCCCTCAAAAATCGACTGCAAAGTCCTGGGAATAAAATAATATTATTTTTCACTTCCGAGCCAAAATTCCAATTTTTGACCATAACGACTCTAAATGTGCGTGGCCACTCCAAAATGGTATCGGCCTCGAAAAACGACCTCAGACGGCCTCAAAAACCAACGTCGGGGTTTAGAGGGGCAAAATCGTAATTTTTCCGGTCCCGAACCGAAATCCATTTTTTTGCAGAAATGGGTGGCCCCAAGGTTGGCCAAGCCAAAAACTTCATCGGCCGCTCAAAATTGTCACTTTCAAAATTCTCGATTCCCGGGCCCGAATTCCAAGAAATGATTAAAATCATGCAATCGCAACTTTAGCTTATCTCTGGCTAACGGGTGGCTCGTTGGGATTACGCGCTCTCGACCCGTGATCGACACTAAGTCAAATCACGTCTAAGTTTACTCTACCCAAGACAACCTCGATTATCATATAATTGCGACGGTCTATCGCTAGTTCCCTTCGGACACGATCAATCAAACAGACCGGTCTCGGTTGGCTCAAAACATTCCCTCGTCAATCCATATGGCCGAAGATCGAACCAAGATCGAGTTCTTTGGTCGTGCGAACTCAATCCCGTAATAGCCCTACCCCTAATGTTAACATCCCGTGAATGCGCATTTCCGAGTGAGATCTCATTATAAGTGCATTGATCAATATTCATTTCCTAAATCCCGGGAAAAGGATCGAAAATTCAGTCTGTTACATTGAAGGTATCTCATCACTTTCTTTGCAGCTTTCCAGTGGTCCATCCCTGGATTACTCTGATATCTTCCCAACATTCCCACCGCAAAAGCAATGTCAGGTCGAGTGCAAACCTGAGCATACATCAAGCTTCTGACAGCAGAAGCATATGGGATGTTCTTCATTTGTTCCCTTTCCAAATCATTTTTCGGGCACTGGTTCAAATTGAACCTATCACCCTTCACAATGGGTGCTATACTTGGTGAATAATCTTTCATCCGAAATCTCTCTAAGACCTTATTGATATAGGTTTCTTGAGATAGTCCTAAAACTTCTCGAGTTCTATCTCTATGGATCTTAATGCCAATGACATAAGATGCCTCACCCATATCTTTCATGTCAAAACTCTTAGAGAGGAATTGTTTCACCTCATGCAACAACCCCTTATCATTGGTTGCAAGTAAAATATCATCCACATATAGTACAAGAAAACAAATTTTGCTTCCACTGACTTTCTGGTATATGCATTGATCCATGATATTCTCTACAAAACCGAATGAAGAGATGACATCATGGAACCTTAAATACCATTGACGGGATGCTTGTTTCAAGCCATATATAGATTTCTTAAGCTTGCACACCAATTGCTCACCTTTACTAGAGGAGAATCCTTCAGGTTGTTTCATGTATACCTCCTCCTTTAGGTCCCCATTGAGGAACGCCGTTTTCACGTCCATTTGATGTAATTCCATATCAAAATGGGCAACCAAGGCCAAAACAATACGAAGAGAATCTTTCTTAGATATAGGAGAAAAGGTCTCCGTGTAATCGATTCCTTCTTTTTGAGTGAATCCTTTGGCGATGAGTCTAGCTTTATATCTCTCAATGTTGCCCAACGAGTCCTTCTTAGTTTTGAAGACCCATTTACAACCAATGGCTTTTGCACCATTAGGCAACTCAACCAAATCTCAGACTTTATTTGATGCCATAGAACTCATCTCATCCTTCATGGCATTGTACCACAAATTGGATTCATCACTACTCATGACTTGTGAAAACGTTTCAGAATCGTTCTCAACTCCAATATTGTAGTCAGACTCTTGTAGATACACAATATAATCATTAGGAATTGCTGATTTCCTCATTCTAGTAGATCTTCTTAATGTTGTATCAACATTCTCTGGAGGAGAGTGTTGTTCAACTAGTTGTTCAACAACTTCTAGTAATTGTTGAACAACTGGATCTACCGGATCATTGTCAGCAAGTTGTGGAACTTCAATTGTTGGTTGTTCAATGGCAAAAGTACACTACAAGTGCCATAACTTGTGTACGGCGCTCACTTTAGTGCCATAACTTTTTTTTGGATCACTTTAGTGCTAAAATTTTTGAAAAACGATCACTTAAGTGCTAAAATTTTTGAAAAACGATCACTTAAGTGCCAACTCCGGTGCCGTACACAATTTTTCGCAGGAAATCTGACGTGTCATTTTTTTTATTAATTTCTGAAGCTGACGTGGCTCGCCGGAGTCTCGCCGGAGATTGGCACTTAAGTGATCATTTTTCAAAAATTTTAGCACTTAAATGATCGTTTTTCAAAAATTTTAGCACTTAAGTGATCATTTTTCAAACATTTTAGCACTAAAGTGATCCAAAAAAAGTTATGACACTTAAGTGATCGTTTTTCCTCCGACTTGACACCAAAGTGATCCGAAAAAAAGTTATGGCACCAAAGTGAGCGCCGTACACAAGTTATGGCACTTATAGTGTACTTTTGCTGTTGTTCAATAGCCAGGTGAACTGAAGGGGCGTTATGAACAACAAGCAACCTAATACTTGAAGTGAAAGGTTGAGTATTTGAATGATCTTTCTTGGGAACAATGTCCTTTAATCGATCACTCCTACTAATCAAGTCATTTTCAAGAAACTTAGCATTTCTTGATTCCACAATCCTAGTAGTGTGAGATGGACAATAAAATCTGTATCCCTTGGACTTTTCAGCATATCCAATGAAATACTCACAGTCCTTGGGTCCAACTTCTTTTCTTGTGGATTATAGACTCTTACTTCAGACGGGCATCCCCAAACGCATACATGTCACAAACTTGGCTTCCAACCTTTGAATAACTCAAAAGGCGTATTTGGGATGGCCTTGGTTGGAACTCGATTTAATATGTACACTGCCATCTTGAGAGCTTCAGTCCACAAGGACTTAGGAAGTTTGGAGCTACTAAGCATACTTCGCACCATGTCTAATAAAGTTCAGTTTCTTCTTTCTGCTACGCCATTTTGGTCCGGAGAACCTGGCATAGTGTATTGGGCAACTATCCCGTTCTCTTGAAGAAACTTTGCAAACAGACCAGGTGCTTGTCCATCTTCAGTGTATCTACCATAAAATTCTCCACCTCTATCTGATCTCACGATCTTAATTTGCTTGCCGCATTATTTCTCTACTTCTGCCTTAAAAACCTTAAAGGCATCCAACGCTTCATGCTTATTATGAAGCAAGTAGAGATACATGTAACGTGAGGAATCATCAATGAAGGAGATGAAGTATTTCTGACCATACGAGTCCATATCAGGACTACAAATGTCTGTATGTATGATTTCTAATATGTCTGTACTCCTCTTGGCACCTTTCTTTGTCTTGTTGGTCTGCTTTCCCTTTATGCAGTCCACGCAAATATCATTATCAGTAAAATCCAAAGTACCGAGTACTCCATCATTTACTAATTGCTTAATTCTATCTATGGAGATATGTAAAATTCTCCGGTGCCACAACATAGAGGAATCTTCATTCACAACACATCGTTTTATACCAGCATTATCATGAACATGCATCGCATTATAATAGGCATTGTCTTGTAAATTAATTCGAAAAAGACCATCAGACAAAATACCACTCCCAACAATTTCAGATTTAAACAATAAACTGAAGTTTGAATCTGAAAAGTTAAAAGAGCAACCCAAAGGTACAAGTCTTGAAACTGAAATTAAGTTTCTAGAGAAACTTAAAACATAAAAGGTCCTTTCCAAATTCAAAACAAAGCCACTATTGAGAACTAATCTACATGTCCCAATAGCTTCTACAGGTGAACGCATCTTGTTTCCCGAATGGATACTTTGTTCACTTCCCACTGGCTTCCTGTGGTTTTGAAAACCTTGCAAAGAATTCGAAATATGAATTATAGAACCAGAATCAATTCACCAAGTGTTGCGACTCACATCAGCCATATTAGATTCATAACAAACATAAGAGGTTGGATTACCTTTCTTCTCAAGCCAGGCCTTAAATCTGACACAATCCTTCTTCATTAGCCCCTTCTTTCTACAGAAGAAACATTTGGATTCCTTCTTAATGTCAACTTGGGGAGGTATTTTACCTTTCTCCTTGTGCTTGTCGTGACTCTTAAACTTTTCATGTGTTGTCAAATGAGCACTTTCTCACAATTCCATAGTCAGTCTCTCTTCCTCTTGAACACACATGGTCATAAGTTCATTAATTGACCATTTATTCTTATGTGTGTTGTAAGAGATCTTGAAAGGTGCATACTGTTGTGGGAGAGTGTTCAAAATGTAGTACACAAGAAATAATTCAGATATCTCAACCTCAAGGTATTTCAGCTGAGCTGCAATGTCCCTCATTTTCATGATGTGCTCACGCACACCTCTAACACTTGTGAGCTTTAGAGATGAAAACTTCATTATTAGGGTCATGGCATGTGCCTTTTCTGAAGTCTCAAACTGCGCATCAATGACCTCCAATAAAGCCTTAGCATTGCTATGCTGAGCGACTAAACCACGGATACTAGGAGATACTTTAGTCCTGATGAATATCACACTCAGGCGGTTGGACCGCTCCCACTGTTCATAAAGGGCTATCTCAGCTGCAGTGCTCGTGTCAGTAGGAGCAGGTGGTTCATCTTTGCTTATAGCATAGTCAATGTCCATGCACCCCAATTGAAGAAGAATTGACTCTTTCCAAACTTTATAGTTTTCACCATTCAGTATGGGAACATCACTCTTAAATTCAGAGAAATTTACAGGTTGCAAAACTGCATATAAAATAATCATGCTTATGTCACAAAATTTGAGGCAAAATCAACATATATCATGTGCTATCAATGTAAGACATGTCACAAAATATGAATCACATAACATAAAAACTGCCTGTGGGCTAAGTTTTTAATTTAAATAGATTCGTAAATACTTCATGAAGAAACTATCATATTATATTCCTTTCCTTAATCCCTGTGGGTAAATTAAGAAAAATAATATGATATTTCAACCTAATTAATCAAATTAATATAATGAAAATTCCTGTGGGATTAAATTCATCATATTAATAAAATTAATTACAATCAATGTCCATTTCCAAATGTGATCCGAATGCTCTTAATATATAATTTAATTAATTAAAGATGATGTGGCTACTCCCTAATTAATTAAAAATATATGGATCACTGGACATTTAATTTCATGCATAAAAAATATTCATAAAATGCATGAAGGACAAAACAATAAATTTAATTCGGCAAGGGGCATAATCGCAATAATGGCTAAAAAGCAAGGGCAAATTTGTAAAAATTCGAAGGGGGGGCGCCGGTTCCTAGGGCGCGTGCGACCGTGCCGGTCCGAAGTCGAGCGGTGGGTCGCCAGAATTTGGTCGGAATCGACAATTTCCCTCTTAGCCCCAAAAACCCGAATTACTGTTCATCTCAAAAAGCCCCGAAAATACACCAAAAATTCAACAAGAACAAGGCAGAGGCACTAAACTTGCTCTGATACCAAATGTTAAACTAATACTGAAGGATTCTATCGTGCATATAAGAACAAAATTCATGCACAATTAGAATCAAATGCGAAAAATAGGATCGAAAATAAACTGACCTCCAGCCATTATTCAATTTTACGTTCGTCGGAAATCCACGGTAGTTTGACGTCAATTCGAAGCGATTACGGGCGCACTCTACTAACCCAATCCCCTCACGCACTGATGGTGTATTACCGAATGAGAGGGTTTGTGTTAGACCTTGTGTTAGCCCTTATGAAATGAATGTTCATCTTTATAAACCTCTTCCCATCAAGGCGGTTAACGAAGAGGGCGGTTATCACCGAAGGGGTACGAAGCATGGAAAAACCGTATGTGGATAACCGTCACTCAAAAGAGAAAATGTGGGTTAAACCTAAATGTGGGATCACATTATAAATATAACAATGATGACATCATTGCCCCTGTCCCATGACAATCAACGTTGCTGTACCTGTCCTGCAATGATCGACACTACTGCTCCATTGTGCCGTCGATCCTTCTAAGTCAAGTGATTTTGCCTCTGTTTTTGTAGGTTTTCCGAGCATTGACCAAGCAACTCCTCACCGTTGAAATTAGCCGAGCAACTCACTCACCGCGAGACTTAGCCGAGCCCCCACCATCAATGCCCTTCCGCAACAACCTCTACGGCATTCCTTGGCCGTGAACCACCTTGGTCGAGACACCACACCGCCGACCAACCTTGCCACTGTCTATTGTCAAGTTCGAAATTGGAAACAAATCCTTCAAATTAGGTAAAATCTTATTTGAACTTGATTTGAAAATATTGTAGCCTAATTTGTGCTTTTTGGTATCTAACTTGAATTGTGAGTGATAGGCACACATTGATTAGGATAACTTTTCTAATCCGCAACCACACATGATATTTAATTCAAATCTATAAGCCTTTAGACAGAATTATTGATTGAGCAAGTTTAAAATTGATATCTTAAGGCATAAGATTAGGATATTTATTTTATTTGCGACAAATATCAAGTTTAAAATATTTCATATTTAAATTATATGGATGCTATCTTTGATGGTTGATTATATCTTGATTGATTTGAATGTTTATTTGTTTTCCTTATCTAAATAATACAAAAAATATTGCATGTTAGGTTAGGAAAGATATCTGCATGTTTAGATGATATTTATAGTCAAAAGATGATATCTAGTTGATAGGATAATGTTTTTCCTAATTGAAATATGATTTAATCTAAATTATTTCCTAGTATGGATAGGATAACCTTTGTTTAGGATAGTATGGTATGCACGTCGATTACTTAGACATTGTGCGAAGCACAGGCGGACCCAACAGGAGTTGAAACTCCCCTATATCACCTTAGGCACAGGACGCTACTATACCTGCCTATCTAGAGGTAGTCGGCCGAAGTCAACATGAAGTTTACCTTCTCCATCCATAGACCCCTAGGTTCCCTTCCTATCTGTCTTCTTGAGAGGGAATGAATATAGAGAGAACTTATATAGAGATCTCTCCACTTTATCAAGGAGTTCTTATCCCTGTCTCCCCTTAGTCCTTTTAAGGACTTGTTCAAGTCCAATATAACCTTTGTTTATGGTTGTTTTTATTCCATTCATTTCTAATTACGAAATTTTACAAAAAAAAAATACCAAAAGTATCATATGCATGTCATATAGAATTAGATTCACATATACACATCATCAATGCCACGTCATTCATTTATGCCACGTCATGTTGCTATGTCATATAGTTTGTATGTTTAGGCTCATATAATTAGAATTGCATGTCATGTAAGTTGATTTTTATTTTAAGATAAAAGAAAATCCAAAAATAATTGATTTCTTGAGTGTCTTTAATTTCTTTTCTTTCTTGGGATTTGCTTGTTTTATTTTTCATTATTGAGCGTTAATTTCGTTAGTTGCACACCCACATGAACACCTCTCATTTTAGTGGCCAGAAAGACACCATAAGTGCTAAAAGTTATGTACCGCACTCACTTTAGTGCCAAAAGTTTTTTTTGAATCACTTAAGTGCCAAAATTTTTTGAAAAACAATCTTTCCAATGCCAACTTCGATATGTTTGGCTGGAAATCCGACGTTGGCTTTTTTTATTAATTTCTTAAGTCGACGTGGCTCGTCAGGGGTTCTGGTCAGCATCTAAGGCCATAAACGACATCGTATGGTAGTTTTCCCCCAAATAAGAACCCTAAATCGCCAAATTGAGTAAAAACCCCAATTTCAAACCCTAATCGGCCATTGAATTGAAAAAATTTATGTGCAGACTTGGTTCAATGATGAAAATAGCACTGGACAAGCAACAAGGGATTTGTAATAACATGAATCCTGCCTATACACACTTTAGAACAAATGGTAATTCGCGTCGTATGTACACTCGCTGACCTGGGCATATTATCAAACATGTGGTGAGCATATGGACCGAGGAGAAGGTATTGGTCGTTTCAGTACTTAAACTCAGATCTGAACCCAAACAATCATTTAGAAACATCCGAAATCAACCATGTCAGCTCACTCAAACCCAGCACGCATATGGACCAACAAGGAGAATGAGTCTTCATTTTCAGTTAGACCAAAACAAGGTGGAGCAGCAGGGGTTCATGGGAACAATCATTTAAAACGAAAACCCCAGCCCAGCGTGAATACGGCGACTATAGGGAGAGTTCGAGACTATCCTACAACAGCTGGGCGCCTCTCATTGTCTCTAAGCCCAGGAGAAAACCCTTCTTGGAACGACGGTGACCCAGCACTCCCTTCTTGCAACGTCATTTTGCCCAAAGGTGAGAGATGGTGTGACGTAGTTTTGCTTGACCGAGCCACATAGGTTGTGTGACGTCATTTTGGATGTCCACGTGGACAGGAGTTTTTAAAAAAATTTTGCCAAGTCATATTATAATTTTAATTATAAATGCCACATGCTCAATTTGACCAGAATTTCTCGCCATTGACACTTAAGTGATCATTTTTTCTCCGATTCGGCACTTAAGTAAGCTGCGCGCCGTACACAACTTTTAACACTTCTAGTGTCATTCTCTCCATTTTAGTAGCTAGACTAAAATGAATACAAGCTGTCTACATAAATATTTTCAAAAATAAAACAAAATGTATTGAAAAGGAATTAGAATAATTGAGCGTATTCAGATCCCCGAATCCATTAAATCTCTGGTTTGTAAAAGTAAAGTATTCTCCTTACACTTTACTTGGGTATCTAATTTACCCATAAAAAATAGATTAGTGGTCACTCCTGTTGCGGAAGCTAAGCGATCGTACAATAAAATAGACAGAACAAGAAAATAAACGGACATCAGATTTATGTAGTTTGGTCGTAGTGACCTAGTCCATGGGGAGAGCAGCAACTAATTCCACTATAGATCAAGTGATACAACGGAGATTACAACCACACTCGAGTCACTCAAACACTCTTAGTGTTTTCTGAACCTCAATTACATTTTATAACCCACGTAGTGTTTAGCCCCAATTTATCACGAAATAATCTCTTAATCTCGCAAAAGAATTACTCACAAATCTTACCACAAGATTTAATTGGCTTGATCACTAATTCTTCTTGGATGTAATTCACGAACGAAATGGGCTGCCAAGCACTCGCAAGCAAGCGGCGCTTCAAGACTCTGTGCTGGGGAGTCCCACCAACAAAGAACATATATATTGCCAAAATAGAACCTGCAGAAGCCGACTCCAACACGGGAACGTTAATCCCATTCAAGAATCCAAATTTGGTCAATGGTCAACACTTTCCCTTTTGATTTTCCTTGGACAGATTTCAATTAGGATATAATAAACTTGAATTTCCTTTTCTTACTTTTCTGACCCAAATTCGAACTTCTCCGAGTCAGCAGCAATTCAAGTCCAAATATGGACTTTCTTAGTTGAGACACGTTCGATTATCTGAAAACATATAAGCCACACTTCATATAATTTTATTTTGTGTCGCGTTTCGTTCATGGACTCAAATTCGAGATATATTTTAATAATCTTCATCTTGGCTCGACGTTTGAGCCAAGTAATAATTACTTCATCAAAACTTCACTACTACTCTCCCACAGCCCCAATGGGCTCAAGCACCATAGACATTTTCCAAGTCCAAGCCTCGCTTGAACTTCACCATAGCCGTGGATCTCATCAGAACACCAATTCTACATGCACCTTTAACTGCTCCAAAAGAATTTTCTGACACAACCTTCTCAGCCGCCAGGAAATCGAATACACACCTTATTAATATCAGCAGTTATAGCATCTATTAGATCTTTAGGCTCCACCTCGTTACGAATACCATTTGTGACGATTACTTTACTAGTACATGCTACCTCAAAAGTTTCTAGTTGCAACTCTACCTTAAGCTGAACACCCTTCATATCCATATGAATACTGCTATTAACACTCCTACCCATAAGCATCGGAGACTCATCATACATAACTTCTCTTCTGATAGCAAATGAATTTAATTCCGAGCACCACAGCCTATAGCCCCGCTCACCTTGTGCATAACCTAGGAACATGTACGTTTTTACCCTTCCATCGAGCTTACCATCACTAACTTGAACATAACATGGACAACCAAATATTCTAACAACAGAATAATCAGCAACGTTACCTGACCACACTTCTTCGGGAATTCGACATCCAATCACAGTTGATAGAGATCTATTCTTTAGGTAGCTCGCCGTACTAAGCGCATCCACCAGAATCACCTAGCCTTACCAGCACTAGATATCATTTTATGGGCTGTCTCTATTAATGTTTTGTTCATCAATTCTGCAACATGTTGTGGTTTATTGGCACAAGTGCAGTGTCTCACTATGCCTTCCTTCATGCAGAATTCATTTAACAGCTTTGACCAAAACTCCATGCTAATGTCAGCCTGCACCTATTTGATCATTTTACCAATCTCCTTTTCGATCAAAGCTCTCAACTGCCTAATCCAAACAACATTATCAAACTTCTACCTAAGCATAAACACCAACGTCTTCCTCAAGTAGTTATCAATAACTGTTAGCATAAATTTGGTACTCTACCTCAAAGGAAATCGCGACAACCTGTGAACATTCAAGTGAATTAACTTCGTAATTTCTGTGGTTTCTTTGACAGTCATATTGAACTGCACTTTCTGCCGTTAATATAAATCACATCACTTATATAATTTAGTTCATTAGCCACATAACCACATAGCAAATTTATTTCACTGAGAACTTTCAGGCTTCTTTCGCTAATGTACCCCAAATGCATATGCCACAATTTAGACTCTCGAATAGATGCACCCGACGTCACCGCAGTGAATTCCGTCACTATCTCATCATGAAGTTCATACATGCTATTGTGCTTGATTCCTTTTATTATCACCATGGCACCTCGAAGAATTTTCAGAACTCCACATTCTGAAAAATATCGACACCCAGCTGAATCTAGGACACTCAAGGAAATCAGATTTTTCTTCAATTCTGGAACATGCCTCACTCCGGTCAATGTCCTCACAACACCATCATGCATTCTGATTTTAATATCGCCAACACCTACAACATCGCACTCAGCATTGTTCCTCAACTGCACTTTTCTGCTATCTGTACATTGATAAGTAGTAAATCAATTTCTATTTGGTGTAATATTAAAAAAACAACCATAATCCATAATCCATTCGCTAAACGACAAATCATTAGTGACGGACAAAACATAATCAGCATTATTTGAATTATTATCAATTATAGCTGTAACATTATCTGCAAACTCAACTCTAATTCCTTTACTCTTATCGTTTTTCAACTTAAAGTAATATCTTCTAAGATGCCTCCTCTTGCCACAACTCTAGCAAACAGCACCGCCAGTCCTAGATTGACTTCGTCTATTCATGTTTATACTATTTCTGCTAACACGTGTACCGGTTCTTCCTCCATTTTCACATACTAAAGTAGTAGATACATATTCACCAGATTCTTTTCTACGGATGTCTTCACTCAGAATTAAATTTCAAACACTATCAAATGTCAAA
Organism: Syzygium jambos; assembly: GCA_031216235.1. Classification (NCBI taxonomy): domain Eukaryota; kingdom Viridiplantae; phylum Streptophyta; class Magnoliopsida; order Myrtales; family Myrtaceae; genus Syzygium; species Syzygium jambos. The sequence goes on from CM062223.1 coordinate 7,546,866, forward strand.
CTTGTTGACCCAAAGGAATTACTAACAACAGTAATAGTAATATTCCAACTATTAGGCAATGATGATAATAGAATCAAAGCACGTACCTTATCTTCAAAGTCAATTTCAATGTAACTCAATTGACTAACGATCACATTAAATTCATTAATATAACAGCAACTGACATACCTTCGCTCATCTTTAAATTAAATAGATATCGCATCAAATAGACCTTGGTGATTGTAGAGGGCTTCTTATATATGTCCGATGGAGCTTCCATCAAACCCATAGTGGTCTTCTCTTTCATAATGTTAAATACAATGTTACGAGCCAAGGTTAGCCGAATAACATCCAAAACTTGTCTATCCAGCAATTCCCAGTTAGCTTGCTTCATCGTCTCTGGCTTCTCCACAGACAGGGGCAAGTGCAAATTCATATGATATAGATGATCCTCAATCTGCATCTTCCAGAAACCAAAGTCCTTCCCATTAAATCTATCAATTTTCACTTTTCCTTTTTCTGTTGCCATCAATTTGCTTCAACTCAACCAAGTCAGGCTTTGATAGCAATTGTTGCGGAAGCCAAGCAATCATACAATAAAATAGATAGAACAAGAAAATAAACGGACATCAGATTTACGTAATTTGGTCGTAGTGACCTAGTCCATGGGGAGAGCAGCAACTAATTCCACTATAGATCAAGTGATACAACGGAGATTATAACCACACTCGAGTCACTCAAACACTCTCAGTATTTCCTGAGCCCTAATTACATTCAATAACTCACGTATTGTTTAACTCCGATTCCTCACGAAATATTCTCTCAATCTCGCAAAAAAATTACTCACAAATCTTGCCACAATATTTAATTGGCTTGAACACTAATTCTTCTTAGATGTAATTCACGAACGAAACCAACTGCCAAGCACTTGCAAGCAAGCGGCACTTCTAGACTCTGTGCTGGAGAGTCCCACCAATAATGAACATATATATATTGCCAAAATAGAACCTGCAGAAGCCGACTCCAACACGGAAACGTTAATCCCATTCAAGAATCCAAATTTGGTCAATAGTCAACACTTTCCCTTTTGATTTTCCTTAGACCGACTTCAATTAGGATATAATAAACTTGAATTTTCTTTTCTTACTTTTCTGACCCAAATTCGGATGTCTCCGAGTTAGCAACAATCCAAGTCCAAATATGGACTTTCTTAATTGAGACACGTTTGATTATCTCCACCATGGCTCTGATACTAAGATTATTGAGATGCACATATGATTTATGTTAGAAAAGTCTCACATCGAATAATTGATGTGGTGTTGAGCAATTAATATATATTAATTGGCTCATAACTCATTGGTTTAAGCTTTTGAGTAAAAGTGAGTCCAACTGGATATGTTGACAGGCTCAAACTTGAACTCTCTCTTGGTGATCTTCCCAGGTGAAGGTATTGGGCTTTTGCTACGCACTCTTAACAAGTGGTATCAGAGTCGATGGTTGATTGGCGGGCCCCCAATCTATTCCGGTGTTTGGTGAATATCTCAATAAAGAAATCTCATGATCAACGCTTGTTTCGGATAGAAATTGCCATCACGAATGGTCTGGCGAGAAGACCATGGACAGTTGACTTGGTGACGCGAGATAGAGACCATGGGTAATGCAATCCCAAGTTAACAGTTGATGATGGTTGTTGTGCATAATTGCAGGTGCATTGCAATGACTTGAAGATTCAAGTTGAGATAAGCTGATGCAGAAGAATACCTAAAATTAAGGGGGAACAAACCTAATACTAAGCTCACACGTGAGGGGGAGATTATTTAGATACATGTGTGAGTTGTGTTAGAGAAGTCCCACATTGGATAATTGATATGGTGTTGAGCAATTAATATATCATAATTGGCCCATAACTCATTGGCTTACACTTTTAAATGAAAGTGAGTCTAACTGGATATGTTAACGAGGACTTGAGCTCTCTCTTGGCGATCTTCCTAGGTAAAGGTATCGAGCTTCTGCTGTGCACTCCCAATAACTCATAAATGAAAAAGATTTGCATGTTAAGAACTTGAACCAAGTTGCGAATTAGTATTGACTTGGGAGAGCCCAAGCTAGGTGTAAACTTAATAATTCATTAGCCAACCCTAGGTGGTTCACCCGAGGATAGGTCACGACAGGGGCCTAATGTAGGAGGATCACAATTGATACGAAAATTTTTTAGAGTGCAAGTGCGCGGGTGTTAGGCGAAAAAATTTACACACGCCGATATGGTGTAAGATGGAGAAATTAACATACTCGAGTTGACCCCTTGGCTCAAACTTTTAAATGGAGGCTGAGTCCGATTGGATAATGTCGACAAATGCAAACTTGGGCTTTCCTTAAAAGATCTCTTTGAATGAGGTACATGGCTCCTTGGTGCGCCTAGCCAAACACTTCCACCGTCAAAACGTTTCATTGATTCTAGAAATACATGTATCCCTCCCTTCTAGATATTGCCCTTTTGGCTCCATATATTACTTATTTGTGGAAGAAGGTAATGGTTGGGGCTGATTATACCCCACTATTAGAGTCAAATTCCTTACAACAATCTATTTACCGAAAGGCTCATTGGATAAAGTTGAAAATTTAGTATTGAGAATTTAAGCACAGAATTTTTAAGTGTTTAGAGTGTTGAAAGTAGAAGCAAAGGTTGATTTTAATAATATAACTAGCAATATTCTAATTGCCAAAAATTACTTTTTTCTACTTAATAAATTAAGTGACCCCTTCCTTACTTGCCACGTTAAGAAAGTTTTATGATTTGATGGAATTATTAGTTATAATCATCCAATAACATTTAATCTCATCGAGTGCTAAACTTTTCAATTTTCAAATACTTAATTATGTTATCGACAGGCCAATAGAAATTATAAAGTTGATGGGCTTCAACTACAACTATACTTGGTCAAAGACATTATTTCGTACGAGAACAGATAAAATTCCGAACCTGATGAGTATTCCACTTGCGTGGAAATTGAAAGGAGAAAGTGGATGAGTGTTGTCTCCACTTTACAGCATTATCAGGACACGTCCATTCTAAATATTAATTCATTTTATTAAAATTATTGCTTGACGCGACTCATGAAAATTTGTTCGAAATGAAATTTATTTATTATTCCTATAATTTGAGAATTTACTACTACTTAATAGTTTCAATTAGCATTAATACCACGAAAAACTTCAAACTGGTACACTTGTAACAAATTTATTTCAAACTAATTTTTTAACCACAAAAAACTCTAAACTGATACACTTGTGACAATTTTACCCTCCGTTAGTTTCTATTAAATTTTACCTTCAAATTTCTGAGTTTTATGACATGTGGTAGTTGATGGTTGTACTAATTTGGAGTTTTACTCTTTGTTTGTCACAGGTGTACGATTTTATGATTTTTCGTAGTATTAATCCAATTTAATAATTTAACAAAGGGTAAATTTGTAGTTTGGGATTTTTGATGATAAAAAAATTAGCTCAGGGTAAATTTATCATAAATATACCGGTGTGGAGTGTTTTATTGTCAAAAAATTAATTTGCGATAAATTTTTCACCAATTTGGAGTTTTTTATGGCAGTAACCCTTTCAATTAATGTGTCTTTTGAGCCATACGTTATGCAAGCAACTAAGGAAAATTTACGGTGTTTCTTTTTTGGTCAGAAAGGAAAAATTACGGAGCGTTCCATGCGCTGTTTTTCTCATATTATATAGAATCATGTTTTTGAAAACCGAAATATTTTTAGCTAGAGCGTTAGTGCGCTAAAGACACTGGATAACAAACCTTGTTTAATGAGGAATACTTAGACTAAGGACGACTTAGTTTGACATTAAAAAATGTTCAAATTATCTGAAGTTTTTCATCATTACTAAAAGTTCAAATACTTTTTTGGCGTCTTCGCCAGAAAGGCGCATTATTTTTTAATGAATTTAAATAAGAAGTGCTTTTAGAATTGTCCCACTCTGCTAAGAAATGACGTGATCTTTCATATTGGATACTTAGGAAGGGAAAATTGTAAAAAAAAAAAAAGTCATAAATCTATTACGCTTTTGTCAATTCAATCTTAAACTTTTTCACATTTTTCTAATTAAGTCCATCTAGCCAAAACTAGCCAATTTTTTGCTGGAAATTGCTGAAGTAAACTCTGGCTGACCATCCTATAGGGCCAGGCAGCCAGCCAGTCGGCATTAATATGGAAAATTTTTAATAAAAATTTAATAATTTTTTCTAACTTTTATTAACTTTTTCTTTTTCTTTTTTTTCTTTTCTTCTCTTTTCCTTCTTTTTTTTTTGTTCGAAAGATAATTGTATTCATTGTTCAAAAGAATACATGAAAAGTATATTGACTTTCATGCAAATGAAAATTGAAGCAAAGCAAAGCCAAGAATACAACAAAACAAAGCCAAATCTAGAAAACAAGGAGGATCAACAGAGCATTAGCAGAGTTAAGCACATACTCAGTCCACAAAAACGAATATATCAAGCAAAATAATCGATGGCTAATCATTGGATCTCGTATCATCATCAACAATGAACACACGCTGAAAAATCATTCTCTAATAACTACGGCGTTACCTATTGGCGGTGCACGCCGAGGTTTGGCTTCCTCTACACCATTGTCATACGAAGACAACCAAAACAAGTTGAAAAAACACAAATCTAACTTTTGGAAGAGCAAACTTCATGTTGTAGCTAAACGCCAAAGCTCCTATGATCATCATTAAAATTGCAGGCAGGGGACCTGTATATGGACTGAACACAAGTGTATTGAATCCTCGAAACGCCGATCCAAATCGGGAGAGAAAAACCCCTAAATCTAGAACTAAATTAGGAGAGTTCAAAGTCTCAAATCGAAAATTAGACCGGAAGAAAGTTCCCAGAGTTAGATTGGGAGAACAGAAAAACAAAAAGATTTAAACAAAATCAATGGGAGGGGAGAGTGAGACTAGCTCAAACCCTTCTCCATGGCTAAAGCTTGAAGAAGACGATGGAGAGAGAAGAGAGAGAAACTTTTCAGCTTCCATTTGGAAGTTTCTCTTGTCCTTCTTCACTTTTTTTTTAATTTAATTTAATTTTCTTGTCTCTTTCCCTCCACCGGCCATCACTAACGTTTGCTAACCTCAAGCGAGGGCCACCCTCACCACCCTTGTTGGATCGAGCAAGGGCCACCCACGCCGCCCTTGTTCGATTGAGCAAGGGCAACCCTCGCTCGAGGCTGGCGAGGGGTCCCTCACCCAAGGTCCGTAGAGGGATAAAGGGAAAAAAAAGAAATAAGAAAAGAAAAAAAGAAAATGAGAGCAAAGGAAAAAAAACAAAAAAAAAAGTAAGGAAGGATAAGACAAAAAAGGAAGATCCAAGTTAATTGGGGCATCTTGCCTACTATCTTTGATTAATCCCTTTGGGTTATTGTATCTTTTCTTTTGTAGTTTGTTGGTTGGTCTTTGGCCCTACTCCTTTGTGCGTATGATGCTTTCGAGCTCTCTCTAGCCGTTACACCTTTGCACCTATTGAGACACTTTGTGTGTCGCTTCATGTACGAGGTTTTTGTGTTTCGGTTACAACCTTTGTATGTTACGCATTGAAAAGTCAATATACATCTTACCTTACAAAAAAAAAGAATAAGACAAAAAAGTAAAATTCAAAAAATTCAAAAAATATTAAAATATTATTAAAAATGACCGAATTTAATGCTGACCGTGTGAAGTAGGATAGCCAGCGTCTACGTCAGCGATTTTCGGTTAAAATTGGCCGAATTGACTCAATTGGGAAAATGTAAAAGGTTTGTGACTCAATTGAAACAATTCAAAGTTTGGTACTGAATTGATAAAAATATAATAAATTTAGAACTTTTTTGACAATTTTCCCTACATGGGAATCCAAGCCTAGTAATCAAGCCAATTAAGTAGGAAAAGGTTCTCTCCATATTTTATATTCATTGGTTTTCGCTAAAGTATGCTCCAATCTTTCTTGGTAATAAGTTTCACCTTGGACCACGAAATTAGTTTTCGTGATAGAAAATTAGACCCATTACCTCGAAGAAAATAACAGTTGCAATATGTTTGACGAATAGCCATAAATTATTTGGTCCATTGTTGATACTTAAATTTTTCACTTCAAAGTTCCCTTTCGCATTCCCTGAAAATTTTGTATTGAGTTCGCTATTGATATCGGATTTTGACCTTGCATAGTCTTGCATTTCCTGTTCTTTATTGCATTATCCGTATTCAGAAATTGGGAACATGGACACAGGCAAGAATATGAATTTTGCTTATGCAATCCAACCTGAAAATTAGAAAAGGGCCCTAAGCTCATTTTGACTCTCGAGATAAAGCCCAAGATCACTTTTGGACTCTCTCTCTCTCTCTTTCTTCAACCGTTATCGACAACCTGACTCCTCTTAGGAATTTCAAATACATCTCTCCCAGATGAGCCTTGATAGTCTCAATACAATGTGGATGTTTACCGAAAGAAACTGGGTGAGATTGGGAGCACCTGGTACGACTGTTGCCCGCAGACATATTGGGCTAAAGATTTGGATGGAGAGATGAAGGAACAATGCACCTTACTAGAATACTTCTGCCGAGAGAGAGACCCGGAATGCTTACCCTCTCTCCCGAAAACATTGGTTCGGCCTACTCATGAGGATGTCCAAAGTCAGATTGAGCGACGAAAGCAGGAGGGGATGAAGCGCAAGCGAACCCTTCTAATTTGGCCCTACAGAACAAGTGGCTTCGTTAGACCTCCCAATTGTGTAAGCATGTCTACATTGCAATTTCGTTTTTGAACTTTTTAAACCAAAACGATGAAATGGTTTTTAATCTCAGTGGGCATTCGATTGATTGTTGTGGCTTATCCTTCAATGACATCTGCTGTGGTGAATGCGTTGAAGACGGGATCCGTGCCGGGAAATTGTCCGAGCTGCCTGAAAATAGCAAGAAAGGTTTTGGCAAGAAGGACCAAGACAAGGAGCTGGCCGTGGATATAAAAGCTACCTTTGCCCAATCCCGTTGAGCAGGTTACAGGTCCGTGTCAGGACTAAAGAAGTAAAACCAGCCCCGTAAGTTCACACGATTACCAGCACCTTTGTCAAAGCTCTTGCTGACTTTACAAAAACAATATCCGGTATGGAATGACCCCTCGAAGAGGTGCAAGAACCGCATGCGTGAAATGGGCCGTTCGATTGATTATTGCCTCCCCTTGAAGCACAAGATCCAACACTGGATAGATGCCGAAGCGTTGTTGTTCAAGACAGTAGAGGGAGCAACCCAGCCAAATGTGCAGCTGAAAGCACTACCCAATTCATGCGAGCACAAACTAGTGTGGTGAAAGAGAGTGTCGTGAAGTTTCGTGGTCATTTTTTGTTGCTGTTTCCATTCTCGGATGTTTATCTTCTCGCGAGTAAATTCCTTAGGCAGATGTTTATACTCCTGGGTTGCGCTGTAGATTCAGCAAAGATTTGTGATCACGTAATACGATCCTGTTTGGTTGAATAAAAATTTACATTTTCGAAAGTGTTAATACCACGAAAAATCACAAACTGGTACATCCGTGAAAAATTTACTCAAAACTAATTTTTTGATCACCAAAAATCCCAAACTAATACGCTTGTGAGAAATTTATCCCAAACTAATTTTTTGACCACTAAAAACCCCAAATTGGTATATTTATGACAAATTTACCCTCATTAAATTGGATAAATACCACGAAAAATCACAAACTGGTAAACATGTGATAAACGGAGAGATAAAACCCCAAACCGGTACACCTGTCAACTATCACATGTCATTAAACTCAGTAATTTGACGATAAAATTTAACAGAAACTAATAGAAGTTAAATTTATCACAGATGTACTAGTTTGAAGTTTTTTGTGGTTAAAAAATTAGTTTAGCGTAAATTTGTTACTAATGTATCAGTTTGAGATTTTTCGTGGTATTAATCCTTTTCGAAATGTATTTCAAATTAATGGCATGTGGAGATACACTAAACTAGTTCAGTAATGATACCTCTCTAAAGATTATGCTTCTTTTGGGCGTTGCTAGGTCGTCTCAGGCAACAATTAAACAAGGCCTTGTTATAATGTTAGGAACTTAGGACCCCCTAAGCGATAAATGGAAAGTCAAGAAAAATATTCGTATGAATTTCCTAAAATAGACTAATGCATAAAAGGAAAGTGGATATGCGAGTGAGATATGCTCTATATGAATACGAACTAGATCAATTATATTCATAAAATAAGCTATTAATAAATAAGGAAAAATTTAAAGTAATGAATCTATAGTGAAATGCAATCCTAAGAAAGCAAATCCACATGTATTAAGAAAATATACAAGTAAATCTAAATTTCCCTAAATGCACCCTGAGAAATTTCTTTGATTTCTTTAATGAAGATGTATGAATTACTAAAATGCGAGATCTAATTGTTTATATTTTCCATTTTATGACATGTAATTTATGAAAGTATATGTCCAAATGTGTCAATTAAATAATAATGCAAACGAAATGTCCTAGAAATATGGAATTCGGAACTAGATAGGGTCTAACTAGAACCTGGAACCGGACAGGTTTCTAGTTGTACTCTGGAATGATACTCACCCCGATTGTGCACTAAAACAATTATTCATGGAGAATTCCAATTATTCTAACATGTCAAGAGTAATCATGCGAAATCTTATAATAATATGTAAAGATATACAAAATATGTCTAAATATGGATACCCTTAGTTATGCAAATATCAATTTTTATAGATGTGTAAACATTCTCGATGCAATTTCCTATGTGCATAATATTAGATCAATCTAAAAATGTAATTCTATTTGTTGAAATATTTAACATATATGTAATACTCCTTCACTAACAGCTTAAGTTTCTGGGTTAGATTTCTTACATGATATCAAAGTCAAGTTCTACTCATTTTGTGTGTGCATCCACACGGTTAGAAAGAGTAATTGCAGCCTATCAAAAGAGTAATATGAATTTGCAAATAATAATAGTCTAAACAGATATTTATTGCAATTAGATCACCTACCTTTCTCTTCAATTACCAAACATACTAAACTTTCAATTTTCTTCGTAAGCAATGTATTTTGATTGAAATCCAATTAATGACGTGACAAAATATGACGCGGAAGTCATGTCCCACGTGAAACGTATCCCATCTTTTGCTACAAATAAAATAAAAATTCCGTGATCTGTGGACTTTTAGTGTATCTTTCTTCTCATTTTTTTAGTTGCTTCAAAGATATGATGATTAGGGAAAATAAAAAAAAAGAAAGATATCGTGATTCGCATGTTAAAGAAATAAAAATACTAGAGATCTCTGAACTATTGCAAAAAGCCCGATATGATCCTGTCAATTTTCTTATAGCGCAACTGGGTCCCCAAATTGTGCAATTTTTCGTTCGAATCAACCCTCCCGTCAAGCAGACGTGGCAAGCCACATCAGCTCCACGTCTAGTGACAAAAAGGAAAATGGATGTTGAAGAAGGAAACGTGCGATAGGGAGCAAGAAGGAGCAAGAGGGAACAACAGAGAAATTAATGAGTTCTGAAATGCCTACATATATATATAAGGGTTAATATCACGAAAAACCACAAACTGGTACATCTGTGATAATTTTACCTTGAATTATTTTTTTGATCACAAAAAATCTCAAATCGGTATACTTTTGATAAATTTACCCCGAACTATTTTTTTACCACTAAAAATCCAAAACTGGTACATTGTAATAAGTTTACCCCGAACTATTTTTTTTTACTACCAAAAACCCTACACTGGTACACGTAAGATAATTTTACCCCAAAACTAATTTTTTGACTACTAAAAATCCCAAACTAGTACATTTATGACAAATTTACCCTCCATTAGTGTCCATTAAATTGGATTAATATCACGAAAAATTACAAATTGGTAAACTTGTGACAAACAGAGGAGTAAAATCCAAAATCGGTACACCTATCAATTACCACGTGTCATTAAATTTATTAATTTTACAATAAAATTTAACGGAAACTAACGAAGGGTAAATTTGTCACAGGTGTACCAGTTTAGGGTTTTTGGTGTTCAAAAAACTAGTTCGAGAGTAAAATTATCACAAGTATACTAGTATGGGGTTTTTGATGGTCAAAAAAATAGTTCAAGATAAAATTATCATTGGTGTACCAGTTTAGGGTTTTTTATGGTAAAAAAAATAGTTTTGGGTAAATTTGTCACAGATGTACCAATTTGAGATTTTTCGTGGTATTAACCCTAATATAAATATATATAGACGGGCTAAGAGGGGCCACGGCCCCCTAGCTTGCAGCCCATACGTTACCAGACTATCAAATTCTCATGGGTTAATACCACGAAAAACCCCAAACTGGTATACCTGTGATAATTTTACCTCAAACTAATTTTTTGACCACAAAAAACCCTAAACTGGTTTATTTGTGACAAATTTACCCTTCGTTAATTTCAGTTAAATTGGATTAATGCAAAAAAAAAAAATCACAAACCGATACACCTATGATAAATGAAGGGTAAAATCCAAAACTGGTATATCAATCAACTACCGAGTGCCATTTAACAAAGTAATTTAACAGTAAAATTTAACGGAAATTGACGCAAGGTAAACGCAAGGTAAAATTGTCACAAGTGTACCAGTTTGATATTTTTGGTAGTCTAAAAATTAATTTAGGATAAAATTATTACAAATATATCAGTTTGAAGTTTTTCGTGATATTAACCCAATTCTTGTGTACCAAAAGCCATATCGTTCCTCTTCGGCCCAAAAGAAAGCCATAGTCCTCTCTCCAAGTCAACATCCCAGCTTGAGGACAGCAACATTTCGGATCCTTCTCTTCTCAGCTAATTAGCATCCATTATCGTTATTTTCATGGCGATAGTTCCGCCACCCTCACCGGCATCTGGGTTGGTCCCTAGCCGCCGCATCTAGGCCTGTCGCAACCCCGCAGAAACAGAGATAGTAAGATCCTCGTCATCATCTGACCAGTCGTCGAGACGAATCGAGAGGACACAGTACAAGGCCAACCCCAGACGCTGCGGCGTGGGCGTCCGACCACTCGCCACTGATCTGTGCAAGGGCCTTGCCTAAATACGAGGTGATGATCACGTCCTCGCCGTTAATCGGTAGAGTATCACTCTTGCTGCAGGTTTGTGGTGACACTCTGTCATTAGAAAGTTGAGGTCCCAAAAAGGTGATCACTGGCAAGTGGCAAGGCTAGCGAAGGCCGCGACCTACGGCCTGGCTTGCGACCTGCAGAGGTTAACTCTCTCTTCCTCTGTTTTTGCTCCTGCTGAAAGGAAGTCGCCAATGGCTCCGGGTTCGCCTGAGCCTAGTGACCGATGTCGGATCCTCTCCGAGGCCTGGACAACGCTGTCTCCACCTCCCTCGCCGCAACCGCCGCCGCCAATGGTCCCCTTCTTCCTTTGTTCTTTTCTTTTCTTCTCTTTCTGCTTCTGCACTTTCTTTTTCAGATTGTTCATTGCTAAAACCTTGAAAACCATTATTAGATTTTCTAATGCCACGTTGGACGACACGACTCTAATTAAAGGATGCATCCATATCTCCATTTATTTTTGTGACGGAAAGATCAATTCGAAGAAAAAGCATATAATTTCGGATCAACTGTTATAGAAAAATGTTACATTATTCATATTGAGCATTTTAAATAATTAAGGGATTTTCAATTCTTTTATGCCCAATTTAAAATAGTTGCCCACCAAATTCATATCAAATGCATTAGGATTTTTCATTTTGTCCTAAAATGTACAACAGAGGGAGAACGCATCTTGATGTGGACTTCCTATATAATTGGTATTTACTTGATGTATTTTAATTGGTACAGAATAAAGCATCCTCATTATTTCACATCATGGGGATGTTCCATTAAATTATAGCTATCAGTGTCATGCTGTTTTTTTTTTATACTAAGTCAAAAATTTTGGTGCTTCTTATTGACCCACCAAATGATTGAAGGTGCAGATGAACTCGATCCAAATATATCATTTAATTATATGGATCTACTTCATCCAATGATGTATCTGAATTGAGTTCACATACATAGAAAGCACTTTGTACGCGCTCTTTTGCTTCTTTTTTTTTTTTTTGCAATGAATTCAATTTCCAATGTGATAGAAAAAAGGTGTTCCATCTTCGTATAGAGGAATGTCAAGATTTTAAGGATTCACGTGGGAGGTGTGAGTTCAAAAAGTCGAGCACAAAATGATCAAAATTAAAACGAGTAAATAACATAATTAATTGGTCCATAACTTATTTATTTAAGGTATTGAGTGAAATTTCGAAAAAAAAAAAGGTATTGGATGGAGATAGAAATATCTTTGACTTAGATTTTAACTCCTTTTTGAGAACCCCCATTGTGAGATGGTAGACTTATGTTGAATCTCAACATATATATATTCGTTGAACCCCGTGAACCTTTTCTATAATAACCTAGATGTCTTTAAAAACGGACCTCTTCCACCCAAAAGGGCGCAGATCATTCCCAATATATATATACACTTCTACTAAGTTGAATGAAGCCTACATAAATAAATATATATATATATATATATATGCTCACAAATATATGAATATACATGATTGATTTAAGGATGAGTTATGACATCGTCCAGTTTTACTATAGTGTGCGGATTTTCATGATTGTCGGTTGTTTGCCATCTTATTCAGCAAATAGGAATAACTGCAATATGGTCCCAAGCGTGGTGGTCTGAAATCTATCAATTACAGGATGTGACATATCATTTTCCATCAGTTTTCCCCTGCAAAGGTGTTTCCACTTAGAGATAATTGGCTGACGTTTCTTCAGCTTCATGGCATGCATCTGCTATTGGACACAATTCAGTACTTAAAATCACGCTGACTAATCTATTTCATTCAATTCACTGCATGTCCAGTACAATTATTAGAACACTTGCGCCAAATTTAATTTGCAGGCCCATAATTTTGCTGACGATATACAATTTTTGATTTAGTACACACCACCCCTAGTGACGTATTATCACTTACAGTTGCTTCTTTACACAAACGCTAGACATCACACTTATAGAGAGCCTAAGAACCAGTATGACATATATTGGTTCATATCATGCAGTTGGATAAGAAGCTTCCATGGCAAGACCACAGAGACCAGCCTTAGAGCTCACATCCCTCTGGATCCTCATGTAGCCGCTCTCACCCCACCCGGTGCCCCACGAATTCTTCAGCAGCCAGTACTTGGTCCCGCCAGTGGTCATACCGTACCCGACCGCCGTGACAGCGTGATCAAGGCTAGTCCCACACAACCCTGTGAACACGCCGCCTGAGTAGAATTGGAACGAGAACCCGCTCCCCTCAATTGCCACCGAGACTGGCTGGTTTGCCACGGCCTGCAAGAGGGCCTTCTCGTTGTTGGCCGGCACATCCTGGTATCCAGTTATTGAGGCCGCAATGTTCATCGTCTTGGCCTTGCTGCAGGTCCCATCGTTCGCCTGATAAGGGTAGTTCGCCTCGGTCGTGAGGCCACCCTTGCTTATGATGAACTTGAAGGCACTGTCCATGAGCCCGCCCTCACAGCCTTGGTCAACACCGTTAACGTCGCAGTCCACGAGTTCTTGCTCCGAGAGTGACACCAACTTCCCCTTCTTGAGCATGGTAATCCCTTCCATAGCCGCCACAGCCGAGAACGCCCAACAACATCCTGCACAAGGAGATAAGTAAGTTCCCTCTGGCAGGCTTGCAGAAGTTGTTCAAATTATCGTGCAAAATTGAAGACATATGAATATGTATAGCAAGATTGGTGTAAAATGAATGTAACAGTAATTGTGTTACGTAGTTTGTTAAACATATATTGTTGCCCCTTGTTTTTCCAGCTCAAGTACGACATGAGAGTTTGACATAATCAAGAAACAAATTTCGATTTTGCACTCACCACAGCTGCCTTGATCCTTGACAGACGTCACAACCTTCTTGGTTCGCCAGTCCAAGACAGCTGGAGTGGTGGTGAAGTTCGCGTACTTGAACGGTTTCGCTTCCACAGAGGACAGGACACTGGCGGACCTCCCCTTGTAGCCGGTGTAGGAAGCACGGAACTCCTCGTTGGTCAGGTCCGCGAACTTGTTCACGGCCAGTTTATAACCGACGTCCTTATCATTGTTGAAGGTGTTGATGCGATTAACGTTCTGTTTGAATATCTCATACCGTTTTGCCTTTTCGTCCGCATCCTTGTAGACGCGCCCATTGACCGCCATCCACTGCTCATGTTGCTCGAATAAGTGTTCCTCTCTGAGAGGGCGACTAAGCGTTTCCGAAGCAGAAACTATAATGACCAAAAGAGTGGCTATTGCGAGGAATGAGAGTTGGTTTTGTTTGGCCATAGTACTGGTTTGGGTACTGTCTAGGACAATTGGAGTGACTTAGTGAATGTGTCTAGCAATTTGTGCATATCTCCAAATGGGGATGACGACTTTTTATAGACAAAACGTTGCTCAATTGTTGTCACTCTCACTCTCTGTTGATAATGCTTCAGGGGACCTCTTGCTGCTGCTATGTGCCTTGATAGATGTTCCGACTTAGACCTTCCAAATTGGAATCAAGCATGCTATTGCACATATGCAAATGAAAGTGACTCTGGTTTTCATTGACTGATGGGTGATTAATCAAATTCTCCCATTAAACATAGTGATGTAGTGCAAAAATATATGGTTCTAGGAGGCTTGTTGATTTTGTGGTGGTCTCAACTCCTAGCCGAGAGCGAATCGACCAGTTTCTTTTGTCCCGTCAATGGTTAGGTACTTGGGCCGATACATATGTATTTGCCTCCATACATGTGTATGTATCGGCATTCTCGACTTTTTGTAAACTTCAAGAACCCGTCGTTTTACATAGATATACATTTGCATCTACCTTTGCCTTCCGATCATGCGTAAGTTGTTGTGATTCATGTTCCTATTGGAAAGAATCGCTTTCGGTGAAACAACCAGCTTAGGTCAACATCTGCTAATAAAATATCATTGATCTTAAGGGTGAGATTATTTGGGAATAAATCGGTGCCGTGTAAATAATGATAGATAACTGATAGTGGCTGCTGGTGGGCAACACGAAAGCTATACCTCAACCCTGAAATCATATTCTATGACCAATATCAACTTTAGACGACAAGGGGCTGAGTTCCCATTTTTCTTGACTTTACCATATCAACTTGTTTTCCTAGTTTGGGATGAAGTTCTGGACACTTCCTATGTTTTTCAACTAAGGATGTAAGTCAGTCAAGTCACTCGCGAACTATTCGAGTTCAAGTAGGACAAATACTTATTAATCGAGTCTAGCTCGAGCTTGAAAATACTTGACCTGAATAGCTCACAGGCCTAATCGGGTGATTGAATCTTTACGTATGTTAACTATATCTCCACATTTATGACATTGAACAAAATGAATGTAATTATTAATTTTTTAATTATAGCGTTTTTTCCTTGTCCGAGCTTGAGTTTTAATTCAATTCGAGTTTTGAGCGAGAATTATTGGCTAATTGACTCAAGCTCGAGCTTACTGACGATGTATTTAAATCAAGTATCAAGTATCAATTCCAGTTGACTCAACTCGATTACATATGTGATATCTTTCTATTCTTATTTTGGTCCAAAGAGAAAGGAATAAAGGATTGTTGACTAGGGAAAACAACATGGCAGTTTACATTATTATTTTTGGCCCAATAAACGCTAACGGGGCAATCTATGTCAAAAAGTGCATGTGACTTGTCGATATGTTTAATGGAACGAACATTAAGTGGATTTTTTTAAAATTCATGGGCTAGACTGAAGAAAATAAAAGATCGGTGACTATACTGGACATTGGGGATCACCCATGTCATTACTTCTTCTTTCATCCTCATAGTATATATTTTTAACGACAGAGAAAACCCAACTTAAATTGGTAAACGTCGTCTCGTCAAAATACACCCAATAATTCCTACGGCCTAGGAAGACGAAATTCGTCTCGCTTGAAATTGAATACTATTTACTTCATTCATAGGACTGTTGTTAGGTTTCTGTTCATCAACTGAAGTAGCATACTTTGGTAAATCATGATGTTATAATCTCCTGTAGTTTGGTTAAAGATAAGTAGTTTCACGCCTTTTCACTTGTTACATATTATATATTAGATTGATTTTCTCTTGACATGTATTCACATGTAAAATTTGGCCCGTACCTGAAAATTAAAATATATGAGAATATAGGTTGGAACGACATTCTTGAAAATTGACCCTTGGAAAAATAAATGAAAACCATTCGTAAAAGTTAAATCTCCAGGTGATTGGTTGAGTGGTTGGTCTAACATTGGGTGAGGATAGATCTGGTACAATCAGCTCTTGGCATTAAGAGTGTCATAGTTTCAAGCTTGTAATCTCCTTATTCATGGTGGATTTATCGCTCCCACCCTCTCCTGGACGTAGGTCTCAGCACTTGGGACCGAACCAGGTAAATGCTACCGTGGTGTTTCTCTATTTATCATTCATTTTTCTGTTAATCGTGCTATTGCGTTGGATTGCATGATCTTATTGTGCAATAACACATACTCTACTTTTCCTTATTGTTATATGATCATTAATGAATAAGATAGTTTTGTTACTAGTCATGACTAAATGTTGATCCATGATAATTTTTTTTTGCGAGTGTAACTTCTCATAATCTAAATGCATCATAAACCTCCATGTCGAGGTGCATGTGTGATGATGTAAGGTGAAACGAATCTCACATAAAAGATATGTGTTAAGGTGGAGCAGTTAATATGTTATAGTTAGTTCATAACGTATTGGTTTAAACTTTTAAATGAAGATTGGACTCGAATTTAAACTATCCCTTAAAGATTTCCTCAGATGACGTATTGGGCTTCTAATTGTGTGTAGACTGGCAATCGATGAATATTTTAAGGAAAGAATCTCATATGTGACTCCTATATCGAGGCGGCAGATGAAGTTATCTTGCCAAGTTTGTCCGGATCAAGGAAATCAACATGGAGTTAGAAGGGCATATGTTTAGTGACTTGCCAAACTTGGCTGTTCAAGATGCAAATTCAAGTTGAGATAATATTGGTGTGGAAGGATACATGGATTAAGGAAGGAGGCCTAATATAGGAGGCTCACAAGTGAAAGGAAGATGGTTTGAGGTGCAAGTGGGAGAGTGTTAGGCAAAAAAATTCGGAAAAATTATCCAATCAATCCTTAACCTATTACATGAATGTCAATTCAATTCTAAAATTTTCAATTTTACAAATTTAGTTTCAAACATTTGTGTGAAATCTTATATAGTCATTCCGGTCAATTTTCACTAAAAATCTTTTAATTTGTCAATTTAGTTATGAACTTTTTGAAAATATGTCAATTCAAACCTAAACATATTATTTGGATAATTAGCTGAAAGGATTACATTGACAAATCGGTTAAAGATTTAGGACTAAATTGGTAAATTGTTAAAAGGTTCTAATTTGGTACAATTGAAAAGTTTAAGACTGAATTGGCAAATCGTCAAAAAGTTTGGAATTAAATTGGCACAATTGAAAGGCTTATGATCGAATTAACTGTTATAAAATAGGTTTAAAACTTTTTGGATAATTTTTCCCGTTCATTAAGTAGAGTACATAATACACATCTAGAGTGACATCCCCAGTTTCACATTATGTTAAGTGATTCATAAGTTAGTACTTACCCCAAATGGTTACCACCTTGTGTGATTATTCAATGTACTCTTTTTTTGAAGTTTTCCTTTGTAGGACGGCCTGAAATGTCACATATGGTATCGGAAAAAAACCCTCTTTAGTAAGTGTGTAGGCCATGGACAGACTACCCGACCTGGTGAGTGAGAGGAGTGATCGCCGAGGCACGAGGGCTTGGAGAAGGTGCAACTCCTAACAAGCCTAGGATAGCGGAGGGGGAATTAATGGACCGAATCATACATCGAATGGGAGACGTGACATTAGTCGTTATGAGTTAACATTAAAAAGAATGTCTGGATTTTAAGTAGGAAGTTTGTAACATCCCAAATCCTACATCGGTGGAGAGAGACCCTATTGAGTGATTCGTAAGTCAGCACATGTTGCGGCTGATTACCATTTTGTGTCACATGGTTACTCAGATTACACATTTTAGGGGCATAGTTCTAGGGAATTTGTTTGTGTCTCGAAGTTGTAATCTTAATGGTTCCTCTTCTTCCGCTAACTTCCCTCATTTGTCTAATCGAATCGATCGTTCCCATGGTCCGATCCTTCCCAGTAAAACGCAGCTGCTCTTTTTCTTGATGGAGAGAAGATCTAGTTCTTAGTTAAACCCAGAGCAATTGTCACGACTTTTCAGCCACGATTCATATTTTTTCCAAAACTAATCAATTATAGTTGCCACGATCTACCCACCACGAAAATCTTCTAGGCAATAAGCCCTTCGCCACGAAATTTTGCCATGGCGAAAAATCGATCTTCTTGTACAAGATGGCCTTTGGCCATCCTCACCATCCTTATGCCATGGATAAAATCGCAATTTAAAAATTAATGAACTGATCAAATGGTGGTTTCTGTAATCTAGGACTTCCTAAAATGTCATCTTTCCACTTTTAATGCAAAATTAATACTCACGATGTCTCTAAGATACGTCAATCTTCAAAGTGTATATCTGTGTTTTACTCATTTTAAACTTTTTTTCATACTTCGATCACAGGCAACGCGTCTGCTCTTTTGCTGGCGCATCACATATTCTATTCAGTGCCCTTAAAGTAGAACTATAGAATAATGATGTTTTGACGTGTATATCGAAAGAATCTTTGATTGGAGTCCGAAAGTGAAGAAGATAAGAGCAAATACATATTCCAAGCGCTTCACTCCCCACCACAAAATACAGGCGCTTTCCATTTTCTTTCCTCCGTGGACCCCTGCGACTCCAAATTTTCAAAGATCCATCAATCGTTGTGAAGTGATGTGACCCAATAAACACAGCCTCATGCAGATCCCACCAAGGAAGATTCCTCTTATTTTTTTGTCATTTCAAGTGAAAAAATAAGATTCCTTCATCAGCAAGCTTGGACTTGACCGGCGGGTCTGAATCAAATTATCACCGTTCCTTCATCCGTGCAAGCTTGGCAAAGCTTTTGACCAATGAGAGGGAAGAACATCGTAATCGACGGATGAAGAAGGATGCTTTGTTAGATTGAGAAGGTTCTCAAAGTTTTGGTTAACACGTCATTTTGATTGGGAGATTCGATAGCTTACAAATTTTTTCCAAATTATTGAGGGATCGCAGGCGTGTAGTACAGCATAGAGAGTTTGCTTGTTGCAGTTTTTTTCTCTAAGAGCCTGTTATTTTTAAAGGGTGCGGATGGCCTTGTCTACAGTTTTGGACTCATCTTAATTTGTCTCACGATTGAGGGTAAAGAAGTCAACACTCGAGCCCTCGGGGTTGGCATGGTTTGTTTTGGCATCAGGGGATTTTCAGCTCGAAAGCTATAGGTCGAATGTTCGAATCACACGAATCGCATGCAAACTAGTTTTGATCAGAGCTGCTTACATATGTCAAAAACTTGAATGTAACTGATTAATGGGGTTTGCAAAACATTACATATATTTTCAAATAACCAGGTCTCCACACTTGTATCTGTGAATTGTAAGAAAAAGAAGTCTTCATTCGAGAAAGTAGGTGAAAGAACTCGTGTAAAAGGATAAAGAAGTCTCCATTTGGAAAACTTTGTTAATGGTTGTGTGGCATATATCCTCGTTCCACGATTTCTAAAATTGTGACTTTTGGAAGCGGCGAGTTCCACTATGCAGTCCATGACTTAACTATTATATGCCTTCTAAGTGAGTTTTACTCCATAGCCATAAAGAATGGACAATAAAATGCAGAGAGCGACACGTTAGGTTCTTCAATGCTTGAGATCTGCATGCATGCATGCTCGTCTTCCTCGGATAAACCATGACATAATGAAGACGTACCAAGTACGTCATACGTCTATATATGTTCACATTGAGACAGAACCTATTCTGCAGAATCTAACAGCCACGAATCTAATGAACCTTTTCGTGAATCTTGACGAGAACCAACCGAAATCAATGTCAGCGACAGTGATTTATCTTGTCTCTTCGTGCGAAAGGCGACAACACTCCAATTGCTAGAAGAGCCTTGTCACTCTGAAAGATACTGCCCATCATTTTTCCTGAAGATTCCATTCACACAATCAGAACACATTTGTTTCCTATACCACATTTCGGCTTGTCGTACGCGATTGTTTATTTAGTTACGAAAAGAATCACAAAGGCCTATCAAACAAGTGGATCAGATTGAGTCCAATTGAATTACAAGTGGGTCCAACCAAAATTGACACACTAAATCTATATTAATCCACTTAATCCATATTGATCCATTTTTATATAATACAATTTTAGCGACCCATACCCAACCCGAACTTGGGCCCAACGTATTTCTAACCCAATTTGGACTCAAATTCTTAACAATTTTTTCCCTTTAAATATTGGAAAATATCATGGTGAAAATGAAAATAACCAATTAAAACAAATTAAACATGAAAAAAAATTAACTGCATATGTTCTTGTAAAAAAGACGAAAAATATTTTCCTAGTTAACGAAAAACCTATACTTAAATTCTAGAAAATAATTTCATCTTTGAAACATCGGAAAACATTTTCCAAATTATGATCGGATATCGGCATTTGAACTCGAAACTCTACACATGGACCTGAAACTCTACGTTTGCACACCGGAAGCCCAATGTCGGCTCCCAGGTCCCCGCCGTTCTGAACCAGGTCTCCGGCGCCCAAGCTCGGGCCCCCGATGCCCATGCTCGGGTCCATCGAGGCTAGGCCCGAAGCCTTGGTGCCCAAGCCCAATGCTCGACACTCGAGCACGGACCATAAAAGCAGTGCTTGTGTCCCTAATGCTCGAGCTCTAGTCCTCTGAACTCAGGCCAGGGTCCATAAAGGCGGTGCACGGGTCCTTGGTGCTTAGACTTGGGCCACACAAGGGCTCAAATCCTTAGTTAATGAAATGTTCGTTATTACAAAAATAATTTCTTGAAAAAAAATTCAGATACTTTAATTATTTTTTATTTTATTATTTACTTTTTTCTATTCTTTTTTTTCTTTGTCCTTCTTTTTCAGCCAGTCGCTAGCCACGGCGAAAAACAGCAACCGACCATAGACGAGGAACAAGCTCGCCCAAGGTTAGCAAGGCTCAAGCTCGCCGGAATCTCGTGAGGCTCAAGCTCACCGATCTCGCAAGGCCTGGCGAGCTCGAATTAAGCCGGCCTATGGCAAAGCTAGAGCTCGGTGGCCTCGAGCGAGGCTCGCCGACCTCTGGCGAGCTCGATTCAACTCATTGAAATCTAGGATGCTCAAGCCTTGCTGGCCTTGGGCGAGCTCGTCCCCCATTTGTGGCTGGTCACTACCCATCGTCGTGGCCGACGATTGGCCAAGGAAGAAGGAAAAGGAAAAATAAAAAGAAAATAAAAAAGAGATAAAAATAAAAATAATTAAAAATTCAAATATTTTGATAATTTTTTTTAGGAATATCGAATCAAATTTTTCAAACCAAACCGCGAAAAATACTTTCTAGTTCACTTTCAAGTTTCAACCAAATGCCAAAAATATTGTCATATTCCTGGAAAATGATTTTCTGAAAAATATTTTTCAGAAATATCACTTTTTTCGCAAAACAAGCCGAGCTTACTAATGTGAAATTTTAGTTTGATTTTTTTTGTTTGTTTGAAACACTTATTTTGTGGTGGGGAATTGGAGAAGTAGATTGACACGCAAGCGACGCTCGCCCGCTCTCAATGGACAAGGGGCATCGGTCACGGGTTTCAGTCAAGAATTGACAATTGACGTCGCTGTTTGAATTCCGTTACGCCCTTGATGTTGCTTGTTTAGGGTATGTGTGTACATTTTTCATCGGTGTGGACGTTTGGACAATTGGCAATGATGTATAAATGAATCGGTCGAGATTCATGATTAAATTCCATTTTCGTGTTTAGTAATACTAATCATGCAAGGACGTCGAGTTATAACTCGAATGTAATCGCTTCTTGAAAGGCCTAATTCCGTGCCAAGTTGCCATCATGGAGATTGATTATCGAAGAATACAAAAACCTCTTGATCGATATGTCTTGAGCGTCGGGCCCCTTGCTTTTCGCATTGGAGCCGCCACCCAATTTGATAGGACGGTTTTATTATTTCGTTTTCACGTTCTATGCCAATAGATTATGAAAGAATAAAGTTTATAAATAAATGCATGGACTCTTCATTATGACATATCAAAATATATAGAAATTACGCAATTCCTTGTTCCGCATTTAATCGTTATGTTTTGATCAAGAGCATATGAGCGTATTTATAGATTTTATTAAATGACTAACTAAGGAAACAAGATAAACATAATATCAATTATAATCAGTCGATGATAAGCACAATCAAAAGAGATATATGCGTAATACTAAGAGATATGGAAACTAAAATGAAATATCCTAGCTATCTCTAACTTCTCCCTCAAACTCAAGATGACTTAGAAGAATTTAATTGGACTATGGAGAAAGGGTAAAAGAAAGAAAATGCATGGGTGGATCACTAACTAGTTCAGCATGCTGAAGAGAGAACATGCAAACGTGCGCAGGCTACACGGCAATAAGTTAACGTGTTTATGCTATCATGTGTTGTCATGGTTGTTGTGTAGGCTACACTGCCGGAAACTACAACGGGTGTTGTGCAGGCTACACTACGGGACGCTGCCATGGCTACTGTACAAATTACTCAATGACAAAATGGGCTCCAAACTGCAATATTGAGGATCAACGTTGAGAGAACGATATTAGTAGAAATCGAAATAAAGAAAAAAGAAAGAGAATGACACGACATATGACGCATGCGAGGCATGCAGTGCACTCAAAATTTTCTCAACATCGTCAAGATAAGGAAAGAGAGAATTTTGTAGTTTCTGTATTTTTATATGTTTTGATAAAAATTACATGAGCCTAATTATAGATTTTATTACATGATTATTGTTGACACCTATTTTCTGATTTGCCCAAAATTACTATGCAAAATTTAGGAGTTAATTTCTTAATTAATTCCTAAAACAACAATATATATTATTTTTATCTAATTGCATTGCATAAAGAAATTAGACACATTTGCATTATTAGAATATATTTTTATTTTCCTCTCTTAAAAAAATTTATTAAAAATTTTACAAAAAATAAAAAAAAATTAAAAAAAATTGGAATTGAGCCTAGTCGGGGCTGGGTCGACTTGGCCCTCTTCTTTTTCCTCCCCGTGGGCCCAGCTCGCCCCCTTTCCTCTTCTATTTCCCCACGCGCGAGCTGGGCCCGGCCTAGCTCGCACCTCCTCTTCTCCTACCTCGGCCCGGCTATCCCCCCTTCCTTTCTCGTCTGTTCTCCCCTGCCCCGACTGCACCTGGGACGATGCGGAATACCTGCTTCACTGTGCAAAGCTGGCCACAAAAGTCTTGGTAGGAGCGATAGGCCGGTATAGGGCATTAAATGGAGTAGAGGAGCAGCCGACGACCACTATATAAACGGCGGAGAAGAGAGAAAGAAGGGTTGGTCTTTTGGAGTCAAAAACAGAAGACACAGGGAGAGAGAGTTTTAGAGAGAATTTGAGAGAGAACAGAGAGTAAGAGATCGAATTGAGAGTTTACAGGTTGCAATGGGAAGCCAGCAGCCTCACTGTCGCCCACGGATCAGCCGGAAATCTCCCCCAGACGCGCCTCCGACCGATAAGCTCTCTCGGTCCCTGTTATTGTTTTGTTTTCCCCTGTTTTGGTCTATAGGTTGGCTAGGACTTGCGTCGGCCACTTCACGCGAATCCCGGCCTATACCGTCCTTGCTTACGATCCAGATGTTGACGTCGAAGACAGGTCACGGTCTCCGGAGCAGGTTTGAGGCTCAAACAAATCGATTTTCCCCTGTTTCGATCGTGCACTCCACGTGTTCAATGAAATGCCCACATGAACTCGATTTTACTTAAGTCCTCTGCCGGCGATGCCGAGCTAACTGGCGAGTCTCAAACCTCTTGGGTGGCCTTGTGATAGTCATTGGAGGCCGAATCAGGTCAAAGTGTGACATGGGTCAACCAGCCAAGCTCCGACCGACATTTGGGCTCAATGAGCCCCGATCGGAGCTTGACCGACAACTGCTCCGGTCGGCCGTCTGGTGAGCCGTCACCTCTAATCTCCTCAGCTTGAAGTGCTAAGGAGATAGAGACCAAAGGTCGAGCGAAACAACTGGCAAATCATCGGATTTCTGCTCGACTGATGGCCTCCCATGCCTAAAAAGGTCGGAGAAAGCTTGAACCAGCTGGCAAAGCCGGTCGAACCGGTCTACCGACCAAATAGGGCCGGTTTGACCCAGTCAAATCGGCCCTGTTTTGTCCTCTTCCACGGGACTAGCCCTAACCAAGCCCAATCTGGTCTAGGACTCAAGTTGACCTCGACCCAGTTTGGATTCGGAGATTCAACCCGAGTCAACGCGTATGGGTTGAGTCCATTGGTGATATATGCATAATCCTTGGAGATATGGAGAATCAAATAAAATATCTCAATTATCTTTAACAAATAATTAGATTTAGGAGTTTTATGTGGATATATATTACAACAAAAGAATTTGGCATAGCTGTTACATGAGGTCCTATCATTTATCCTACAATAAAAGGAATGCAATTTCCTTTACAAGGCGAAATATACACAACCTACAACCGGAGGACGTCATCATAGATCTCCAAATGTTGCTGTTGAGATCTCTTCATTCTTGCGAGTGCATAAAAATATTTAATGAGCTTGTTATAGCTATATACGTTCCAATCGTACTACGTAAATTATGTACGCTTATTTTAATGTTTACATCCATATTTCAAAACATCTCTCAATCGAGCTTTGTCGAAGCTATCTCGTGTTAGTAAAGTAGATTGCCTTTGTGGCTCTAATAACACGGTCTTCTACTGAAATTGTAGAATCTACCCAGCCCGGCAAAACCCGCAGTTTATAAGGGCCTAAACTGTAGCTCGCACGCACTACAAAAAAAACAAGGATTTTGCCACGGAATTTTCCATCGCTAATTTGCGATGAAATTTGGGACGAAAATAAATCCGTCGCTAATTGTTTTCGTCGCTAATTTGCGATGAAATTTGCCATGAAATAAAAATTCGTCACAAATTAGCAACGGAAAATAAATCTGTCGCAAAAATAGCAACGGTAGCGACGGAAAATAAATCCGTCGCAAATTTGCGACGGATTTATTTTCCGTCGCAAATTAGTGTTGACACCTATTTTTAATTGCCCAAAATTAATTACACAAAAATTTAGGATTAATGTCCTTAATTCCTAATCAAAAAATTATTTAGTTTCTTATTGCATTGCATATAAAAATTAGGCACATTTGCATTAATAGGGTCTATTAGAACTTTAAAATTTTTTTTTAAAAAAACGAAAAAAAACGAGTCGGGCTGGGTCGGGGCCGGGCTGACCCGGCCCTTTTTCCCTTTTCTTTTTTTCCTCGCACGGGCCCAGCCCATTCATTTTTCTTTTCTTTTTCTACTTCGCGCGGGCCCAACCCGCTTTCCTTTTCTTTTCTTCTTTTCCCCGCTCGAGCTGGGCCTGGCTCGGCCCTTCTCCTTTCTTCTCCCCCCGTCGCTCTCATTGCCTTGTTCTCCCTGTTCCCGACAGCAGCGCGACGCACGGCGATGCCGCTCTTCGCTGTCGCTATTCGGCCAGAGCAGGGCTAGATGAGCACGCCAACGGGACTGTCATTAATTGCCAATTCCTTCTTCCCTATTTCCCGACTCCCTTATCTCCTCCTCCTTCCTCTTTGCCTTTGTTTGAACCGGCCCCCTGCTCTACTCTGCACAGGCCTGCAAATGGCCATGAAAGTCGTGGGGTGGCGTAGGTCGGTGCAGGTCGTCGTCACGCCAATGCAGAGTGGTAGAGAGTGAGCATCGTCATCTATAAAACCAGAGAGGAAGAGAGAGAATGGGGTCGGCCATTTTCAAAGAAAAACAAAGGGAGAGAGACGGAGAAAAATAGAGAGAGAGACCGAGAGAAAAGAGAGAGAAAGAGAGGAGGTTCAAGCTTCTACAGGTCCCCACAGCCGCACCGTCGACCGTAGACCAGCAGGAGAGCCTCCAGTCGCGTCGTCGAACGATGAGCTTTCCCCGGTGCTCTGTTCACCCCTGTTTTTATGTCCGGCATGGCTGGGATTCGCGCCGGCCATTTCACACGAATCCCGGCCCATACCGTCCTTGATCCAGATCCCCACTCGTCACCGGAGGTGAGCCGTGGTTGCTAGGGCCGATTGAGTTGCCGGAGGAGGTCAAGATTCCCTTTTTTTTTTGTGCCCCCCACCCGTTCGATAAAATTCCTCAATGAAACCGGTTTTTTAATCCGGTTGCCGGCCGGTGAGCGACGGTCGGACGGCGACCCCAGGTGGCCGACGAGGCTCGATGGTGTTCCCAGAAGCCGAATTGGGGGCGGCGTCGGTTTGGGTCGGCCAGCGGAAGGCCAATTTGGGCTCCGCTGGCATCCCCGCGTGTTTGAACACGTCGGGTGACCCGACCTGGATCAACCGACCCGACCCGGGTCAACGCCTGAGGTTAGGTCTGTTGACCCGGGTCAGTTCCAACCCGAATCAATTGACCCGACCCGGGTCGGCTCCGACCCTATCCGAATCCGACAACCCGATTCTTTTTTTAATTTTTTTTAAAATTTTAAAAAAATAAAAATAAAATTTCCCTTC
Organism: Syzygium jambos; assembly: GCA_031216235.1. Taxonomy (NCBI): domain Eukaryota; kingdom Viridiplantae; phylum Streptophyta; class Magnoliopsida; order Myrtales; family Myrtaceae; genus Syzygium; species Syzygium jambos. The sequence goes on from CM062223.1 coordinate 7,573,663, forward strand.
CTGTATTTTTTATTTTTTAATCTTTTTTAATCTTTTTTTATTATTTATTTTATTTTATTTTATCTTATTTTATTTTGTTTTTTAAAAAAAATTCAAATTTTTTTTTAAATTAATTATGTGATATATTTGTTGTTTTAATTTATTGTGATTTTATTATGCATTTTTTTTTCTTGTTTAAATTAGACAAGCCTAAGATTGCGCGGTAGCGTTTTGCATGTTATTTTTATTACCGTTGCATTATTATGCATTTTTTTAATATAATTGTATGAGCTGTTGTGTTTTTGAAAGTCATCTAACTTAGTTATGGCTAGAGCCTAAGGTTGCATGTCTATCTTGACTGCTGATTGTTTATAATTATGCACTCGTTTGATCACCTCACTTGTTACGAGAAATGTCCTAAAATCAATCCAAATTGCTTGACAAATATTTTTAGAAATGAACAGGATAAAATGGTACCGAAAGGGCATTAGTTATCCAACTAGTGTAACTAAGTCCCCAAACTCAGTTAATCTCTGGTTCGCAGGAATAGGGTAATTCTCCCATCACCTTATTTGAGTTTATAATTGACCCACCCCAAATTGATTAGTGGCGACTCCTTAGTATAAATCACTTGCATGTTAAATATTTAAACCCTAAGTCGCGATATGGTATAGGCTTGGAAAAGCCCGAGTTAAGTCCCAAACATAGACTTAGTACGTACCAGGCGAAACCCCCTCTTTTTACCTATCCAAAAAAGAGAGCCGGGGAGGTCGATCGCGACATACTGGTGACTCCGCTAGGGACTTGTATTTTTTAAAGTGGACTTAGGCAAAAAAAATTTATCCTGTTCAAAATGATTTTTGTTTGGCAGCAAGGACTCCAGGTATGATCCTGACATTTAGGTGTTATTTGTTCATGCAGGTTCGAATTGATTGTTTATAAATTGTTGTGCATGCTCTAATGATTTAGCACTACACTATTGCACACACAACCACGCTGCCGGACCTGGGCCGTAGTAGGGCATTTTAGGATGGTGTTAAGAAAGATACGACCTCGAATGCAAGCCTTCGATGTAGAGGTTGCCTTTCTTTTTCCCGAAATTTATTTCTAAAAATCGTAAAAAAATATCTTTAGCCGTTATTCGCATGACTATGAGATATTCCTTTCGATTTGGCCGAGGTTAAAAGGAGTTGACACCAACGCGAGACTACGACGGTCAGGCACCCTTTTAATTTCATTTTACTGAGCCAGTCTAAATAGAAATTGAACCTCACTCCTCATGTGCATGTTGTTGTGATTGTCATGGTTCAAGGAAAGGTATATATTTTATCCCTTCTCATTTTATTATTCTGCCTACTTATTCAATTGATTTGTTACTGTTAGGGCACCCGTTGATTGCATTCTATATACGATGGGAAGAGCTGATATCTAATTCGTCCCTGCTCCTAAGAAAGAGCTTCTGGCATGATAGGACTGACGAGACAAGGGATACGCTTATTGTGGAGCTTGTCTGTAAAAATAAGCAACTCCGAGAGACTGCAGCTTCCCCATCGTTTTTTTTTGGTAAAGTGCAGCTTCCCCATCGTTTATAGAATGAGTATCCAGAAATGGCGCCATTTTTGTTAAAAGCCCCTGTCTTTCATATTTCCTAATATTTATGTTTAGGGGTTTTGGTTTTATTCTTTAAAAGTGTTTATGGGTTGTACTAATGTTAATATAACTCGAGCCATTTTTTATGCTATAAATAAATTTTTTTGCCCCTTAATGACACCACCGCTGCCTTCGGCCCAGTGGTATCTGGGGATGTAGCATCACGGTTCGAGGCGACCGGGGTTCGAACCCTGGGAACGTCGCCTGTAATGAATTTATAAATAAAAACATTTTTTCTCATTTTTTTTCTTTCCAAATAAAGAAATAATCTAATAATAATATGACTACGTCATAGAATGATTCTTTATTGGGCATTATACTCGTTCATTTCAACGTTTTCACCGGTAGCTTAAAAAAATGGCCGAAGAAAACTTCCGTCTCAATAACATGGAAGACGAGATGAAGCTGGTCCTCAATGCGATCCAAAATCTCACAAAGCAAGTGGAATCCATTCAGGGTAAGCTCATGCCAACGCTTGCAGCAATTGAGGTAGAATTACCACCACCGTCTACTGGAAAAGACAGCCTCCGCCAACGACAGCAAAATGCCCCCGCTAGACGATGATCCGCTCCCCCTTGCCATCAGAAAGCCTGAACTTGAAGCTACACCAATGACAAAACAAGACAAATGCCTTGCCAAGGTCGAGGAGATGCTGAAACAGCTATAAGGCCCGCAGTATATTGTCCCACTTGACTTGTCTATATACAAACGGGTCAAAGTACCAGAAAAGTTCAAGATGCCATAATTCGAGAAATATGACGGCACTTCATGTCCCAGACACCATTTACACATATACCATGTGCAAATGACCCAGTACGTTGATAATGAACCCTCATGATTCAAACCTTTCAAGCGAGTTTGACGAAGCCAGTCTTGACATGGTATATGTCGAAAGATGTGGATACTTTTAAATCTTGGGATGAGGCCGCTAATACATCCCTCAAGCAGTATCAATTCAACCTTGACATCACCTTTACTCGTGACGATTTGGAACGTACTGAAAAGAAGAAGAGTGAGTCCTTCAAAGAGTATGCCATCAGATGGAGAAACTTGGCCGCCCAGGTTACCCCACAACTCACTGATAATGAACAAGTGAAGTTGTTCATAAAGTCTCTTCCGTATGAATACAGACACCGCCTGATTGGTGCCACTACTGAATCCCTTAATCGTCTCATTCCTGTGACGAACGAATCGAAATGGGAATGCGTGAGGGGTGGTTCACAGGCTCCACTTGCACAAGCAAGAAACTCGGTATGAAGAAGGAGAAAGAACCCCTGACAAATGCAGATGTTGCATACACCCAAACCGTTCTTCCTTCCCTAATGATTCAAATGAGCAGTGGACAACAACCGGTCTCAGGCCGCTAGCCGCCCCAAAGGCGAAATAACAAAAAGCAGTTCACGCCACTCCCTTTGCCTATTTCTCAGATCTTGCCTATTCTCCTGGAAAAGAAGTTGCTTGCTAAAGAGCCAAAGCGTGAAAATTCTGAGCATTTCCCCAACTACGATCCTTCCAAGACATGGGACTATCATTTGGGCGAAATAGGACATTCCGTCGATGATTGTGTTGTCTTGAAAAATAAGATCCAAAAATTGTTGGATACAAAGATGTTTTCATTCAGCAACGCACCACCCAATCAAGCAGGAGGCGTGGATGTCGTCATTGAGTAAACTGTAGACTCAATTTTCCTCCTTTAAAATAGAGGCATATTTAATAGTCTGAATCCTCCTATGTGGGAGCTTTTCTTGCTTTCTAAAGTCTCAGCTGTTTTCTAAGATTCCCAGTTTTCTGAATTTTTAATTATGCTTGGAATTTTAGTATTGCAATTTCCATTCCAACAAATGTAATTTGCCTGAATTATTCAAAAGAATTACAAATGTTTTGTTTTGAGGGCCTGAGGAAGTATCCCAAATCGGCCCGTTGATGATATCTAGCCACGCAAAGAAAAGTGTTCTGAGGCTCGGGCTTCCTCATGCTTCCTTATTTCTAAGATTTTGAAAATAAAACAAACGTTTTATCATTTTTCAAAAGGGCCAGAAAAAAAAGAATGGTGGTGGAAAAGCATGCATGCTCATAGCTCTGTTTATTTTTCTAACTCGCTCATTTCGTGTTTCAGAGCATACTTCTTTTTGATTTGTTATTACAAATGGAACATTTGAAAATGACACAAATTGAAGAGCACATCAGCCCCTGGTAATGATCACAGACCAACTCGTCTGATAGGGGCAATCCGAGCGAGGATCATCCAATCTTCAAATGAAGCATGGGGCAAATCTCATTACTACTAGTTGGTGATATCAGCCCCAGAAAGTCAAAGAGAATGTTGAACATTCCTTGACTCCATGATGAGCGAAACATCATTTCATACAAAAGTCGGAGGCAGATCAAGAAAAGATTACCCCTTTTGAAAGAAAAAGGTATGTCCTATTCCTTAACAAATTTTGGAAATGACATTCCATCCCTTTTCTTTTGCAGATAATGAAATGGGGAACATGCTAGACTCTGACGTGCTAGCGAGCCAAATAGAGCACCAATATTGGGACCTCTCGAGTCGGTTACAGTGCAAATGAAGTGCTTAATTAGAAGAGTAGACTAGGGGGCATGCAATCTCCCAGTCCATAAAAAAGGGTGTATTTCGTTCTTAAAGTTCATCCACTTTAGCATAGAAATGACATATCTTTCCCTTTTACATAGGACAAAATTGAGTAAAGAACACTCATGGTAGCAAGTCTAACCGGAAAGGGTTTCGCACATGACAAAATTACGTCAAGGCCGATCCTGGCAACCACGGAAGTCTCGATGGTAGTTACGCCCATATTCGTCAAAGACCTTTAAAGCAGAGATTAGCTTTGCTGCGAAGATCCCCATGCAAGCAAATGCACATGCCTGTGCATGTCAGGGATCATATGATTCCTGAGAAACTCTCTGACATACTGGAGCCGTATTGACACAGCATGCACTGATAATAGAACCCTCTATTTGGAAGCGTCCCTAATAATAGAGGATTTCATTCGAGCTTCGAGACCAAGAGTACGGAGGAGCAAATTGAGACATAGAAGGCTAAACAAAGTAAATAGGAGAAAAGACTCTGCTAGCTTTGAAGGCAAAATGGAAGAAGGATAATTTGTATCGTTCTCGATTTACTCTCAATTGCCTCATTTCTAACATAAACTCATGTTTTCGTCAGAAGGAATTATCAACATGCGAGAAAACTCAAGGAGTTATCAGTTTAATCTCAAATGAAGGGAATCACGAAGGGTAATGTTGTATCGTTTCCAATTCTTGTCCCTCAATGAACCGTTCATTAACACTGTCTTCCTTATTACCTTACAGGTATATCCTACTATTGCAGCATAGGTAAGTATCTCTTTCCCTAAAAAAACTCTTCTCATAAGAATAGAAAGAAACAAGAAGGAAGAAATAATTAAAGAATATATATACTATTTTCTTCCTCAAGTGCATTACATGGAAAGTAATTTTGCATGGTAATTTTATCTGTTTAATTCATCAATTCCCTGTGGAAATCTCGACAGTTCTACGTATGGTATCGAACTGCTCCGATGCATTGAACGAGGGTTGTCAGGATGACGAGAGGCAATCTTTAGTCTATACACATTCTCAAGTATCAAACCCTTGCAAGATGAGCGAAAATGTTCCATTTCTACAAGGTAAAGGGATTTCTCGCATAAGGCACGGTAACCAAAATGATGAAAGGCAGTTCATTTCTCTATCCCATACACTATTGTTTATCCTTTGCTTAGTCATTTGAGCCCATACACTTGGAGGTTCCTTCTAAATCACCCTTGTCAAGAACCATCCCGCGTTAGGGCAGCTTGAGATAAATCGGCATAACAGGAAGGATTCAAATTCAAAGGAAGCAAAAAGAGCATCCTTCCCTTCCGGTCACCGCCCCCGTGGCTTTGACCTCGTCGTTTTCATGGATCCAGTGTTCCTCGATAGAGTCCTCCAAGACAAGCACACCATCAATGGGTGAACAGTCGAGGCTAAGAGGGCTTTGTCAAGAGAGAAGCAGCAAACTAAAGCCTGTTCAAAATGCCAACATCTCATTGATAACAGTGATATTTTCACCTAGGAACTGAGCAAAACAAGAAAGATGAGGAGTTTGTAATATCTAAAATTTTCTATGATCATCAGCCGCAACAACTCGCACAACGTGAAAAGATATATAGCAATTTTCTTACTCTCACTTACATTAATCTTTAATTGTTATTATTGCAGATGAACTCTCATGATAATTTGACTGCCCTAGGATGACGAAGAGCAGTTCTTCTTCTATCCCATGCACTTATATCCCTTGCTAGCCCAATTGAGCCGGCGATTTCATTTCGTACGAACCCAGTTGGTAATCATCCCCTACACCGGGGCAAGGCAAAAGTCACCACAGTTTGAGCATCAGGATCCAAAGTACCGAATCAAGATGAGGACTCCAAGAGCCTAATAACATTATTCTATTCAAACTTGTTTAGGCTAGTCCTGATAACACCAAAAGAATAGCAAAAAAAATGCTGAAAACTAGGGGCATGAAAAAGCAGTGTGCCTGGTAAAAGCAAGACCAATGTCCATGAATAAAAAAACGAAGAAAAAGAAAAAGGGAAAAGATGAAAAATAATGAATTTTTAGCTGAGGAGATTTCTGAACGTGATGAAGGTGCTCTCAAATACCTCAAAGTTATTAAGCGGTGTAGAATAGACGGCCCCAAAGGGTTTAAACTTGAGTTCTTCTTCGATGCAAATTCCTACGTTAAGAACTCTGTCTTGACAAAGATATGCTACATAATAGATGAAGACGAACCTATTCTTGAGAAAGCAATTGGGACAGAGATAGAATGGTATCCAGGAAAATGCTTGACGCAGAAGCTCCTCAAGAAAATATTGTCAAAGAAGTTAAAACATGAGATTACCCAGGGAGTTTGCCAGAAGGATCGTGACGGTGGAGAAGAAGACTGGTGACAATGCTAGATGATCACTAATTCTCACCCTCACACACATCTTTAAGCTTAACGATCATTTCGTTCCTCAACCTGTAAACCAAGTTCACGTTACATCCCTCATGAAGTCTCTTCCGACTAGGGCATTTGAACTAACGTAGAATTTCAAATGTTTATAAACAACGCTTGAGGAAGTGCGAGCAAGACTACTTCTATCTCTTTTGCATGGTTCTTGACTTGTAAACCTTGAGATGATTACAGAATATTTTCTTTCATGACCTTGAATTGGACAGTCTCCTTTGTTAAGCCATTGACCAAGCCAGAGTTACGACCCTAAGGAAGACCTCTCAGATTGGCAGCGTCATACCGCTTGCGAGAAAATTCAGACCCTTATGGATGTGATAACGGTCAGATTGAGTGTTTTCGATGTTCTCGCCTTAATGGACAGGACGAACAACCCTTTTCGATGAGAGTGAGTGAAAAGCCCTTTCTGAATGAATTTCCCCTGTTCAGCATCTCGAGAAGTCCACCTTGCGAGCAAAAATTGTCTCAATTGACAATTACCCTCGGTGGATGTTTGGTGATGCAAACATGACAAAATCATCATGCATGAACTTTCAAATACACATTCTGGAATAGCCTAGCTTATCTATCCTTGATGAATGCATGCATGTTTGCGCTAATCGTCTTTGACAGGTAAAATGTCCTCAAAGACTCGATGAACATATGACCTTTGGAGTGTCTCCGAGGATGTCCCAAAAAGAAAACTCTCATGTTCCCCGAGTGGAATCGACACAGCTTGCTTTTGCAGCTCAGAGTTTTAATCCCCAGTGATAGGACATGAAGATTCGGGTGCTGGAGAAGCCCCCATTATCATCCCAAGAGAGATATCCCGAGAAAGGTCGGGTATTCAGCAGATGATACATCAAACCTCCAGGTAAGAAACCTTGGGTATGTCATCAGAATTCTTTTCAAACTACCCAGAAGGTAAACAAGGTGTTTCTTTAAAAAAGAAAAACATCTTGACTAGCTGGTCAAGATATTTCATATGATATTCTAGAATAGCCTCAGTTGTCTATTTCTCCAATGAACGCGTATGTCTTCGTACAAAAAAAAACTTGTTTGACAGGAGACATGCCCTTAAAAGGCAGGAACGTGCCCAAATGTTCATCGTTTGAGCCTTTTCAAGACCTGCTGGCGAGAACCCACCAAGCAAACCATCAAATCCTCGAGCGAGGACCTCTAGGTGCTCATCGTTTGAGCCTTTTCAAGACCTGCTAGCGAGGACCCACCAGCCAAACCATCAAATCCTCGGGCAAGGACTCCCAAGTACTTTGGCAAAGCAAAATCCAGTCAGTCAAGGCAACCGAAGAAAGATTCGAGTCCTAGACAAACGAAATCCAGTCAAGGTGACCGAAGATAGGTTCGGGTCATAGGCAAGCGATTTCCTCAGTCAAGGCGACCGAAGAAAGGTTCGAATGCTAGACAAAAGCAATCCCCGTCAAGGCGACCGAAGAAAGGTTCGGGTTCTAGACAAACCATTTTCCCAGTCAATGCGACCGAAGAAAGGTTCGGGTCCTCAACACACAATATTAACTATCTGGAATTACTCTACCCTTCGACAAGGTAAGTAACCCTAGGTATGTTTTTATCTGCTTTAGCACGCATCATCTTATCGCATCATAAAAAAAAATGGGACTCAATATCTCGCAAAAAATAGCATTCATTGAGCGTGCATGGGCCAAATTTAGGTATCATTTTATCTTTGAATGTAATTTCTACGAGCTCGAATTCTGCAAGCTCACCTTCAAAAAGGGGCAGCTATTGACACATATTTTTAATTGCCCAAAATTAATTACACAACAATTTAGGAATTAATGTCCTTAATTCCTAAGCAAAAAATTATTTAGTTTCTTATTGCATTGCATATAGAAATTAGGCACATTTGCATTAATAGCGTCTATTAAAACTTTTTAAAAAATTCAAAAAAAAAAAAAAACGAGTCGGGCCGGGTTGGGGCCAGGCTGACCCAGCCCTTTTTCCTTTTTCTTTTTTTCCCCGCACGGGCCCAGCCCATTCTTTTTTCTTTTCTTTTTCTCCTTCGCGCGGGCCCAGCCCACTTTCCTTTTCTTTTCTTCTTTTCCCCGCTGGAGCTGGGCCTGGCCCGACCCTTCTCCTTCCTTCTCCCCTTGTCACTCTCGCTGCCCTGTTCTCCCCTATTCCCGACGGCAGAGTGACGCACGGCGGCGCCGCTCCTCGCCGTTGCTATCTGGCCAGAGCAAGGCCGGATGAGCACGCCGACGGGACTGGCAACTTCCCCATTTTCCGGCTCCCTTATCTCCTCCTCCTTCCTCTCTGCCTTTGTTTGAACCGGCCCCCCTACTCTACTCTGCACCGGCCTGCAAATGGCCATGAAAGTCGTGGGGTGGCGAGCAAAGAGGCAGAGAGTGAGCATCATCGTCTATAAAACCAGAGAGGAAGAGAGAGAATGGGGTCAGCCATTTTCAGAGAAAAACAGAGGGAGAGAGACGGAGAAAAATAGAGAGAGAGACCGAGAGAAAAGAGAGAGAAAGAGAGGAGGTTCACGCTTCTACAGGTCCCCACAGCCGCGCCATCGACTGTAGACCAGCAGGAGAGCCTCCAGTCGCGTTGCTGAACGGTGAGCTTTCCCTGTTGCTCTATTCGCCCCTATTTTTGTGTCCAGCATGGCTAGGATTCACGCCGGCCGTTTCATGCGAATCCCGGCCCATATCGTCCTTAATCCAGATCCCCACTCGTCGCCGGAGGTGAGCCGTGGTTGCTAGGGCCGACCGAGTCGCAGGAGGAGGTCAAGATTCTCTATTTTTTTTTTTGTGCCCCCCACCCGTTCGATAAAATTCCTCAATGAAACCGGTTTTTTAATCTGGTCGCCGGCCGGTGAGCAGCGGTCAGATGCGCGACCCCAGGTGGCCGGCGAGGCTCGGTGGTGTTCCCAGAAGCTGAATTGGGGACGTCGCCGGTTTGGGTCAGCCGGCGGAAGGTCAATTTTGTCTCCGTTGGCGTCCCCGTGTGTTTGAACACGCCGGGGTGACCCGACCCGGATCAACCGACCTGACCCGGGTCAACACCTTGGGTTGGATTCGTTGACCCGGGTCGGCTTCGATCCGGTCCGGATCCGTCAACCCGGTTCCTTTTTTATTTATTTATTTTTTAATTTAAAAAAAAAATTTAAAAAATCAAATTTTTTTTCTTTTTCCCTTCCTGTATTTTTTTATTATTTTTATCTTTTTTTTAAAAAATTCGTATTTATTTTATTTTATTTCATTTTTTAAAAAAAATTTCAAATTTTTTTTAAATTAATTATGTGATAAATTTGTTGTTTTAATTTATTGTGATTTTATTATGCATTTTTTTGTCTTGTTTAAATTAGACAAGCCTGAGATTGCGCGGTAGCGTTTTGCATGTTATTTTTATTACCGTTGCATTATTATGCATTTTTTTAATACAATTTCATGAGCTGTTGTGTTTTTTAATGTCATCTGACTTAGTTAGGGCTAGAACCTAAGGCTGCATGTCTATCATGACTGCTGATCGTTTATGATTATGTACTCGTTTGATCACCTCACATATTAGGAGAAAGGTCCTAAAATCAATCCAGATTGCCTGACAAATATTATTAGAAATGAACAGGATAAAATGGCATCGAAAGGGCATTAGTTATCCAACTAGTGTAACTAAGTCACCGAACTCAATTAATCTCTGGTTCGCAGGAATAGGGTGATTCTCCCATCACCTTATTTGGGTTTTTAAGCGACCCACCCCAAATCGATTAGTGACAACTCTTTAGTATAAATCACTTGCATGTTAAATATTTAAACCCTAAGTCGCGATATGGTATGGGCTTGGAAGAGCCCGAGTTAAGTCCTGAATATAGACTTAGCACGTACCAGGCGAAATCCCCTTTTTTTACCTGTCCAAAAAAGAGAGCCGGGGAGGTCGGTCGCGACAATTAGCGACGGAAAATAAATCCATCGCAAATTTGCGACGGATTTATTTTTCGTTGCTAATAGCGACGGAAAAATAAATCCGTCGCAAATTTACGATGGATTTATTTGATCCGTTGCAAATTCGTTTAGCGACGAATTTTGCCAAATTTTTCGTCGCAAAATTCGCCGCTAAAACCTTGTTTTTTTTTGTAGTGTTCTAAAACTAAACCTAAGTTCTTCTAAGTCTAATCACGATGATTACCATGTCTCAATCTCTCGTGATAAGGACGAGGACTACATAAGGAATATACTCCATCACAAGACAAACTAAATATTGCCTAATGAAATCAATCTAATGGAAACTAACAATTATTAATTGAAATTCAAACTAAATTGGATGATTGTCACAAGTTCAAATTCAAAAGAGATTGGACGATTTGCTACACGTCCAATTCTAAGAGAGATTAGATATTACAAATTCAAATTAGATAAGAAGATCTATTATAAACTCAAGATATTAGATAATCTCTTAAAATGTTCTCGTCCCAAATAAGCTTTTTTAGATTCAATAGGTGCAAATCTTATCTTATTTTTTTCAAGACTTAGATATAGATAACACAGATATCTATTTAGTTGAATATGGCAGTTTCCTCCGCACGTAGCTCCTATGTATGCGTAAATATATGGGTAAATAAATTATAGCAATTTTCAAATAGATCAGAATCGGGTGGATGTATGAAATGTAAAGTCAATGTATCTATATGGGGATATCTATAGGAGATCATATAAAAGAGATACTCTTATTTAGACCTAACCAATTTGATCTAACCAATTAGATGAATTACTCTTAAAGGGTTACATCCGAATGATGAGTGAATAGAGGGCATGCATTCTATTAGAGAAATATTTAGAAGATTCCCTATATTTCCTTTAATTGATTGTAATTGATATTTTCCCTTTTAGATAGTCATCCTATAAAACTGATAAATAGGTTCGTGTATTCTTCATTTGACAATGATATATATATATATATATATATATATATATATATTGCTCTTAATTTTTTTTATCACATTCTTGACTTGGTATCAGAGCCCTATTGTTACTTGAGAAAGCGTCAATCGAGTCTGTTTGTAACAACGACATCCACATCAATCATGCTTCTCCATAGTGTTCGTAATGCTAGTCACATCGGCCCATTTCGCAACAACCTCCCGTAGTTGTTTGACATTCCTCCACTGCATTAATGAAAAAAAGAAAAACATCACCAGACTTGCCGCCCTTAGACGAATTAAATCATGACATTTACTAATTCGTCAAATATGAGTAATGTGTCATTATATGTAAAAGTGTAGAAGCATATCTACTTAAGGTTCCGACGGAATTAGCGACGGATTTGAAAAATTGGTCAGTATAAACATTTTTGTCGCTAATTCCGTTGTAAATTAGCGACGGATTTGAAAAAACGGGCACCATGTGCCGCGAAAATCACTTCCATCGCAAATTAGCGATGGAAAATAAATCTGCGACGAAAAAATAAATCCGTCGCAAATTTGCGACGGATTAGAAAATGAGCTTTATTTTTGGAATCCGTCGCAAAATCCATCACAAATTTACGACGGATTTTGCGACGAAAAATAAATCCGTCGCAAATTTGCGACGGATTTTGTGACGAAAAATAAATCCGTCGCAAATTTGCGACGGATTTTGCGATGGAAAATAAATCCATCGCAAATTTGCAACGGATTTGAAAATGCCCTTTATTTTTGGAATCCGTTGCAAAATCCATCGCAAATTTATGACGGAAAAATAAATCCGTCGCAAATTTGTGACGGAAAAATAAATCTGTCGAAAAAATAAATCCGTCGCAAATTTGCGACGAATTTGACCAAATAAAAGGAAAAATTCCCGCCCATTTGATCAAAAAAAAAGAAAAATTCCCGCCTCCTTTTCCCCTTTCTTTTTTTTTCTTGTCTTCTTCCTCTTCTTCTTTTTCTTCTTCTTCTCTTCTTCCTCATCACACGCACGTCCACTGCTTCGACTACAACTCATCGACGGCCGCCGTGCACCGCCGTCGCGTCGCCATCCGGCCGTTAGGCTCCACCCGGCCACCGCACCAACGCCGTCGCCCCTTGATCGCGCCTCACCCCAAGCCAACCGCGAGTGCGACCTTCCGCCCAAACCAGCAGCCGCCACTCGTCGCCCAGTCGCCACGCACCATCCGCCTTGCGCCGGCTCTCGTCCTGCCGCCCGTCGCCATCGCTGTCGCCGTCCTAGCCATGGAGATTCTTTTCTGGGTTTTGGCGAAATTGACCCTTTTCGCGTAATGTCTGTTCAGGTTAGATGAGTAGTCTTGTTTAGATAGTTTTGTGTACTAGACGTGAAAAAAGAGGAAACAAGGTCCCCTGATGATCCAAATGGCTTTGAATTTTTCATATTAGTCTTGGCTTTCTTTACTGGGGTCTGGTTCATTGTGCTTTTTGAGTTACATTTTGTCACTAAACGCTATGGGTGACCATGCTAATGCAAGTTCTGGTCATCTGTTGGTTTAATGCGAGGACAACCGTTCCAAAGAGATCGATTCCGTGTAAGGGACCTCTGATTGTATTCTTGTTTCTGGATTTCATGACCACACCGGAGAATGATATCATCCATATGGGAAGGTTTAGAATAGTGGATTCCGTTATTCAATCATATTGTCGGTGCCGACCACTTTCTTTACATTGCTCGGGACGTATTTCTGATGCTCCGATTCCATGAATGTCGCTAGTGATCTGCACAGATGTCTGACAAGTCTCTTTGCATTTATTGGTTGCTGATGAATGTTTGGTCTAGCCAATTGTTGACACCTAAATTTTGCCCAAATCATTTAAGGTTTTATCGCATAAAAATTAGGGTTTAATTTTTAACCCCTAAACCAAAAATATTTTCATTAAAATTGCATGGCACATAGACTTTAGGTGCATTCACATAAGATATATTAGAACATGCCCTCTTGATTTAAATTCAAAGAAAAATTTCGTAAAAAAAAATAAAAATAAAAAATAAAAAATAAAATAATAATAATTAATCAATTAAAAAAAAGAAAAAGAAAAAAAAAAGGGAGAAAAGGCCAGCGTTGAATCAGTCCACGCTGGCCCACTCCTCTGCCCCCGCTTGCGTGAAAGAGGAAATGGGGAAGACGAAGCAGAAGAAGCGGTCGACACAGAGAACACAGAGAGCGCAGAGGACAGAGAGGGAGACGGAGAGTTCCGAGGAGGGAGAGTTCCAAGAGAGAGAGTTCCGAGGAAGAGAGCTAACAGAGGGAACGGAGAGCGGAGATCAGGGAGAGCGAGGAGTTTTCGGACGAAGAGAGTGAGAGAGAGACCGGAGAGGGAGAGAGCGGAGATCAGAGAGAGCCGAGAGAGAGAGATCGAGGGGGGAGCAGAGGGAGACCCGAGCGGGAAAGAGCAGAGAGAGAAATCCAGAGAAACAGAGCGAGAGAGAAGGGGAGTTCGAGAGAGAAGGGAACCGAGAGAGACCCGGAGAGAGAGAGAGAGAGAGTATCGGAGAGAGTGTGAGAGGTTCTTCGCCGGCGACCACCGCGCCCAAGCCGCGGCCGAAGGTTCTCTGTCAAGGTAGGTCCCGATCTGGACACTCGCCGGATTTGGCTTTGATTTCGTTCGATCCAGGGTGTTTTCCCGAGGATCCCGGCTCGAGGGTGTGCGAGGCGCGCGGGTGTAACTCGATCTACCGCGGTCGCCTTCCATTCGCCATCGCCGAGTCGGGTAGGGACTGTGGTTGCCGCCCCCTGCCTTCATTTGTACTCTATTTTGGGGGGGTCACTGGCCGGAGCTCGCGGCCGTCCGGCTCGCGCGAGTCCCGGCCAGTGACACCCCGGGGTGGGTCCTGCTTGTCTGCGCTGTGTTGGGTATGAATCTTAGGCGTGTTTGAGCCTCAATCGGGTCAGAAATCCTTCTTTTTCATCGCGCGCCTCAGCTGTTCGACGGAATGCCCGAACCATCGTTTTGCTTGTCTCTGTTCTGGGGCTTCCTTCGGGAGCGTCGGGCGGTCCCGGCATATCGCCGATGGCCGTGGCGGTCCAGGCGTGGCCGCGAAAGGGAGCAGCCAGCCGGTCCCTCGCCGGGATCTGGCTGGTTTTCGGCTGACCAGCCTCACGTCGAGGCTCGGGCGGCCTCAGTCAACAACCTACCGCCACGGTGGTGACCCGGATGGTAGGACGCCCACCGCCCCTCGTCGGGGCTGCGATACTGGTTGGCGTGCGTCGGCCGGTCCTCGGAGGAGGCCCGTCGCGGTGGTTTGGCTAGCCAAGGCGGGGCCCTCGGCGTGGTGTAGCGGCCGCGAGTCGGGTCGCGGTCCGGGTCGGGCGCGCGCGATCCGGGTAGGGCAACGCAAGTCCGGGTCGGTTCGCAGGTCTAACCGGGTTTTGGGCTAGAATAAGAGTTGGGCCCGAGTTTGGGATTTGGGACGATGTGTATTTGTGTTTTATTTTCTTAGTGGGCTATGTTTTTTAAAAAAAGAAGTTTCGGGCCGGGCCTTTTCTTTCTTTAAAAAAAAAAATCAGACCGGGCCCAATGAATGAGCCCGATCCGTGGACCCGGACCGGCGTGCCCGGGTCAGTCTCGGTCCTGGTCGGATATGGAGATCCGACCCGGATCCGATTTATTTTAATATTGTAATATTTTAATATAAAAAAATTTTAAAAAAGGTTTCGAATTTTATTTACTTTATTTATTTATTTATTTATCTAAAAAAAATTCCAAAAAAAATTTTAAAAAAAATTCCAAAAAAAAATTCAAGAAAATTTCGAAAAAATTTAAAAAAAAAATTTAAAAAAATTTTAAAATTAATTTTTTTAAAAAAAATCAAAAAAAATTTTAAAAAAAAAATCAAAAATCAGAATTTTCATTTGGGTCTTGAAATTGGGTTTTCTTGCCCTATTATGTGATTAATGTCATATTTGATTGCACGTCACCTGGTTCACGCACTTTGAATTGCGTGTTTAATTTAACCTTGCACGTAGTTGATTACGCATGTTTAGGTTTAGATATTAATTGTTGCTTCCCTTAGACTAGGTAGGAGCGGAATTTTAAGACTCCCGATTAGCGAGAGCACGTTAGGTGGTGAATTGAACAAGATTAGGTACCGAAATGACACTAATTAGTCGATTAGTGCAATCAAGTCCCCGTATCCGTTGAATCTCTGGTTCGTAAAAGTGAAGCTTTTCTCCCGTGCTTTACTTAGGTGTCTAATCGACCTATCAAAAACCGATTAGTGGCGACTCCTAGATGAAATCGATTTGCATGTTAACAACTTAAACTTAAGTCGCGAATTGGTATGGGCTTGGGAGAGCTCGAGTTAGGTTTAACTTAGCAATCCATGAGCCAAAACCCCTTAGGCGGCGGTGCCGGTTCGGGGAGGTCGCGACAGCTTGGCGACTCCGCTGGGGACTTGAGGACTTAGGCCTAGAATATCTTGACTGTTTGTTAACTAACGTGGTCTTATGGCAGCGCATCATGAAGGCCAAGGTAAGTCCACCAACAAACTGTTAAATGGTTTTGTAGGTTGGGAGTTATAAGGGGTGGAATAATTGTTGACCCTTTGTTTTGTAGGTTTGGAGTTTGGGAATGAATGTTTTTCTCTTTCAAACTCTTGAAGTGCTTTGTGTATAAACTGTTGTGCATGCTTTAAATGTTTTAGCACTACACTGTTGCACACACAACCATGCTGCCGGACCTGGGCTGCACTAGGAATGTTTAGGATGGTGTTGAGTTGGATACGACTTCGAACGCGAGGCCGCGTAGTAGAGGTTGCCCAACTCAATCCCGAAAGCTTCTTTCTTGGTGCCGTAAGTGTTTATCCTTGTCCGCGAGACCGCGTGACCATAGGATATCTCTTTCGACTGAGCCGAAGTTAAGAGGGCCTGACACCAATGCGAGACTGCGACGGTCAGATCACCCTCTTAGCTTCACTTTGTTAAGCCATCTAGAGTAGGAACTAGCCACACGTTACATTCGCATGTTTGTGTGATTAAAAGTTTGTCATCCACTGTCACCCACTGTAGGTATGATTTCTCTCTCTACTTGTTCACTTTTAGTTGAAACTTTCATTAATTCGTGGAAATCAATCGAATGCCCTAGGTGATCTAAGCTTATAATTGAAAATTTCAGGCAATCACTCTTGACTGTAAACCTTGAGCATAAATCTCTAAACACCTTTGATTTAGCCCTACCAAAACAAATGGTTTTGTCTAAACTTTCAGTTGTAGGCTTAAAATCGCATTTTTTGTGCAGAAAATCTGTCAAGTCAAGATTGCATCTTGGGGCATAAAATTGAAATCACATTTTCAATAAAATTCTTTTTTGTTCACATTTCGGAATCAAAATTCAAATCAGTTTTTGTGTATTAATTTTTTAAAATAGGAATTACCTCATTTTTGCAAAAGTAAAATCACAAATCAGTCTTTCAAAATTGATGCCACATTTTGCGATGAAACTTTTGGAATAAAAAGGGCGCTCGATTGATAGCCGCAATTCAATCTTTTAATGATGTCTTCATTTACGATGAAATCTTGGTGAAATACTAAATGCCCACAAATAGGAACCATGGGGGCATGTATTGTTGCCTCGCTTTCGTCATAAGAGGCGGCATCAGTGAAAGACCACTTTTTCATTCACGTACTAACATTGTCATTCTTTCACAGGTTATACATGACGACCGCTCCTTGGCATTCACTCGCTTGATCATGCAAAAAAAAATGAATTTAAAACTAGGATGAGAATTGTGGTCATTACACTTTTCTATGCAATAACTCCTTGTACTTTGTCCTTGTTATTATTCATATTAGGAATTGTGTTTTGTGTTTGGGGTTTCGATTGCGGACCCAATCGAACGCTTTGTAAATCGTGTAATACTCATTTTTTTGGTAATGAGGTTTGGTTCCATAAGAATCATCGTTCTTTAAAAGTACTTGAAGTGTTTCAAACTAACGTGTTGGGTTGGACTTTCTTACCTTACCTTTTTTTTAAAAAAAAGAAAATTTCGAAAACGAGTTTCAAAAAGACTCGCATAAACTTGCATCTCTTCACCTGACTAATTTCGCAGGTAAATTTGCAAAACGACACCGTGAGATGGTAAATCTGTAATCGTTCCAATTAGAACTTCTTGTACAACAATTGACTTGTTTATTCATTTTTGTCAAAACAGGTAAAGGGGCGAAAGAATGTGTTTGACCATAGCAATAATGCTTCCAGTTAGAAAGACATGACGAGACCAAACCGTCCATCCCATGGTGACAAATGAAAGGTTGCGTCATAATGGGCAAAATAGTGCATTTAAAGAACCTTTGTCCATTAAACTAAGGACATGTGAAAATAGTCAGGGGCACGAATAGTCAAGATGATCAAAAGTGGAAGACCCAAGCAAAGAACAATGAAAAATCAAACAAGTGTCTGTAAGAAGGCATGAAAGAGTATTGAACATACTGAAGTCTCCGGAAGAGAAAGCATTTGACTGGGGTGAGTGTCATCTAGCTTGGGCAAATAGCTTTAGTATAATCAAGTCTGTGAGTAAGTTCCTTCTCCTCCAACAAGTGGATGGATGCAAAAGAGACATATACCGGACAGATAAATGTAGGGCAGGTCAGGTTGTGGACGGTGCCTCCGAACACTTAAGAGGGAATATCAAGCAACTTTGAGGAAGGAGTTGCACGAAGAGGACAACTTAGTCTAGAATTGAGCTATCCCCAAAACAAAAGGGTGTATATCGTTCCTGAATTAGCTCAACCAAGAATGGAAATGACTTGGGTCATCTCTCATTTTGCAGATAGAGGAATGTATCGGGGAAAGCATCCATGAAGTAATGCCCTCAAACGTCGAAGCAGAGAATATCCCTCTCCTTCAGTCCCTAACGTTCACTGGGACTTAGTGAATTCGATGGCATTGGAAAGGCCAAGGTGGAAGAAAGCGGATGAAGGGAGTTGCCAAACATACAAGGAAGCAAATTCAAATGAAGGGAGTCATCAAAGACTTGAAGGACAAATGCAAACGAGGGGTAATGTTGTATCGTTCCCAATTTTTCAATCCTTAAAGGGTCTTTAACTAACACATTCTTTTTTGTTCTTTATAGGTTTACCAAGTCACCATGACACAGGTAAGTACCCTTCTCCCAAAATTCAAATGGAAATCAAATGGATAATTTTCGTCATAAAGAAAAAAAGTCTTTGATGGTTTAAAAAAAAAAGGCACTAAAGTGGAGACTGAAAAAGCAAGCTCTTCACAAAAATTTTGAATGTCATCCTTATTAAAAAATTGTCTTTGTGCTTGACGGATCATTCATTTAGAATCAAAATTCCCTGTGGAGATTAATCAATTCGTGATGATCTCAACAAAATGAAAGGGAGATGTTAATATTGCCAAGTGAGAAATACTTAGAATGAGGAAAGGCAAGCCATTCCCAAACACATCCCACAAACACTTTGAGAGTTGAGTGGAAGAGAAAATTAGTGTTGTTTAAGAGCAAGAGATTCATTCGCAAGTAGTACATGGATCGAAATGAAAGGAGGCATTTCCTTCTTCTATCCTATACACTACAGGTGATCATAGTTAGCCCCATTTGAGCCATTGAATGTGAAGAGTTTGCAAAATACCTCTGTCAAGAACCACCCTACAACGGGGCAAATTTGGAGGTTTTGGTTGACATGCTTTGGAGGAAAAGATGAGAAAGACTTCTTTGCCCTTACTTGTATTAATCTTTTTGTGGTAATTTCAGGTGAGTCCTTGTGGAAGCTTAAAACATCCCAAAATGAAGAAGAGCATTCATTTCTCTACCCAAACACACTCATACCTTTTGCTTAGCCAAGTTGAGCCTAAATATTCATTTCTAAAATCGAATGGTGATTATCTCCCTATACTGGGGCAAAGCACGTGATTTATCAAGACAATTGTTACTCATGAGACAGTGTGAAGAGCATCTTGAAAGTTTTGAAAGCTAAAAAAAAAATGAAAAGAGCAAAAGCCAAATGAAAACTATGGGGCATGAAAAAGCAGTGTGCCTGGTAAAAGCAAGGCCAATGCCCAAAGCAAAAAAAAAAAAGGTTGCATCAAGAGAAAAAATTCTCATGAAAAAAAAAGGGAATGTCAAAAGCAAAATGCTTGCAAAAAAAAAATCATTGCAAAAGCAAAAGTCATTAGAGAAAGCAGCAAAGCTCTTACATTAAAACGATTAGTCAATGGACCTTCGAGACGAGTTGAATTTTAGAAGTCGAGTGCCTTCAAAAGATTGGATGATATGGTAATGATGCTATGATAATCACCAACTCCTAAACCCCTTTTGAAAATTTCTGAGCCTTTCGAGCCTTTACCCAAATCAATGTTATAACCTTCTCCAAAGTCTCTTCGGATTAGGATGGTCTAAGCAGAAATTTAGATTCCTAGACAAGTTATCGCTTGAAGAAGTTGGGGCAAAGTTGTCTGATCTTATCTTAAGGTTTCTTGACCTGTAAACCTGATGGAGATGCTGATTGAAAATTATTTCATTCCTTAGCCGATGATGCTTATCCGTTGTTGAAACCATGACTAAACCCACATTACAGTCCTTTAAAAGACCTCTTGGATTGGTCAACGTGTACTTATTGCGAATGATTCTCAAAACCTTCGACACTAGTAGCGTGAGGTATATAGAGAGATCATGTTTACTTCCCACATCAATGGATGGGATCAAACAGCCTTTTTGAGAGTATGTGAGAAGTCCTTTCAGACTAAGGAGTTCTTGTTTGGCATGCTTAATAGGCTCTCTTCGGAAGTTAACATCACTTTGATAAAAAGACATTCTCCTAAGGGAATTTGATGATTAATAACGTCCTTCATGCATTAAGGCAATTTTGCAATATTGAAGGATATTGAATGCTTTCCAGACAATTGAGTCTATTCTAAATTGCTCGTGCAATCAGTACTTTTTCATTGATGATACCATTTTGATATGGCCTCTTGTGATGTTATCTTGCCTGGTACGCACTCGCTACTAGAGCACTTGTTATAACACGTACCTGTTATTACTAATCCTGTAAGACATGTGACATTTCCACAAACACCAACCTCCAAGCTGATCTCAGAAATGCTAAGATGCATCCAAGCATTCATGAATTTTCAAGACCCTGCTGGCAAGGACACAATAGGCAATCTATCAAACCCTCGAACAAGGACCCCTAAGTGTATGAGTCTTTTCAAGCCTCGCTGACAGAGGGCTTTTAAACAATCCAATCTGACCTATAGGTATGTCCACCTCGCCACTCTTTTCAAAAAGGTTTGTGGTCCAACCTTAAACCACTTTTTTTCAAAAGGTTACGGGTCATCCTTAAACCCTGATTTCAAAAGGTTTCGGGTCATCCTTAAACCCTGATTACAAAAGGTTACGGGTCATCTTTAAACCCTAATTTCAAAAGGTTTCGGGTCATCCTTAAACCCTGATTGCAAAAGGTTACGGGTCATCTTTAAACCCTAATTTCAAAAGGTTGCGGGTCTATCCTTAAACCCTGATTTCAAAAGGTTGCGGGTCTATCCTTAAACCCTGATTTCAAAAGGTTGCGGGTCTATCCTTAAACCCTGATTTCAAAAGGTTCCGGGTCATCCTTAAACCCTGATTTCAAAAGGTTTCGGTTCTATCCTTAAACCCTGATTTCAAAAGGTTTCGGGTCTTTCCTAAAACCATGATTTCAAAAGGTTTCGGGTCTTCCTTTAAATCCCGATTTCAAAAGGTTCTGGGTCTTTTTCAAAATCCTGATTTCAAAAGGTTCACAGGGCTAAATCTTCGACGTTCATAGGGTTTTAGTCCCTAGGCGTATTTGCTGGGTTTTAGTCCCTTCGTCGTTCATAGGGTTTTAGTCCCTAGGCGTTCCTTTTGGGTTTTATTCCCTTTGCCGTTCAATAGGGTTTTAGCCCCTAGGCGGAATCTTCGTCGTTCATAGGGTTTTAGTCCCTAGGCGTTCCTTTTGGGTTTTATTCCCTTTGCCGTTCAATAAGATTTTAGACCCTAGGCGAAATCTTTGGCGTTCATAGGGTTTTAGTCCCTAGGCGTTCCTTTTGGGTTTTATTCCCTTTGCCGTTCAATAGGGTTTTAGCCCCTAGACGGAATCTTCGTCGTTCATAGGGTTTTAGTCCCTAGGCGTTCCTTTTGGGTTTTATTCCCTTTGCCGTTCAATAAGGTTTTAGCTCCTAGGCGGGATCTTAGCTGTTCACAGGGTTTTAGTCTATAGGCAAACCTTCGACGTTCATAGGGTTCTAGCCCCTAGGCGTCTCTTCAAACTGTTGTTCTTATTGCCGTTCATAGGGTTTTAGTCCCTAGGCGGGATCTTAGCTACTCATAGGGTTTTAATCCCTAGGTGGAATTTCCGACATTTACAGGGTTTGAGTCCCTAAATGTCAATACAGAGTCTTTTGGTTCGCACGGTGAGCTTTTGCAGCCCGAAGCACCTTATCGACCTGGCGAGCTTTCGCAGCCCAGAGTCTTCCTCTTTCCTTGCCCGGCGAGCTTTCGCAGCCCGGAGCACCTCATCGACCTGGCGAGCTTTCGCAGCCCAAAGTCTACCTCTTTCTCTGCCCGGCGAGCTTTCGCAGCCCGGAGCGTCTTATCGACCTGGCGAGCTTTCGCAGCCCAGAGTCTTCCTCTTTCCTTGCCCGGCGAGCTTTCGCAGCCGGAGCACCTTACCGACCTGGCGAGCTTTCGCAGCCCAGAGTCTTCCTCTTTCATTGCCCGGCGAGCTTTCGCAGCCCGGAGCACCTTATCGACCTGGCGAGCTTTCGCAGCCCAGAGTCTTCCTCTTTCATCGCCCGGCGAGCTTTCGCAGCTCGGAGCACCTTATCGACCTGGCGAGCTTTCGCAGCCTAGAGTCGTCCTCCTTTCTTACTCGGTGAGCTTTCGCAGCCCGGAGAACCTTATCGACCTGGCGAGCTCTCGCAACCCAGAGTCCCTTTCCTTACATAACAGGATTTCATGTAGCCAAAGGCCCGTTCTTACACGGTATGTCTCCCTCTTCATTCAATCACAAGCCCGTCAATCATCTCATGCATCTTCTCATGCCCTCCATGAACAAAATTTAAGTCTCTTATCTTTGAATGGAACTTCTTCGAACTCCCCTTCAAAGAGGGGCAGCTGTTGACACCTAAATTTTGCCTAAATCATTTAAGGTTTTATCGCATAAAAATTAGGGTTTAATTTTTAACCCCTAAACCAAAAATATTTTCATTAAAATTGCATGGCACATAGACTTTAGGTGCATTCACATAAGATATATTAGAACATGCCCTCTTGATTTAAATTCAAAGAAAAATTTCGTAAAAAAAATAATAAAATAAATAAAATAAAAAAATAATAATAATTAATCAATTAAAAAAAAGAAAAAGAAAAAAAAAAGGGAGAAAAGGCCAGCGTTGAATCAGTCCACGCTGGCCCACTCCTCTGCCCCCGCTTGCGTGAAAGAGGAAATGGGGAAGACGAAGTAGAGGAAGCGGTCGACACAGAGAACACAGAGAGCGCAGAAGACAGAGAGGGAGACGGAGAGTTCCGAGGAGGGAGAGTTCCAAGAGAGAGAGTTCCGAGGAAGAGAGCTAACAGAGGGAACGGAGAGCGGAGATCAGGGAGAGCGAGGAGTTTTCGGACGAAGAGAGTGAGAGAGAGACCGGAGAGGGAGAGAGCGGAGATCAGAGAGAGCCGAGAAAGAGAGATCGAGGGGGGAGCAGAGGGAGACCCGAGCGGGAAAGAGCAGAGAGAGAAATCCAGAGAAACAGAGCGAGAGAGAAGGGAACCGAGAGAGACCCGGAGAGAGAGAGAGAGAGTATCGGAGAGAGTGTGAGAGGTTCTTCGCCGGCGACCACCGCGCCCAAGCCGCAGCCGAAGGTTCTCTGTCAAGGTAGGTCCCGATCTGGACACTCGCCGGATTTGGCTTTGATTTCGTTCGATCCGGGGTGTTTTCCCGAGGATCCCAGCTCGAGGGTGTGCGAGGCGCGCGGGTGTAACCCGATCTACCGCGGTCGCCTTCCATTCGCCATCGCCGAGTCGGGTAGGGACTGTGGTTGCCGCCCCCTGCCTTCATTTGTACTCTATTTTGGGGGGGTCACTGGCCGGAGCTCGCGGCCGTCCGGCTCGCGCGAGTCCCGGCCAATGACACCCCGGGGTGGGTCCTGCTTGTCTGCGCTGTGTTGGGTATGAATCTTAGGCGTGTTTGAGCCTCAATCGGGTCAGAAATCCTTCTTTTTCATCGCGCGCCTCAGCTGTTCGACGGAATGCCCGAACCATCTTTTTGCTTGTCTCTGTTCTGGGGCTTCCTTCGGGAGCGTCGGGCGGTCCCAGCATATCGCCGATGGCCGCGGCGGTCCAGGCGTGGCCGCGAAAGGGAGCAGCCAACCGGTCCCTCGCCGGGATCTGGCTGGTTTTCGGCTGACCAGCCTCACGTCGAGGCTCGGGCGGCCTCAGTCAACAACCGGCCGCCACGGTGGTGACCCGGGTGGTAGGAAGCCCACCGCCCCTCATCGGGGCTGCGATACTGGTTGGCGTGCGTCGGCCGGTCCTCGGAGGAGGCCCGTCGCGGTGGTTTGGCCAGCCAAGGCGGGGCCCTCGGCGTGGTGTGGCGGTCGCGAGTCGGGTCGTGGTCCGGGTCGGGCGCGCGCGATCCGGGTAGGGCAACACAAGTCCGGGTCGGTTCGCAGGTCTAACCGGGTTTTGGGCTAGAATAAGAGTTGGGCCCGAGTTTGGGATTTGGGCCGATGTGTATTTGTGTTTTATTTTCTTAGTGGGCTATGTTTTTTTAAAAAAAGAAGTTTCGGGCCGGGCCCTTACTTTCTTTAAAAAAAAAAATCAGACCGGGCCCAATGAATGAGCCCGATCCGTGGACCCGGACCGGCGTGCCCGGGTCAGTCTCGGTCCGGGTCGGATATGGAGATCCGACCCGGATCCGATTTATTTTAATATTGTAATATTTTAATATAAAAAAATTTTAAAAAAAAATTTAAAAAAGGTTTCGAATTTTATTTACTTTATTTATTTATTTATTTATCTAAAAAAATTCCAAAAAAAATTTTAAAAAAAATTCCAAAAAAATTTTCAAGAAAATTTCGAAAAAATTTTAAATTTTTTTTTTTAAAATTTTAAAATTAATATTTTTTAAAAAAAATCAAAAAAAATTTAAAAAAAAAAAATCAAAAATCAGAATTTTCATTTGGGTCTTGAAATTGGGTTTTCTTGCCCTATTGTGTGATTAATGTCATATTTGATTGCACGTCACCTGGTTTACACACTTTGAATTGCGCGTTTAATTTAACCTTGCACGTAGTTGATTACGCATGTTTAGGTTTAGATATTAATTGTTGCTTCCCTTAGACTGGGTAGAAGCGAAATTTTAAGACTCCCGATTAGCGAGAGCACGTTAGGTGGTGAATTGAACAAGATTAGGTACTGAAATGACACTAATTAGTCGATTAGTGCAATCAAGTCCCTGTATCCGTTGAATCTCTGGTTCGTAAAAGTGAAGCTTTTCTCCCGTGCTTTACTTAGGTGTCTAATCGACCTATCAAAAATCGATTAGTGGCGACTCCTAGATGAAATCGATTTGCATGTTAACAACTTAAACTTAAGTCGCGAATTGGTATGGGCTTGGGAGAGCTCGAGCTAGGTTTAACTTCGCAATCCATGAGCCAAAACCCCTTAGGTGGCGGTGCTGGTTCGGGGAGGTCGCGACACCAATCATTGACAATTTAGCTGAATTTTGGGATATGAATGGTTTATTAACCTCATTCTTTTGTTTGGTGGAAGGTTCTTATTGAGGAGTGCATTTGGCAGTGGAGATTGTCCCTGTTTGCCAGAGAGGATTTTGGCCCTGTTCTTATTGATGATTTTGAGAAGCTTCTCTGTGAAATACCCAATGGTACTTCTGGATTTCGACAGCCTGAGGATACTGGACTTGAAAGGGTGTCTTTGGGCGATTCGATGTCTCCTATCTTGGTTGAGTCTAGTAAAGGGCCTCACAGTGAGAATTTTCCAAACAATGGCGGTTTGCCCGGGAGAAAAGCATCAGCTGATCAAGCTGACAAGAACCCTCAAGTGAATGAAATAAGACTGCCTGATGAACAATCTGTTGCTTTTGCATTTGCAGATTTGAATTTAGAGAATGGTTTGGCTGGGGAAGCTGTGTGTGTTCCTTCAGCTAATGGTATGCCTATGCATAGTAATGCCTTTTTATTGGAAAGCCAATATTGCAACAACTTAAAGATTCATAATGTAGCTGCACATTCACAATGGAACACTGTCTATCCTTTTCAGACAAGAATTAGTGCTCCCTCTGGTTTTGATGACTTCTCTGGGACCCAAATTGGCCAAGGGTGTCTGGATTTGAGTAAATTTGATGCTCAAGGTCTAAAAAAGTGGCAAGTTAGTGGTTTTCAGGCGGCTGGTAACTCCAATGCTTCATCAACGGCATCCATTTGCAGCAACTAAATCCGTTCCGGACCAACGTCTATGGCAAAAGTCAAAATTTGGAATGGCAAATTAGTGACGAATTTCACCACAGATTAGTTGGTTGCAAATTAATGACCAAAAAGAAAATTCATCAAAAATTTGCGACGAATTTTGCGACGAATACATTTCGTCGCAATTTTTAGACCAAAAAAAAAACATTTCGTCTCAATTTAGAGACCAAAAAAAAAAATTTGTGACACATTAGCGACGAATTTTGCAACGATTACAGTTCGTGGCTAATTTGCGACGAATTTTGTCACGAATAATTAGTAACGAATTTTGCGACGAATACAGTTCGCGGCTAATTTTGCGACGAATTTTACGACGGACAATTAGCGATGAATTTTGCGACGAATACAGTTCGTGGCTAATTTGCGACGAAAATTGATATTTTCCGTCGCTAAATTTTGCAACGCCGAATTAGCGATGGATTTTTTTCCATCGCAAACTCATTTAACGACGACAAAATTCGTCGCTAAAACCTTGTTTTTTTTGTAGTGACGACCCATTTTCCTTGTCGCGCATGTGACAAGAGCTTGTTTGTTTGCTTGCCCAATCATAATGAAATATAGTTATTGACTTATTGTAATGACATCATAATTTCAAGTCAATCAACAAGGATTGATCTTGATATAATACATCTATTGGACTTAAATTAATACTTCATGCAATGGGATAGGAAGCTAGCGTGGCGATCCCGCAAAGTCCTTCCTTAGCGCGGACCTCTCTCTGGATCCTCACGTATCCCTCCTCGCCCCATCCCGTGCCCCACGAGTTCTTCGCCAACCAATACTTCATCCCGTTAGCGCTCTTCCCATACCCCGACGATCGTCACGGCATGATCATGGTCAGTATTGCATTTGCCGGTGAACACACCACTGGAGTAGAACTGGAGGTCTTGGTTGATATCGACCGCAACCGACACCGGTTGGTTCGCGACCGCTTTCAGAAGGGCGTCCTCGTCATTCACAGGCACGTCCTCATAACCACCGATTTTGATGGTATGACCAAGGGAAGCCTTGGCTTTGCAAGCGCCTCTCGAACCATTATAAGGGTATTTGGCTTCGGTTACGAGCCCGTTGTTTTTTTGGATGAACTCAAAAGCACCGTCCATCCAACCATTGTCGCAACCGTGGTCATCTCCGTCCACATCGCAATCCACAAGTTCTTGCTGCGACAGCGAAATCAAATTACCCGTAGTGATCTTAATAAGGCCCTCCACCGCCGCAACAGCTGAAAATGCCCAACAACTACCTGCATACACGTTATAAACGAACAAGAAAGAAAGGATATGAGTTGAACTCGAAAGCAAGACGTCTTCGAGTTTTCAAAGATTAACATAAGTATGTCTTACTGAATTAATGATAAAAAGTTACGTGATTTCTTACCACAACGGCCTTGGTCTTTAACCGGGGTGACCGCTCCCTTATTTCTCCAATCAATGGAAGATGGCACATCGGTGAAATTCGCGTACCTGAAAGAAGTACCATCTTTTGTGGACCCTATTTTGGTCTTTGGCCGTCTAAAGCCATTACGAAAAGCTCTGAACTCTTCGCTGGTCAAATCTGCAAACTCGTTGATTTTTAATTTGTAATCTGTGCCCAACGCACTGTTGGAGGACTCGACGTACTCCACATTGCTCTTGAATATCGCAAAGCGCCTCTCCTTTTCCATGGCGTCCTTGTAAGTGCGTCCATGCTGAGCCATCCATTGCTCGTGCCTTGACAACGAAGTGGACTCTGGATGGAGAGATCTGCCATCGGCTCGCGAAGCCCAAAGCCCTAAAATGAAAGAGACGAGGAAGAGAGTCAGTTGGGGTTTCTTAGTGAAAGCCATGAAGTTGATTGTATTGTGGCAATGCATACCTAAAATCGCTTAGGGTTTACATAGACCAGAAAGTGTTTGCTTAGGTTTTGAGGCAGAAAATGTTTGATCGGTGCCTCGTTGGAACCCATTAAAATAGAGTTGAGAGTGATTTGCATGAAACCGATGGTCACTTTGCGACGAAATTATGCACGCAATGGCGATAATGAAGTGTGAAAATGTTGGGGAGCACCACGGTAAACAATTCACCAAGAACTCAATCAATCCAGGATTAATATCTCTCCCAAAACTAAACAGACCAAAATCGACTTAATTCCAACAGCAACCAATGATATTCCAGCAATATAACCATGCAATAATAAGGAAACAAATGCAACGACACCGAGATTTAACGTGGAAATCCAATAAAGGAAAAATCACGGATCGCCCCACACATAAAACTTTCACTAATCACCAAGAATAGTATGATACAAACTAGTTTTCTCTCTAGTCATATACTAGAGGTACAACATCAACATTTCAATATTATTCCATCACCACAAAGGTGGATTTACACAAAAAAAGAAGAGAAATCCTAATCGTGATTGAAGAGTTAGGAGGAGATTCTTAACGAACAAAACCGATCAATTCGTAGCCCTTGGTCTCACGAACAACATACTACAATTTGAGCCAATTTCGACAACGTTTGACACGTGAATCGGAACCGTGAAGGTGCACCCATTTTCTTCTCACCTGTTCTCTCGCTCTCGGTGCTCTCTACCTTTTTCTCTCTCTCCTCTGTGGGCTCCCATCACCGCACGAAGCTGCCCCTTTTCTTTTTGTTGCTTTTTTGTTTTGTTTTGTTTGTACTGGCGGGGCCCCACATGAGGCGGACGCAGTCAACAGAAAATAACGTAAATGGTGACATATAATGGGGGAATCCTGGGATTGTTTACCTTGATTGAGCAAGACATGTCGATGAGGAGTGTGCATATTGCCCTTCCGATACCAAATGATAAACCTCGCGAACAAAACTACTCGTTCACGACACTCGCCAACATCTTTTATCTTTTAAGTTACTTGATAAAGATGTTATTCCGAATTTTTTTTTTTTGCCTATGGTAACGATTTTGTTGTAAATTTGCTCCCAAAATACCAAAAAAGCCGGTCATTACTCGGGTTGATTAGTACTTTGGCAAGCACACTAAGGCAGGCAGAACGGAAGGAAGACAACCTAACAAAAATGAAAGGACCAGCGTTTAGCTCGGCCGAAAGGAAATGCTTACCCCCAATTCCAGTTTCTTTGTGGGCTAACTTAGAGAAAAGGTGATCTTTTTTCGATGGATAAGAATATCTCTTCTTATAGATATTGAAACATGGTGAAACTCAAGAGCGCCTTTACAGCCAGTAATGCTCGATTTCAGCGACTTGCCCTAATCCATAAGCAGGACAGCGGCGAATAAACTCGCATGGAACATCTTTCTCACGCTAACTGGCCTTAGAGTCCCTCCGTCGGTAGGATTATATACAAAGCTAAATCCGAGTAGTGGATATACTATGCCGCTTCTTGGATTTTTTTTAAAATTGCTGACCCATCTAATAACCAAACCCGATATGGATCATCCTCCTCTTGCGCGAGACCAGCTACCTATAGCGCACATTCAAGAGTACTCCCCTTTCTATAAGAATGGATTTCTGAGGCTGGAACATGCTCTTAAGCAATAGTACTTACCGAGTAGTACTAGACGTCAGGCATAATTAATGGACATAGTAGTGTGACGGAAACAATTGGTCACAAAAGGTCCATATTTGGTTGTTGGAAGTTGTCACACCCCAAGTCCTACAGGTATAAGGGATAATGACACGGCCCTCATTCTTTCTGAAGGATGTAACCTCAAACAACAATCAACATAACATGTTATCAAATTATATATCTATCCATATATCTAACTAAATAGTGAGTTGGTTATAGAAACAAAGTTTATATAATCCACCAAAACGTATGTATACATCTCCAACTCAACTAAGCCCAGCAAATATCACCTCAAACATGTATTTGACTATCTCAACTCATACCCAAAATTCCCCATCAATATCGCTTGTCTTACTTGCCGCTAGCTGATGAACCAAAAAAGATTTCAAATAAATTGGATAGCAACCACAACTCAGCGAGTTGTACATATCTCTTCTAAGTACATCGAATATCCATTGTGGATATTTATAAAGCAATACCAAAATGTAATAAATATATAATACACAAAATGAGTTATGCCTTTTTCGAAAGAGATTTCATATGTATATTGTCATAGTGAACAGTAAATACACTCAACGTGAATAGTGAAACACAAAAATACTCTTTCAATGCATAATCACAAATCAAAGATCAATGGTCAAACCCATTGATTAATTTCTAGCAAACCAAACATCAGTGGTCAGTTCCACTGACTAATCTCGTATGCTCAACATCCAACTCAAGGCTCTAGACGTGATTTTGACGAAATCCACATCACCATATAGTACTTAGTCTTTGACAACAAGGTTCTAGAGGTGGCTCCACAATATTCACAACACCGTGGAACACTTAGTCTTTGACCAATGTATATCAATAATACAAGATTCTAGAGGTAGCTCTCTCCATATTCTCATCATTGAGTAGCACCTAGTCTTTGACAATAAGGTTTTAGAGGTGGCTCTCACGAGATTCACATCACCGTGCAGCACTTAGCCCTTAACCAACATATATCAATAGTACAAGGTTCCAGAGATGGCTCCCATGAGACTCTTATCACCGTATAGTACTTAGTCCTTGATCAATATGCATGCCCAAAAAGCAAACCCCTTATTGGGTTCTCCGAGACAATGAGTATCAAACCATCATTCTTCAGTAATTCACAAAACCAATCCAAAATCCAAATCGTGAATCAAAATACGTTTCACAAACCAAAACACATATCTTGTCACAACATAATGCCTTTCATAAACTGAGTTCACAAATTAGTATATAGGGTGAATTTTGTTCAGCTTTTCCAAGAGACTTTGGGCCTTTATAGTTCCTTGGGAAAAAGTTAAGGTGTTGGGTGGAAAAATTGTGGAGGACCTTGAGTTAAAACCAACATTGGCAAAGCTGAAAGCCCCTTCCTTAAATGAAAGGCAGAGTTCATGAAACTTCTCCGATCCTCTTTCATGCTCTCAAAAACTTATTAAAATTTCAAATTTACCCCTAAAAAAATAAAGACTCTAGATCTCTCTTCGCTCGCCTCACGAACTCAGCATCCTCGTGCTCGCCTCTCTTCACTCCCTTTGAATCAATCGAATCCCTCATTTTTTTAAGTAGAATGAAGTTAATTGCTTGCCCTAATCGCTCGATTTCGCTCACTCTCCTTTTGTGTGGCGTCGAGCATCTTCTTCCTCCTGGTAGTTCAACTGCTCTCCGAATAGAAGCTGCATAACTCGCGAGTAGGACCGTTTCACACGGTTCTGTAAGAATCTTTAGGCTTTCCAGGGTATCGTTCTCGCTGTCGCCCATCGTTGATTGTTTTCTGCTATAGAGAAATAGCAATGCTTGTATTCGTTGAATGTTATTTTGTACAGAAGCGAGTGAGGTGATAGGACGAAGACCCACTTTTGGTTTGACCGAATTTTGTACCACCAGGGAAGGTTGAAAAGTAGATTCCATAATTAGTGTCACTGAAGTATTGGAGATTTGTTCATCGACTTTGAAAAGGGTATCTTTCAAATATGTAGGAGATTTGTCCACTATGTGGTGGCATATTCTTTGCTTCAGCAATGAATTTCCGGATGATTTTGCTTGCGCATATTTTATGAAAATTGGGCATTGTCATGTGGGAAGGTGAGGAGTTATTAATTTGTTTTAGAACAAAATAAATTGAGCTCTACTGTCGCATGTGAAGTTTTCTTTTTCGATTTTACCTATTGTCGACATGAGCAAAGCCATGGCAGACTCTGATTTTACACTATTGGAGGTGGGTTAACATCTTTTTACTGTCAATTCTTCACAGACATATTATAAATTTTGAAAAAGAAGTAGAAATTGATCTTATCCAGATTTCATAAAGCATTTTCCAAACCAACTCACAATAACACAATTTAGAACCATTACCAAAATTACTTTACCATACCATTTCAAAATAATCAAAAGGATAGTGTATACCCGATCTGGATTTATGCAACAATTATGCTCACTTTTCATAAATGTCATACCGTCCCATGGCCTCCATAATCATTATATATACAATTTGTATCACTTTCAAATATAAATTTATAATTTCAAAGAAGATATAAGACCGCTTATTTGGGAAAGTCTAAACCAAACAACGAAAGCTATCTCAAGTAGACAAATTCGTAATCTTATCAATTAAACGAGAAATAATATCAAAATCATGTAAAGCCCTACTCAATTACAAATAGATTAAACTAAGTTCAATCGCTGACAAAACGAGTCTAATTTTACAGGTTGTCAACATGAGTAAAGCCATGGCAGACCCTGATTTTACACTACTGGAGGTGGGTTAATATCATTTTACCGTCATTTCATTGGACATATTCTAAATTTTGTTAAAGAAGTAGAAATTGGTCCTATCCGGATTCATAAAAGCATTTTCCAAATCAGCACACAATAATTCAATTTACAACCATTTCCAAAAATACTTTACTGTACCATTTCAAAATAATCAAAAGGATAGTATATACTCGATCTAGATTTATGCAACAATATGCTCTAAACAATACGTTTTTGCTTTTCATAAATATCATACCATGCCATCCCTTACATAATCATTATATGTACAATCTTTATCACTTTCAAATATAAGTTGACAATTATAGAGGAGAGATAAGACCACTCACCTGGAAAAATCTAAACCAAATGATGAGAGTTATCTCAAGTAGTTGAACTTGTAATGCTATCAATTAAATGAGAAATAATGTCAAAATCTCGTAAAGCCCTACCTCAATTACGAATCGACTAAATTAAGCTCAATCACTGACAAAACAACTCCTGTGCGCCAACAAACTCCTTGCCAAAGTAGTTATTCAAAGCTGTCCGCTGTGTGGATTTTAAGAGCGAAACATTAAAAATTCGCTCCGACTAAATTGTAACTCCAAATTGATTTCCGTCAAACCTCATAGTTTCATAATGTCCTAAAATATATAAGGCCCTGCAATTCAAGATTCACAAAACTCTGGATTTATGCCCTAATTCTGAAAATTCTTTTGATTAGATGAACGAAGGAGTTGAATCCTTACTAAGCGTTACGAAACGAAGTTAATCCGATATGGCATGGTCCCCATGACGTGTACACCCTTATCTTTTCTATTCGTTTTCTTCTTCTTTCACTTTCTTTCTTTTCTTGTCCCTTCTCTTTTCTTTCTCTGCGAGTGCCCCTTTCTTTTTCCTTTATAATGGCCGTTCACTTTTCTTATTTTGTTGACCATTGAAATTTTTTTTTTGGCTGCCTACAATTTTGACCAAGTCAAAATGGCCCCATTACAAGTTGAAAAGATTGACTTATCATTCTTAACTTTATTCCAATGTACGAATTAATCCATAAATATTTGATTTATTTAATATGATACTTGAACTATTATTTAATATTGAGTGTAATTCTTCCATTTGCTTAAATGACAAATCAAACATTATTTAATAACACGGATCATTATATGTTGATTTGGATTTTTAAAAATGATAAGTCAACATGTCCAGGACTTAAAACTTAGTCTTAGCCTAGTCGCTTGAAGTGCATTTCTTCTTCTTTTTTATCGGTCAAAAGAAAATTACTTTCATTTTTCATAATCAAACATGAGAGGAACATGGAAAGCCTCCAAGCAAAAATATCCCAAAAGTCCTGTGAAACAAAACAAAACCTAAAAAACAAAAGAGTATAGCTTGCAGCTATAAGCAAGTCCTCCTTTTAAAAGACCATATATGTCACATGTAACGTCCTGAATTTGACCCACTTCCGGAATTAATAAAATAGATGATTATTTCTCATTTCATTTTAGTGAGTCTCGCCCAAAACTGATCATTCTCGGGATACTGACCAATAGGAAATGACTAATTAGGAAAAACGATATGTTGACCCAAGAACTCGACCGTGAAATGAGTCTGATTCCTAGATACGACGAGAGAATATTTTGTACCAATGTGAGCCGATCCAAGGAGAGTGACGGATTCAGTTTGGCAAACGACGTACGATCGGATCGCAGGTGATTCCGCGCAACCGAGTGCGCGTGGCGAACGATCCCGAATTTATTCCGAACGATCGCAACCCTTAGAACTAGCGATAAATCCTCGCGTTCTCGAGGAAATCGAGACCATCGTGACTTGAGTAAACCTAGGTCGATACGCGTAACCTCTAAACAGTCGCCCGTTAGTGAGAGACGCTAAAATCGCAAATTGAGCGAAATCGATCGTGGAATTGAGTCCGAACTTCGATGTCGAGTTTCGTGGGCGTACGCGACTATTTTTGCGAGGACGACGTCATTTTTATGTGGCCACTCATATTTGGGATCAATAGAGTCGAAAATTAGAAATTCGACCCGGGACCGGAAAATTATGATTTTGCCCCTAGGCCTAATTATAGTGTTCCAAATTTTGGAGTTAATTGGAGGATATTTGGGGTTTAATTTATGGTCTAATCAGCCCCAATAATTCAGAATATTATGGACAAGATTGCCCTTCATTATTGGACTTGGATCAACCTCAACCCTTGGATTAGGGGCAAGTTGGTCATTTTTGGGAAAGTGGTTCAACCACCCCACTAAGCTCAATTTGATAAACTCTCTAGTCTCTCTCTCTCCTCCCATTTCCTCCTCCCCAAGCCAGCCGGCCACTCCCCCTCCCTCTCCATCCCGTGAGCTTTCCCTCTCGGCCGCGTGAGGCTCGCCGGAGCAAGCCGCCGCTCGCCAGAGAGCCGCCACCGCCGCTTGCCGGTGCCACCGCCCATCCTCGCTAGCCTCACCCCACCATCACCATCCCATCCCCCTCTCCTCTCCGTCTCGCCGTGTCTCTCTCTCCCGTGCTCTCTCTCTCTCTCTCTCTCTCGTCGCCGCTGGAGGGCCGCCGCCAGGCACCACCACCATCCCAACCGCCCAATTTTCTTCTCCACCTCACCCCATTCCCTGTTTCACCTAGGCTCGCCATCGCCGTCGCCGTTGCCGCTGCCAAGCGCCGCCGAGGGAGCCGCCGCGCGCCGCCACTGTTCCGGCGCAGAACCGCCACTGTTCAGCTGCCCTCGCCTTCTGTCCAGTTTAGTTGGGAGCTTAGGAATATAAGTGAGTACAACCCTAAATCCTAATTAGGCTAATTTACATTTCTAGATGAGTTTTAGGGGTTAATTAGGGTAATTTAGGGGTTAGTTTGCAGAGGCTGTTAGGGGATGATTTTGTGGCACATTTGGTGGCTTAGCGTGATATTTTAATCGAGGTTTAGTGGCTGATAGCGTGCTGAATGGTGGCTGAGCTTAGGCGCCTTGATTCGGGCAAAAACGTGGATTTGGCGGAGGTAAATGGTGGACTGCATGGTGGCTGTTTTCGTGGTGATTTTTGAGGCCTAACGTGGCGATTTGGAAGTGAATTAGTGGCCTAAGGCGGGCTGATCATGGCTGATTTAGTGCGAATTGGATCCGGGCCATATTTAATTAATCTTGGCCTTAGTGGAAATCACCGAGTGTTTTGTGAGCGAACCATGAGGAGGTTGAATTGAACGTGAATCTACGTTAGTAGTTTGATGTCATGTTGAGTATTTATGTGGCCGTGATTTGAGGGAGCCTTGGGGGTCATAGACTTGTGAATTCTAATAATCTATTTCGAGGTTTCATGTGCCAAGTTCGCGTCATGGCTGGATTGGATGATTTGATTAGTTGGGCTTGTGATTTATTGAATTAAGCACGTTGCATTGTGAATTGAACACGTGGTGCTATGCAATTGAATGCTCACTGTGAATTTCCTGAATGCCCAAGTGTGAATGTTATGGCCATGAGTGTACATTTCGAGCATTGGCATAGCATGTGCATACGTGAATGTGCACGAACGACATGAGCATGTGATCACCTAATTGCCCTGATGTGTTTTACGCAGGGTTCAGATAATAACCGATATATGTGAGTGTGTGATCACATAAAACCCCGATGCGTTTTACGCGGGGTGTTGAACTCGTCCTGAAGCGTGTTACGCGAGACGATGCCTGGACTACCGGAAGATGACCAACTTGATGTGTTTTACGCGGGTTATGTGTCATAAGCATGATGCGTTTTACGCAGGCCAGAAATCGATCTCAAAGTGATAGACCTGATGAGTTTTACACGGGTCAGACCTGATGCGTTTTACGCGGGTCGGAGGAAAATTGGTAAATTGCAAGTGTGCAAGAATGCAAGTGTGCGAAAATGCATTGATGAGACATAAAGCATGGGTGTGAGCACGAGCATATGCATGACATGCGTCATGGCTAAGTGATATGCGTATATGTGCCGTGGTTGAGTTCGGTGCCATCATTGCAATTATATATAAAATGCCTAACCTGTAGGACAAGGTAAGTATTGGATTTGGGGCCCGAGGGCCCAAGTCTTTTGTAAATTGGGTTGTGTGTGGTTTAGTGCTCGTCAGGAGGTGCATATTAGCCTAACTTAGGTTTAGGGGGCCTACTCGTTGAGATTTATTCTCATTGTTGTATAAACCCAATTTTTCAGACCCTCAGCCTTGAGATGTTCGCAGTATCTGTTCGTTTCTGGATCTCTTACCGGATAGACCGGGAGGAGACGACATACCCCGTAGGGAACGAGGATTTCTTTGTTAGATATATGTCTACAATTTGGGTCGATGCGGGCGAGCAGCTAGACCAGGCTCACAGATATATAGGGTGGTGTATCAGGGACCTATAGGCCTCTTCGATCTTTTGACGTCCTGTTCACCGAGGCTGAGGATGTTGACTCTCAGTGTCCCGATGGGGACTTGGCGAGCCCTGACCGTGCGCCAGAGGATGGGGATTCAGACCCGGAGCCGATGAATTCAGAGAAAGAGGAACCAGAGCCCATGGAGCAGGACGAGGTCGAGCCGATGGACTCCGAGAAGGAGTCAGCTGGGGCCAAATTCGAGTAGGATTCCCTAGACTCCTAGGTTGAGCTATCTATTAGCTCTTCCGAGTCATCGGGATCCGACTCGGACTGGATTCTGTAGGTCTAGCCTTAGTCACAAATAGATCGGGCCAGTACCTTTTTGACCAGAGCCCTTTCTAGTTTTAGTATCCCTGACCGCCGAAGCCACTTACCCCTTTTTGTTAGTAGTGGCCATTGATCCGCTTTTAATTTTTGATGTTCAGGTTGTATATGAACAGCGTATATGTTCTCCAGAGTAATGCAAGTGTATATTTGTTCATGTTGTTTATTGTGTGGTTATCCTTGGTTATGTGGTTTTAAATGGTACCGGTGTTATATTGCTTCCGCGTATGATTTAATCTCTGTGCTGGGCATTGGGTCGGCGACGTGTCCTGGGACATCGCACTTGAATTCGACCCTTGCCAAGGGATGTTGCGCACCGTAGGGTGCGGGGCGTGACATCACAACATCAAAAACCAATTGGCACCAGATCACCAGAACTATTAGTGATGAGTATACACCGAAATCTTTCCCTCCAAAAAACTACATACAGTGCGTGCTTAGGTTTGGTGTCCTCAACTCCATCACCATAAGAAGAAAAAGGCAAAAACAACAACATGTTGAACCACCATAGATCGAATGCCTCTAAGAAACTCCCAGATCTAGATTTACATCGAGAGAGAAAAGATACTAGATTTAGATCTACACCTAAATTGGAAGAGCAGAGCTTTTGCCAAATGTCAGAGAAATCATAGAATCACATCCCTGGCATCTTGCTAGCTGGACTGGTAACGAGGTTCTCACAAAAATTTTTGCCACAAGTAGATTTATTTACCATGATGAGCGAAAAAAAAATAACAAATGAGGCAAAAAAAGACTCTCAAATTAGATCAGGAGAAAAAAAAAAAAAAAGGCAGAGCAAAGCAGGTTGAAGCTGAAAGCCTACGGTTGAAGTTTCTTTTATGGAGGGCTTTTTTTCCGACAAAAGTACACTAGAAGTGTCACAATTTGTGTACGGCGATCACTTTGGTGCCATAACTTTTTTTCGGATCACTTTGATGCCAAGTCGGAGGAAAATAGATCACTTTAGTGTCAATTTGGCCGGAAATCTGACGTGACATTTTTTATTTTAAATAATTTTTTTCCAGCATGTACAATCAGCATTTTTTATTTTAAATAATTTTTTCCTTTTTTTCTCTTCTTTCCTTTTTCCTTTCTTTTCTTTTTTTCTTTTCTCCCCTCGCCGGCCGGTTGCCCGTGGCTGGCCCGGCCACCGGCGAAGCCCGGGAAGGGCTGGGCGAGGGCGGCCTTGCCCATGGTCGGCGAGGGGCGGCCTCGCCAGATTCCTTGCCCGACGCCAACGAGGGTCGCCCTCGTCTAGATTTAGCGAGGCTGCGCCTCGCCGGTCATGGGCAAGGCCGCCCTCGACCAGCCCTTCCCAGGCTTCGCCTGTGGCCGGGCTGGCCACGGGCAACCGACCAGCGAGGGGAGAAAATAAAAAAAAGAAAAGAAAGGAAAAAGGAAAGAAGAGAAAAAAAGGAAAAAATTATTTAAAATAAAAAATGCTGACTGTACACGCTGACTCATCCTCCAGCGAGCCACGTCGGCGTCAAAAATTAATAAAAAATGTTACGTCGGATTTCCGGCTAAATTGGCACTAAAGTGATCTATTTTCCTTTGACTTGGCACCAAAGTGATCCGAAGAAAAGTTGTGGCACTAAAGTGATCGCCGTACATAAGTTATGACACTTCTAGTTTACTTTTGCCCTTTTTTTTCCTTAACAAATTTTTAATTTACTCGAAAGAAATTTTAGGTTTTTTGTTAATAAGATAAAAGTTCCCAGAGAGTAGTTATTCAAATAATAGCTCTCACTCTTTCTTCAATTCAAAAGACAATTACCCTTTTCTTTCGCAACTTGCCCGATCAACTCCAGTATAATTTGAGAAAGCGTGAAGTGATGGATCGATAGCAGATAACCCGTGTGCGGTGGTTCCAGTTGTCTCTATCTAATTTTACAAATCCACTATAGAATATTCGTAGTGGAAGGCCTTTGACCACAATAGTTGAATGAACCCTTTCCAACTTGACGCAAATTTCACACTATTTTATCACGCATAGAATTGGCCAATTCTAGCATATCTGAAAAGGCCCATAAAATCGATGAACAAAATTACAGGCTAGGTTTTTGACCAAAACAAATATATTACGGACTAGAATTAAGAAATGGAGTTTTACTTTATCCAATAAGCTTCTTGGAGCATTCATTCAACTAATTTGAAAGGCAAATTTCAAACCCAGTTCATGAAGACGATCACTTTCACTGAGTATGTTGTAGCGAGTTTTGTTAAATAGCTTTGCGTTATGTTTGCCCCTCTTCTTGTGGTCTTGGATTCAAATCTTATTAGAGACATTCCAAGAATAAATTTTGAATATATCAAGCCGATATGGGAGAATGCGCCCCCAAAATTGTTTAGGAACATATAATAGTCATGATCTGCGAAAGCTAGCCCAGACATTACTTGATTACTATTAAAAAAAATTTTGCCTTATGCCTAAAACAAATGTAGCTTTTGTGTAGTTTTCTAATTTTCCTAGTGAATTGCACACAACCTCACTCACTCCCTTATTCTTTTAGGTGGGAAATATTACCTAAAGAGTTATAAACCAATTGTACATATGTCAAATCAATCATAAACCTTTCAATTTGGCCCATTTAATCTTAAACCTTTCGACAATTTGGCAATACAGTCCTTTCAATCAATTTTGGCTGGAAATAATTGAAGTGGATACTAGCTATCGTACGCGGCACAGTTATCGCTAACATGTATAATTTTTGAAATTTTTTAAAAATTACTCTGAACTTTATAATTTTTTTCTTTTTTTTTAATTGTGGCTAGTGAGGTGTTGCCAAGGCCTTGGTGATGGTCAATGAGGGTTGTCGGCCGCCAAAAAAATCTCAAACCTATTGTACAAATGCAAATTCAGTCATAAACTTTTCAATTTGGCCATTTTAGTTTTAAATCTTTTGATAATTTGCCAATATAGTCATTCTTATGAATTTTGGCCGAAAATTGCTTTTGCTTCTTCTTTTCTTTTATTTCAAATTGTAGCCGATGAAGGTCGCTAGGTGGCTATTCACCAATTATTATCGACTTTTCTCGTAAGTCACCAATTTTCATTCGCCTTACGTACCAATGTCTTTAATATATTACCAACTCTTCACATAAACTAATGACCTGTTTTAGAAACTTGCTAACTTTTGTATTATTAATTTACCTATATGTTAGCAACTTTCCTTTGAGTTACTTACCAACCATTTATACTCACCAACTTTTATATTTTTGATGAACTTTCATTTGGTCGGCTTATGAATAATATGAACTTACCAGCTCCTTTAAGAATTTATCATGCATAGTTAGAGTGATTCCGATTAAGTTACCAACTAGTTTTGCCTCACTAACTTATTTGAGGGAGCTACCAATGTTGATTTGGTATTTTTAAATTTACCTTTTGTCTGATGAACTTCTCTTATCTTTTATAGACCTATGTTTTGCAACCTTTACATGTGTACATTACTCACTTTTTTATCAATTAAGTTACCAACTACTTTTGGATTACCAACTTTCATCTGATTCTTTGCAACGATTCTTTGACAAAAGTTCTCTTATCCTTTACAAACTTTTCATTAACTTTCTTACTAGCAGCTTAAATCAACCAACTATTATATGAAATAACGAACTTTCATTTGTGTCTCGATTGAATTACCAACTAATTTTGGGTTACCAACTCTCATTTGAGTCGCTTACAAACGTTTATTTGTTTTTTTCATAAATTTATCTTATTTTCTACCGAGTTAACACTTTTATTCACCTTTCTTACCATTTTCATATTTATAAACTCTTTTTGGAGATTACCAACTTCTGTTAGAGTAACCGATGTATCTCCATTTTAGTTACAAACTAGTTTTGTGTTTCCAACTCTTACTTGACTTAGTTACCAACATTTATTTCCAACTTCTCTTAGCTCTAACAACAATATTTCTAGCATTTTGATAATACTTTTCTTACCAAAGCCTTAAATTTGCCAACTATAATATTAAGTTTTTTTGTTTTAACAGTTTTTGTTGATTAACCGAGTTTTCACCAATTTGCTTTGGGCTACCAACTCTTGTTTGAGTTGTTACTAATGCTTACTTGTTTTTTTAAAAAAATTTACCAACTATTTTTTTGAGTTACAACTTTTATTTCGCTAGCATAAATCACCAAACATTTTTCACGGCTAAGTTATCAACTAATTTTGCATTGTAAATCCTAATTTCGGTTAGTTACCACACGTTCATTTGGGTATTTTACTTGTCAATTACAAACTTTTCAAATATTTGATAAAAAAAATTTATGGATTACCAACTCTTATTTAGCTTTCTTATTAACGCTTTGATATTACTACAAATTATATGAAATTATCAACATTTATATAAATGACTTATGAACTATTCTATTGAGAAAAATATTGGTAAATTAAAAAAGAATAAAATTTGGCGATTGAATGAAATAAGAGTTAGTACCACAAAACCAGTTGATAACTTAATTGGAGAAATGTTAATAAATCATTTAGATTAAATTTAGTAAATTTGTATAGGAGTATAAGTCAAGAAAGATAAATAAGAGTTGTTAAAAGATATAAAATTTTGGTAATTACAAGACCAAAGAACTTAATAAATAACTCAAACGACAATAGGTAACACTACAAAAAAACTGGATTTTTGCCACGAAAATTTGCGACGAAAAAATTTTCATCGCAAATTTGCAACAAATTTTCCAACGAAAAGTAAAATTCATCGGAAATTAGCAACGAAAAATTTTTCGTTGCAAAATTCATTGGAAATTAGCGATGAAAAAATTTTCATCGCAAAATTCGTTGGAAATTTCCAACGAAAAATTTTTCGTCGCAAAATTCGTTGGAAATTAGCGACAAAAAATTTTTCGTTGGAAATTTCCAACGAATTTTGCGACGAAAATTTTTCGTTGGAAATTTTCAACGAATTTTGCGACGAATTCAAAAAAACCTGGTATTGTTCGGCATTTTTTAAATTCGTGGGAAAATTTGTTGGAAATTTCCAACGAATTTTGCAACGAAAATTGTACACATTGAAATAATTGCCCGGAAAATTGAAATTCGTGGGAAAATTCGTTAGAAATTTCCCACAAATTTTGCAACGAATTTGAAAAATGCCGCATGTACTAATTTTGTCGCAAAATTCGTTGAAAATTTCTAACGAATTTTCCCATGAATTTAAAAAATGCCGAACAATACCGGATTTTTTTGAATTCGTTGCAAAATTAGTTGGAAATTTCCAACGAAAAATTTTTCTTTGCAAAATTCGTTGGAAATTAGAGACGAAAATTTTTCGTTGGAAATTTCCAACGAATTTTGCGACGAAAATTTTTTCATCGCCCCGACAAAAAATCTGTCTCCTCTCCTCCTTCTCCTCTTCTTCTTCCCTTTTATCAACATCTCTCCCTCTCTCTTTCTCTCTCCAAAATGCAGTCGGCAAAGAACCGTCGCTAGAGAGAGAAAGTCTCGTCACCGCCGCCATCCTCGGAATCGCAGCCATGGCCAAGATGATCGTGGCCTCCTCCTCCTCCTGCAAGACCCACATCCCACCTACCCTCTCCGCCTCAAAGCCCAAGCAGCAACCCCAAGTCACCCTCTCCGTCCCCAAGTTCAGGCTCTCGAAGCCCCTCGCCTCCCTCTCCGTGAAATCCCTGCCCCTCCTCGCCGCCGCCGTATCCTCCGCCCTCCTGGCCCAGCCGCTGCCGGCGCTGGCGGCGGAGATCGAGAAGGCGACGATGTTCGACTTCAACCTGACGCTGGCCGTCATCATGGGCGAGTTCCTGCTGCTGATGTTCGCGCTGGACAAGATCTACTTCTCCCCGCTGGGGCGCTTCATGGACGAGCGGGACGCGGCAACGAGGCTGGCTCTCGCCGGCCATGGCGAGGGCCGAGCTCGCCATGGCCGGCAAGCTCGAGGTTGCTCAGAACTCGCCCAAATCTGGGCGAGCTCGAGCTCGCCATGGCCGGTGACGAGGCTGGCCCTCGCCAGCACGATTTTTGTCACGACGAATTTTGCAACAAATAATTACCAACTAATTTTGCCACGATTTTTCGAGCAAAAAAAAGTTTTTTGTAGTTTTTCCAACGAATTTAGCCGCGAATTTTCCAACGAATTTTCCAACGAAAATTGAAATTTTTCGTTGGAAAAATTTGCGACGACGAATTACCAACGAATTTTTTTTCTTTGAAAATTCGTTTTCCAACGAATTTTTTCAAATTTTTCGTTGGAAATTTCGTCAGAAAAAAGATGTTTTTTTGTAGTGTAATCCAATACTAGTATTTATTTGTAGAAAAGTTGGTAAATTACTCCAATTAATGTTGGTAATTTCAAATAAGAGTTGGTAAATTTAAAGAATTGTTACGGGATGTAAGTATAATATTGTAAAAAAGAAAAAGTGGACAAATTAAAAAAGAACCAGATAGCCGTTGGTTAGTTACTTAAAAGAGAATTGGTAACCTCTAATTTAATGGGAGAAATATTGATGACTCAGGCTAATTAATGTTTGTAATCTCTGGAAAGAGTTAGTATAAAAAAACTAAGGAGTGACCAAGACAATAAAAGTTGGTAACACCATAGACTAGTTGGTAGATTGAATAAAAATAATTAAAAGTGGGTAAGTAATTTAAATAAAATATGCTAACCCAAGACTAGTGAGTAATTTCATTAGACAGAAGTTGGTAAGTAACTCTTATTTAGTTTGATGATTCCATACAAGAGGCAGTAAATTTGAAGTCTTAACAAATTATGCAAATCAAAGTCATTGGCAATTCCACAAAGTATTGATAAGTAACCGATAAGTTACCCCAAAAAAAAGTCACCGATTTTTTTTTACCAACATTTGTTTGACACTTACTAACGCTTATTGCATTCACCAACTTGAAAAAAAAATTTAGGGATATGTACACTAAAAGTCCTAAAACTTGTCATAAAAGTGCAATTGAATCCTAAAACTTTCAAAAAGT
Source organism: Syzygium jambos (assembly GCA_031216235.1). Classification (NCBI taxonomy): domain Eukaryota; kingdom Viridiplantae; phylum Streptophyta; class Magnoliopsida; order Myrtales; family Myrtaceae; genus Syzygium; species Syzygium jambos. Next base: position 7,617,700 of record CM062223.1, read on the forward strand.
GCAAATAAGTCCTAAAACTTATCACGAAAGTGCACTAAAACTTTAAAAAAGTACAAATAAGTCCTAAAACTTATTACGAAAGTCCAAATAAGTTCTAAAACTTGTCACAAAAATGTAAACAAGTCCTAAAACTTTCAAAAAGTACAATCAATGGAATGACTTGATTGAACCAATTTGACAAGTTTTAGAACTTGTTTGCATTTTTTAAAAGTTTTAGGATTCAAGTACACTTTCATGATAAGTTTTAGGACTTGTTTGCACTTTTTGAAAATTTTAGGACTCTATTGCACTTTTGTGGCAAGTTTTAGAACTTTGAATGTACTTATCCCAAAAATTTATATTTTAAGATAAGAAATGTATTTGTTGAAAGAAAGCCTAGCTCCCCCACGAAACATGGACTAGAACAAAAGACTTTTTCGATAACACAATATGCATTATAATTAGATAGAGTTCAGCACAACGTTATCAGTCCCCTGCATCACAGATCATATTCCTAGACAAAATCAGCATTAGACACCATCTTCAGGAACAGATACATAGACATAAGTAGCAGCATCATCGTTTCTTCGAATCTAATTATACGAAATAAGAACGTGCATTAACCAAAGTCGTTACAAGCACAAATCAAAATCCTTGATAAGAAAAATAGGCAGAACATAACAGAAACCAAACTTGAAACAGTTATAGGAAATATATGGCCTCCCATGGGCTCATGCTTTGCTCTCTCTTCTTATATAATAATGAGTCGTATAACGCAACTCGGTGCTCGAAACTTGAACCTATCTCTTCACTGCCCAGCAGCGAATGCGTCGACCGGGAAGGTCTTCGTGATCCCAGCGAGGCTCTTGAAGTGGATTTTCCCGGTTGGTGGGTCGTCAACGATGATCTCGCTCACGGGGGGCCACAACATGAGCTCCTTGGCCTTGACACCCTTGAGCTTCTTGATCCTCTTCTTTTCGACGTAGCCAGTGATGTCGGAGTCGTAGCTCACGAGCTTGCTCACCATCTTGAACGTGTGCTCCACCTTCTTCTTCTGCACAATCCACATGTACCCCGTGCTGCGCACAAACCCGACCTCAACAACTTCGGCAAGGGGGAGGAGGCCAAGCGGGAGCTCGAACTCAGCGAGGATCGAGGCTGCCATCTTCATGCCTTCCTCGTGGCCTTTCTTGACGATTCCTCCTTCTTTCTCTGCCATGGATGGATTCTGAAGGGTAGAATCTGAGTTTTGTTGAGTGTTGAATGTGAAGGAATGAGAGACTGGATGGGGTGGGATTTATAATGGAGTTGAGTTTGCGTATGGGACGAATATAGTGGAAAAACCAAAGGAGTGTGCTTTGGATTCACCACCAAGGCCTAACTTTTGCTTTAATTAAGCGGCCTCTTGTTCACTTCAATAAACTGGCATGTTTGCTTAGGTAAATATAACGTGCAAACAAACAAAAATATGGAGAGCGGAAGAATCAAGCATCTTTAGACATATTTATTCATGCACCAATGGTGTCTAAAGTATTTTATTGATGAAACTTTTACTCACTAATGAAATGAACGTTTTTCCTAAAATTGAAAACTGCATATGTGTGCAGTTTCTACACTGCCAACCAACGTACCAAATGAAGATCCATCGCCGTGTGTTTGCAAAGAGTTGGGTGTTCCTAAATGTGACCCGAAAGAGATCTTTCACTATCGATTCGCAACTAATCGCATTGACAAAAATCAACCCTAACCGTGGGACCCCTCTATCTGTCTCCCTTTTCCATGGATACAATTGCAGAAGAGTTTTAGGAGCAGGTTAATAGGCATTTGACCAGACGTCCTTGAAGAAAGAATTCATGTATTATGATTTTATTGCAACATAACTTTAGATCGGAAAGGCAACATTGATGCTCAATAACGCCGCATCCATTTCACGTTATCCAAACCTCTGAAATGAGCAATTTGAGTAAGGCGATGATAATTTGGGAATTACTTTTGCTCATGAATAACATCATAATGCATCTCCATCTGGGATGTCCAATCTTAAAAACCCACTTTTTTCATAGTTTTCAGGCACTTTTCTAAATTTGACCCAATTTAGAGCTTTGGTTTTGCCCCATAATTCTCTATCTAATTATTTTGAAAGTTTATATCTTAGCTTCGGGTGTTTCAGAGTTATCTACGATTTTGAGACTATATATAAGTCACGTATATTTGTCAGTCCTTGTTCGTCTCATTTACAAGTCATAAATTTGGAGTTTCTCTTTGTTCTTGGCTCTCTCTCTCTCTCTCTCTCTCTCTCTCTCTCTCTCTCTCTCTCTCTCTCTCTCTCTCTCTCTCTCTCGTATTGAGGAGATATCTAGAGGGAGATGACGTGACGATGATAAGGAGCTTACATGATTTTAAGTTTCATCTTGTTCCGTGCTCAAACATAGCCTTTTTTTTTTCATGCAGGTAATTTTGTAAGTGTCAAAAGACTGTTGGCAAAAAAATTAATCGATAACCTTTTTCCATGTAAATTATTGGTAAATTACCAATACATCTATGAAACTACCTTCTTTTATAATTTGCAAATTAATAATTTTTGCACTAATTTACCTACTTTTACTTACATAACTGAAACTATTGTTTCAAATTTATCAATTCTTATATAAAAACCAACATAAACTAGAGTGATTAACCAACTTCTATTAGATTAAACTACGAATTATTTTTCTATCACCAACTCAAATTTGAGATATTCACTGACGTTTATTTGGTTTATTTAATGCTTTATCAACTTTCCTACTAAATTATCAACTTTTTCTTGTCTTGATTTGCAATCCCTTATATTCACTAATTCGTTTAGAGATTACCAACCTAAATTAGTTCTCTCCCACTATATAAGCACGTAAAATTTGAATAACCAACTCTGATTTGAGTTATTTACTGATGTTTCTTTCACTCTTTTTTTTTAATTTAAGAAGGTTTAGGATTTGTTTGCACTTTTAAAAGTTTTAGGACTTGATTGCACCGTTTGAAAATTTTAGGACTCAATTGCATTTTCATGATAAGTTTTGAGACTTTCAGTGCACTTATCATTTAAAAGAACAAATGAACTTACTACAAAACTTAAACAGGACTTTTTTTTTTGTCTGTCATATTCGAACTCTCAACTTAGTCTCAAACTTTTGCCCTACCTCTTTGCAGAGCATGGAAGTTGAAACTCATATCTGAAACTAAACGTCCCTGCTCCTAACTCTCATGAGAAGGTAGGGAATCGAACTCCCCACCTCCCCCTTCCCAAGTAGGAAGAGTAGCGACTAGGACAAACCCCAGTGATTGCTTAAACAAGACTTCATAAGCCAAAAAACTAGTTGATAAATTAATTACAAAGTGTATTATTACCAACCTCCAGACTACCAGAAGGTGGAGGAAAGACCCAATATCATGTTTAGTGATGACATGGTCAGTTCTTGCTCGATCTTGTGATGGGGACGCAAAAAAAAACAAAAAATTCATAGGTATATATATAGCTAGTATATTCCTTACGTCTTTTTTTTTGTAAGTAGAGCTCTTTGTTGTGTAAACATTGATGTTTTATATTAGTTAGCATGAGTTAATGGTGTGTGATGATCAAATAATAGGCAGATGGGCAAAAGAATTGATTTTCTTTCGTTTATCTTCAGTACATATGATACATAAGAAACAAAAATAAAATATAAAAAAATCAGTTACAATTAGGGATGAGCAATTCTAGACTCTAGGAACCTGGAACGTAACCGTTTGACTAATTACTTATTTTTTGAAACCCGAAACCTACCTGGAACCTACCATATCACAAATTTTAAGGTCAGTTTCAGGATCTAATTAGGAACCAGTCAATTTCTCTTCTTCTTTTTTTTTTCTGTTTCAAAGAGAAGTTATCCCCCAAATCTGTAAGAACAGCTTGCGACAAAAAGGATATCACATAAAATTTCTCTTTAATTAATTGAAAAAGATATAGAGTCGTGCTTTAAATGAATGTTCATCTGGTGGACCAAAAAGCAACAAGAATGAACCTTGAAGTTGCTTCCTCTCGAGAATTGACAGCATCCATCGTGTAAGCCTCCTCTACTGCAGCATGCATTAATTGCATAACTTACTTTACTATCTCGAGTTTCTCTGCTTGATGAGGGAAGACCAAGAAGCTACAAGCAAGTGTGATCTGCTGGGAGTGGTTCAGCGAATGGAAAACAGAAGTCCAAACTGCGAGATAATAGTACATGCATGCTCGGTTCCTGGTATGGTTCCCCCGGGAACAGGAACTGAACCGGGAAGTATAGATTTCTACCCTGAAACCATGCTCACCCCTAATCACTATTGATCTAGATTGATTGGTGTCGCTTGATGATTGTAGCAAGACGATCCCTGTATAGCTAGGTTGTACATAAACATTGAATCGTTACCACATACAATGCAAATATCCATTTCATGCATTTGAAAGATTCACCAATGATACTAGATTGGGAAAGTTACCAAAAAGCCTTAAATATGTTGTATGAATGTCAGTTCAATCCTAAACATTTCAATATAGCCAATTTTATTTTAAACATTTTGAAGATTTGCCAATGTATCTCTTCCAGCCAATTTTGGCTAGAAATCACTAATATGGACATCGACCATCCTACATGACGTGACCAACACTTAAGTGCAAGATTTATGTAATTTTTTTAAAAAAATTTTGAATTTTCTTCTTTTCCTTTTTCCCTTTTCTTCCCTTTTCTTTTCTTTTCTTTTATTTTATTTACCTTCATTGATTTCCGGCAAGCGGGCCCTGGAGAGGGTGTCGCAGCCCTCGCCAAGCCCCTTGCCATGACGCTGTCACCTGAAACTTGGTGAGGGATCCTACCGTAGTTTGTTAGAATTTTGACTAATTCGCAGAAGCGAAATTTAGTGAGAAATCGAAATAAATAACCAATAGACAAATGCCTGGGTGAAAAGTACTTCATCTTTTATTTCTTCTCTCTTTTATGTATGTTCTCACTTAATGTTCGACCACCCAAGACTAATGTGAAACTCCATTAATATGGACAAGTTCTAACGGACAAACTACGCGCGTGCAAAGCACTTTTGAGATCCTCTTGTTAGCTCTATTTGCTAAATTTATCAGTATAATGATAATAGTGTTCTTGATCATATTGATACTTGTGAAAAAATGAGACGAAATAACGATTCTTCACGTAAAAAAAGAAATGGGGTGGATACTTGATGAATAACAATTATATATCAAGGGTAATTCTAGAAAGTGAATAGTGAGATAAACGATGGTTTAGTTTTGACTTAAATATATAGACAAAGATATATATATAAGCCTAATTTAAAAAAAAACACCAATTTTACGTTGAGTGACAAACAACTTTCACTTAAATCCAAAATCTGATCCAACAATTCGAAAATTTCACATCATGGGAGCCAAATTTGAGACTCGTGTAAAAGTTGGTATCTTTTATTGAGACAAAACAAAAGTTCGAGCAGTATTGTCACTCAATGTAAAATTGATGTTTTTTTATTAGAATTATATATAGACATACGCAAAACCATGGGCCGAAAACTACACAAGTGGATCTTACCCATTTAATAAGTGCAAGCCCAATAGATTCAACCAATATAGCCCATCTCAAAACCAAACCCTCAGAGATACCAAACTTATTAGATATTTCCTAATAAATTCTTATAACGTGTTGAAATATGGCTAGTTGCCGCACATCAATTTCTACGTAAAATCGAGAATCTCGTGCCAACAAGCTAAAACCATGTTGCCTCTTGATGGAGTAGCGTTGGTTGTATCGAATTGATCTACAAAATTTATTTATGAAGTATGTAACAATTTGTAGGCAGGTAATAAAACGGACGACTCATATTGAAAACCGATGTATATGAATCCTGCATATTACTTCGGGAGTCGGTTTTTTGCAAACTTGTCTAAAACCGGTTTATATCATTCTCGATTGAATTCTGGTGTGTATGGTAACCATTGACTTCTTGTCGTGATCAACCTACATTTCCTTACGCCAACAATCATCAAATTCAACGAAAAGATATATAACCTTGCCCCCTAAGGTTTGTACCCTTTTGGCCGTTTCATTTGAATCTTCTATGACTACACTAAATGCCAATTTGACAAATTGCCGGGTTAGGCAGTCGTGGGAGAGAGAGAGACAGAGACAGAGAGAGATGGAATCGCTTTCCCGGAAATTACCCAACGCTTGCATAGAAGATCATTTTCCCACGCGTCAGCTTCAGGTGGATTGATGACGTATGGATTCATTTTCAAGCAGTCGTTTGCTAAGGAAGAAATATTAGTTTAATAATCAAAAGATTATATCTGGAATAATTGTAAATAATGTGGTTAGTTGTCCATAGATGGTAGCTTGTTCTCCCGTACCCAAAATACAGAAAGTTAAAGAAGTTTGTATGTCATCAGCATCACCTAATGAAATTGAAAGATTAGAAAACTTATGAGAGGTGATACATCTTACAAATATTTTTGTTGTCATTGCAAGGACCGAAAATGAAGATGGTTTTTGGTGTTGAGTTATTACATGGAAGGATTGCATAAGTTGTTTAATGCCCGGCCAGTTGCCGGTTGCTGACCTCTTAGTTATGAGCTTGTATTCGATTACTAGACTAGGATGTTATTCAATATAGTTTTCCTGCATCAGTTTCTACTACGAAAAGGGATTTGCGGCTTCTATACGCTATCGGGCAAACACCCCATATTTGTAGCATTTCCAAACCTACTATAGCTTTTAGGAAATTGTCTCATCCAGTTTTTAACAAATCGCAATCTTAAAATAATTATCAAAATATACAAGTTACAAAAAAAAAAACACTTAATAAGAGCAAAATGCGGTTACAACTTACCTACTACTATACAAGCATACTGCACCATCTTTCTCTATCAAGGCCATTTCTTGTGGGAAACTCAATGGTCTAATGTCGTTGTTGGAGCTTAGAACTCATCGGAAAATTGTGGGAGAATAATCAGATTGTTCTTAATCATACTGGCCAGAAGCGCAGGTCCAGGACCTCTACTTGGCATATGAAATTCCACACATACGTATGTGTACATATCACCATCCACCAAATCGAATTATATATGTATATATATCAATGTACATAGTCCCACTCCGGTGGGGTCAACGAGAGAAAAGTATGTGTTACTTGTAATTTGTAAATTTAAGGGTGGAGACTCCTCTTTTCGTGGTAATCTCGATGCAATTTCCCTCGGGCCGACCATTTGCGTAATGATTGGTCTTCTCCAGGCAAGTTGAAATAAAAAAAGATAGCCAGAAAAACGTTTGTCTATTCGAATCGTCATGATAATGGAAAAAAAACTAAATAAAATAAGATATTCTCCGGTTCAACCTTTGCCATCAACATCTCTCCTTGCCCATACTTTCTCCCCAAGATTGATGACAATTTTGCACGCGCTCTCGAGCTCCTATATAAGTAAGAGGATGCTACATCTAACAATCCAATAGCAGCTCCAAGCAAGACTTGCTTCCATACTACCCCAAAATGACGGTAAGATCTCTCTCTCTCTCTCTCTCTCTCTCTCTCTCTCTCTCTCTCTCTCTCTCTCTCTCTCTCTCTCTCTCTCTCTCTCTCTCTCTCTCTCTCTCTCTCTCTCTCTCTCTCTCTCTCTCCAAGTAGCTCCTCGTGGACCTAGCTCTTTAGCTTACTCGAATGTTTCTTCATGCCAATAAGCTTTGCGGCCTTGCCGGTAAAGAGATTGGGGAGGTGGGGCCTGAGAGTACCAGGTCTGGGATTCGATTTCCGTGAGCTCTGCACACACATGTACATAATAGAGAATAGTGGGATCAATAAAAAAAATAGAATGGCTCTCCGTGGTATCCTTTAGGTTACGTATGACCAAAAACGTAAACGTTTCCTTTCATACATGATACAGATTGTGGAGATGCATGTGAACATGGATTGCCATGGATGCGAGGACAACGTAAGGAAAGCTCTCAACAAGCTCGAAGGCAAGTCTCCGGTCACTTAGAAAATCTCTCCGACATGCTTTCTCGTTTCCTATTTCAATCTCTTGCTAGGGTTGTCGTCTTCTGAAGGAGATATTTTCAGGTGCATCAGAGTGCCACATCTTCTGTCCACCCAGCCAATCATGGAACATCTAGTGTTACAAAAATGTCTTTATTAAGCTGAATTAACAACTTATCATCGGTGGCTATCTATATCTTGTTGGGTCAATGGGGTCAGTGACCTGGAACGATCCTGTCAAGTTCCTTTCATCTTTCTTCAAGGATGAACACTTTGCAAGAAACCTAACCGCCCATCAGAAGCCGGCCATCTTACATGGTCTTCAAATTAAGAAGAACAATTAAATACCTTGCGGGGTCTTCAAATAATATATTTTCTTTTCCTTTTCCTAATAATCGGGATATCCAGCATCAATTGACAGCCGATTAATCCCCAACGAGTGTTGTAGACCAAAGTTCCAACCACACCGGATAACCGCGGAGTCGCACGGGTCCTTGACACTTGAGAAAGGGCCCAAGAGACTAGCGACAGAGGGGTCCGAGCTCGAGACCTCTTGCCTCTCGAGACGGAAGACTCGACCGCTTTACCAACCGCCTAACCCACTTGGGTTCAAATACTTCATGTTTTCAGCCAACACATAAATTATGTGTATATATGTATCATGTGCTGGACTAAGCTAGGAAATTAAGTTTCTTCTTATCCATTATTTGACGTGCTCCTTGACATCACATCTATATTTGCACGTAAACTAACGATCGTACTTGAATTGTGACGCAGGAGTGCATGATGTGCACGTCGACTTTGACATGCAAAAAGTGACCGTGGCGGGCTTCGTCGACGAGCGCAAAGTCCTCAAGGCCGTGAAGAAGACCGGCAAAACAGCTCAGATCTGGCAGCACCAACCCACCAATCTTTACTACAACAATTTCGACCAATATCAGTATGACCAGATGAACTACGGCCGTTCATCATCGTCGAACTGGTTCTACGCACGACCAACTCGCATGACCCGTCACTACAAGCATGGCAAAATTTTTGGGAAGACCAGTCACGAAGTGTATCATTACCAACCACCATACTCTCAGATGGTGGAGGATAGGCCCATCACCATGTTTAGTGATGACAATGTCAATTCTTGCTCGATCATGTGATGGGTTGCAGACTATGTATATATGTATAGCTAGTGTTCCCCCTTACGTTTTGAATAACGGGGAACCTCTGTTGCGTAAAAAGAGTTGATATTTCTATCTAGAACATAAGTTCATGGTGTGTGTGTGATGTTCAAATTATAAGTAGATGGGCAAAAGACTTGATGTGCTTTCGTTTATCTTCGGAGAAAATTACCAAATATTTCATTTACCTATTGTGCAAATACCAATTCGGTCATAAAATTTTTAATTTGGCTAATTTAGTCCTCAATCTTTGCGCGAAATTCCAATATAATCATTCCAATCAATTTTCACCGGAAATCGTTCACGAACAATATCCCTTTGTCTTCGGTATATAAAACAAGTGAGAAATAAAGAAACAAATCACAATTGATCCTAACTAATTCTAATCTACAACTACAGTGATGGGTCTCATTTGTTTAATTGTAGCAAAGACAATCCTCGTATAGCTAGGTTGTACATAAAGACTGAATCGTTAACATAGACAATGCAAATTTCCATTTTCATGTATTTGGCAGATCCATAATGAACCTAGATTTGTGGGGTTGAAATTTTGTGATGATGAAATAATCTTTCCAATACGCCCCGCAATGCCCATTGAATTTTTCCATTCCGATCTTCCCGTTAGCCATATCTCTCTTATTATAGTTTGTTAGAATTTTGATTGATTTCCAGTGGCAAAATGTAAAGAGAAATCCAAATAAACAACCAATCAACATGCATGTTGGAGTATTTAAATATTAAATCACGCATTCATCTAATATTTTGAACTTTAAAAGTAGTTGGCAATGGTCCCACAAATTTTCACATGCCATCAAAGCAAGGTCCTGAGTTCAATAATAAGCGTTATATTATGACCGCAAAAAAAACAATGCAAGCAATAAGAGAGGATTCAAAGAGAGGCACTGCGCCGAGCCCTTTAACATGAAAGGAGATCGATTAATGCAAAGAGGTCTTCTAGTCACACCAAGAGCGTACAAAGGCACAAATTCCCCTTCTCTGGACTTAGAGACCATAAGGTCCAAAAAATAAAGGAAAAAATTACCAAAAAAGTCCTAATCCTATTATATTTGTTCCAATTAAGTCATAAACTTTTCAATTTGACTAATTTAATCTTAAACCTATTGCACTTGTGCTAACTCAGTCTTAAACTTTTTGCCAATTGCCAATTTAGTTCTAAACATTTTGGCGATTTGTCAATTTACTCATTTTGGCCAATTTTGGTCAAAAATTGCTACTGTGGACAATTTTTAAAATTTTTCTGAATTTTAAAACATTTTTGCTCTTCATTTCTTTTTTATTTTTTGTTTCCTTTTTTTTTCTAACCCATGCTGGCAAGGTCACTCGCCAATCGAGGGCTAAGAAAAAAGGAAAAAAAAAGGTAGAAAAATTCAGAAAAAAATTTAAATTATTTTTTTAAAATTGTTCACGTCAACGTCGGCCGTACCACATAAAATGACCGGCGTTGGCTAGACCGCCATGTCAGCAATTTTTGATCGAAACTAGCTTGAAGGACTAAATTAGCATATCATCAAAAAGTTTAGAACTAAATTAGCAAATCGTCAAAAGACTCAGGCCTAAATTTGTACAATTGAAAGGTTTTGTGATTAAATTAGTCAAATTGAAAAGTTTAGGACTGAATTGGCACGAGTGCAATATGTTTAGGACTTTTCTGGAAATTTTTCCAATAACGAAGTATTTGTAGAGTGTGTCTACAAGAGAAGCCGAACTTACATAAAGCTATTAATATTATGTAAGAACAATTAAAGAAACCCATTCGTGTGTCTTCAATTTGAATACAAGACTAACTTTTTGTGTCGAAAACCCCAACCCTCTTTTTTTTTTCCTTCTCTTTTATGTGTGTTCTTACTTAATGCTCAAGACCACCAAAGACTAATAAGAGTGCATTTAGGAGAATTTTGGGGAAATTGCTTTCCATTTCGACAAAGTTCTTTGAATAAAGGTGTTCAAAAAAAATCAATTAGTATTTTGATACTCAGCTTTTGGTGCATTTTTGTAAAGCAACTTTACAATAAATTAGAATTAAAAAAGAAAGAGTGAGAAAAATAGAAGGTAGGGGTTACTATTGCCAGCGAGCGTCGAGGCAGGGGAACTAGAGCTCAACAAGCTTCAACCAGAGGCGAGACCTCACCAAGGCTTGTTGAGGTTACGCGAACCCATTTAAGGCGTCACCAAGGTCACTCGACACAAGGTGAAACAGATCTCGCCTAGGCGAAACTTGCTGGTGCTGCACGACCCTTGGCAAGCTGGATCTAGAACCTAGCAAATGTCAACCAAAATTGGTACACCAATATATTAGTGAGGGTAAATTTGAAAGGAAAACAATTTATTAAACCTCTGAAGTAGCATTTTCGGAATGTTAAAAGCCCAAACCTGATATTAAGTTGCGTTGAGACTCGAGCATTTTCAAAGCTTACCTTTGAGCCGAGGGCCCTTGAAATTGTTTTACTGAATACCAAAACTTTCGCCCAAGGATCTTTGGAGGGCCAAAACTCTTGAAAATGCTGTGCAAACACAGCTTGAGAAGCTCTCTTAATCAACCGTTGTCATCAATATCTCAAGCTTGTAATGTAGAAACTCTTTGACCTAGTTCTTTAGCTTACTCGAATGGTTCTCCGTGGGGTCTTTCAAATTACGCATGACCAAAGACATTTCTTTTCATTGATGATACAGATTGTAGAAATGCATGTGAACAAGGATTGCACCGGAGGTGAGGAGAATATAACGAAGGCTCTTAACAAGCTTGAAGGCAAGTCTCCATTGTTGAGGTTGTTCCACATCGATCGTGGAAAGCGTTGATGGGTCGGTTTATAAGTGTGAAGAAAAGTCTCACCCTTTAAACTAGTTTTTGGGGTGAGAGAGGTCCAAGACCACCCAACACTGGTATCAAAACTCGAGTTGCCAACAAGTCTGGACCCAATAGTCACACGAGAGAATTATGGATTGTTGCATCTCCGACCCAAGTCCGATGTGTGAGGGAAAGATTGTTGAGGTAATCCTACATCGGTTGTGGAAATGACTGGTGGGACGATTTATAAGTGTGAGGGAATGCCTCACCCTTTGAGATAGCTTTTGGAGTGAAAAAGGCTCAAGATCACCCAACATCCATGCACTTGAAAATCTCTTTCCCAAGCTTATTCATTCCTATATTACTCTTGATTATCTTAGGACAACAGGAATACGCTAGGGTTTTGGAGATATCTTTAGGTGCATCAGAGTGCCACATCTTCTGTGCACCCAACCAATCATTGAACATCGAGTATCATATATTTCTTCATTTTTCATTCAAACAAAAGTATGTTAATTATCTGAATAAACAACTAGCAGTAGGTGACTCTCTATATTTTGTTGGGTCAATGGAGCAAGTGACCTGGAACAATCCTGTAAAGTTCCTTTCACCTTCCTTCAAGGATGACCACATGCAAGAAACTCTGGCCTGCGTCACTCTGGATAAAAAAGGTTTTCCTATTCCAAAGGAAGTTGAAGTTAAGACGGATCACTTAAACTATACATTAAAATCTTGTGGGGTCTTCAAATATTTTCTCTTGTTTTCCTTTTCAAAGCAGTCGGGGATTTATGGCACCGATTGGCAACCGATTAATCCCCAATTGAGTAATTGCAGGCCCCTAGTTCCAACCTCATCGGGTAACTGCAGAGCCACATTGGTCCTTAACTATTGAGAATGGCCTCAGAGACTGTCAACAGAGTGGTCTGAACTCAAGGCCTCTTGCTTCCTGAGACAGAACACTCAACCGCTCTACCTCTACCAACTACACTAACCCACTTGGGCTAAATAGTTTTTTTTTTTTTTCAACCAACACGTAGATTATGCAATCTGGTCAATGCTCTGGACAAAGCTAGGAGATTAAATTTCTTCTTGTCCATCCTTTGACGTATGCACATGCAATTTTTATTGTTCGAGATCGTATGCAGATTTGCACGTAAACTTATAATTGTAAATGAATTGTACTCAGGAGTGAACGATGCGCACATGGACATCAACATGCAAAAAGTGACTGAGGCAGGTTTTGTCGACGAGCACTAAGTCTTCGAGTCTGAGAAGAAGACCGGCAAAACAGCTGTAATCTGGCAGCACCAACCCACCAATCTTTACCACAATAATTTCAACCAGTATCAGATGGTGGAGGTAAGGCCCATTACCATGTTTAGTGTATGAAAATGCCGATTCCTGGTCGATCATGTCATGGGGATGGAAATTTGCATATATATGGAACTTTGGTCATGTAAGCGTTAATTTTCTATACTATCTAGAGCATAAGTTCATAGCATGTGATGTTCAAATTATAAGCAGACGGGCAAAAGACTTGATTTGCCAAAGACTCTGGCTTCTATGGAGGAACGAACAACGGACCATTGTTTCCTTGAAGACCATGATATGAGATTGGTCCCAAAATAATCAATGTAACCAGTGGTTGATATATAGTCGTATTTATCTCTGGCTCAATCGGCAAAGGGAAACATATCTTTACCATTAAAATCTAAATATGTTGATGCGTCATTTTTCAGATTGAAAATGTCTATTTAGCCTAAATTGAGTATTATAACATTTTAACTCGGCGTTCAGTTTTAGTGAACTCGGTGAAGAGCGCAGATCATCACCCTTGGGAAGTCAATGTTCTTATCATGGAGGCCCGCCGAGTCTTGGGTCAGTTTAAGCACCTTTCTCTAAACCATTGTTCAAGGATTCTAACTTAGTAGCGGATTGGCTTGCAAGGCCCACAGATTAAATGGTCTACCTTCTGATTGGGTCGCTCATCCCCCCAATTCCTTTGGGATCTTTTTTGTCTTGATTCTCTTGACGTGGGCTTTGATATTTTAGAACTTTCGAATTCAATGAATTAACTTTCGGCCGAAAAAGAAACTCAGCATCAGTAAATTAGATCCAGACATACGATCAGCATGAAACTTAGTGACATTTCCTATCTGACAAAGAATCTTTATGAAGGGTGCACCACTATACCACTTTACGATGCATAAACACCCTGTCAATATTGGCTATATTGAAAGCCCATAACAAGCTCTCATATGGCATTGGATCCTCATAAGTAATCAATTCAACTTAAATTCTTGAGACCATGATATAATTGCTTGAAAAAGTGGAAAAAGTGGTGAAAAAGCTTTCCTGATTGAATTTGTGCAACGTATCAGTGTAGCAATCTTCAAATAAACCTAAAAAGAACCTCCCTCCCTTCTCAAGGCATCCCTGCCATCAATGAGTACTGCCAATAGCAAGGCGATGCCTCCCAATCTCCGAAACTGGAGGCCTCTCGCTGCTCAAATCTAGATGAGCGCGGTCTGGATGTCGGCAGGAGAGAGCAACAGAGAAAGAGATACCAAGAGCAACAGGGAGAGGGCAGATATCATTGCCATATATTGAATCTGGATATCAAAGAGCGACAGAGCATAGAGATGACAAGTGGAGATGAGAGTTTTGGCTAAAACTGCTTTCATGAGTTGGGCTAATTCACTATTGGTGTTACCTAAATGGCGATGCGGTCCTGGCTATTGATGTGTCATGGTGGGTTGCAAAGGCTTGGAATGTGGCAGTGGCCGCTCAAAATGGAGGGATGGAGATGCGTAGTGGGTAGGCCTGTCAAACGGGTGGGTTGAATTTCATAAAAAAAAAAAGGCTAGTTGGGTCGGGTTTAGGCTATGTCATAAATGGCGTGAATAAATTTGACCCATTTAACCCGTTTTGACTCATTTATTTGTAATGATAATTTCTTGACCCATACTTGACCTAACCCAAGATTCTTTTTTCTAAAATAAACATTTTTATCCTTAAATTCTTGCCTTAGAAGAAGAGCAGCTCCATGGATCGGCTCGTCGAGTTAGTGAGAGAGTTCATGTATCGGGTTATGAACAGGGGCGGGAAGGCATTGGTGAAAGTCCGGCCCAAGAGATCATAAATCATGAAACCGATTTAGGCTTTCGTTTTGGGTAAAACGTAGATGGGTTTGGACCATAAACTTATTGATAAACACACACCATAGATTGCTCTTGATGTAGAACAGTTAGCCTGTGATTATCTTGAACAATGTGATCGCCGTAATCACCGGAAATCTCGACAGTTTTTCTGATTTTGGGGAAAACAACCATTCAAGCAGTTTCCTATATTATTATTTATGCAGTTTCCTATATTACCAGTCAAGCAGTTTCCTATATTATTATTTAGACAGTTTCCTATATTACCAGTCAGGCAGTTTCCTATATTATCATTTAGGCAGTTTCTTTAATTATTCGGTTTCCATTAATATTAGGAGTCCTATCTCTATATATAAGATGTCTGTCTTGTAATCAAGAACACAGTATTATTGAATAAAAATTTCGAGTTCTTTGGAGTTGTTCCAAATTTACACTTCTCTCTGCGTCATTTGGTATCAGAGCAGGTTTCTCCTGTGACAATGGTGAATAACGTGAATGTCAATCTCCCCGCTGCTGAGGGCCGTGAGAACGAGCCTATTACGTGGGCTGAGTTCAATCAGTTCGTGAATTAAACCGATCGGAGGTTTCAAGAGATCCTTGATGCCATCCAGCGTTTGTCCACAAACCATGTGCCTGGTGTTCTTCCAGCCGAGCGAAATCCTGTCGCTCGTGATCCCGAAGATGCTATGGGGCGTGGAGGAATCCCCCGACATAGGCGTCAAGACTATGTCGAGGATACGGAAGACGAAGACGAAGATTTCCAGGAGACGCAGATTCGTGGTGGTCGCCGATACAGGGGATTCCAGGAAGAGCATGTTCGTGGGAATCGACGTCAGGGGGGCTATCGACGAGATCCTGAGCAGTATCAACTAAAAGTAGATCTCCCTACTTTTAATGGGAATTTGGATATTGAAGATTTCCTGGACTGGCTTTGGGAGGTCGAAAAATTCTTCGACGCTATGGATATTGACGAGGATCGCCAAGTGAAACTTGTGGCGTACAAGTTGAAGGGTGGCGCTTCAGCTTGGTGGGAACAAACTCAATTGACGCGACGTCGACAAGGCAAGGCTCCTATTCGATCTTGGGGTCAGATGAAACAGAAGTTGAAGAAAAGGTTCCTCCCAACGGACTATGAGCAACTGTTATTTCAGCAATTTCAAAATTGCCGACAATCGAATAGATCGGTCCAAGCTTATACGGAAGAGTTTCTTCGACTTTCCGCTCGCAATAACCTGGATGAGTCCGAGGCACAACAAACTGCTAGGTACATATGGTTTGCGACTTAATATCCAGGATCGGGTTTCTTTGCATCGACTCTTCTCTGTCGAAGACGCCCAGGATATGGCGCGAAAAATTGAGATGCAATTGGAGAGGACTAGCCCTAGTACTCGTGGTAGAAATTATTTGGATCGTGGGTCATTCGCGAAAGGAAGACAGCTTGATGTTACAAGTTCTTCTAGTCAACAAATCCTTGATTCAAGCAGAGTTCCTGGGAGTACTACGGGGACGCCTAAGGAAGCAGTCGCAGCAAGCAATCGCACTCCCAATCAGAATACCCAGAATCCATATGCCAAACCCCAACCAATCAAGTGCTACAAGTGTAACGAGTTGGGCCATCGTTCCAGCGATTGTCCTCGTCGTAGAATGGCCAATATCGTTGAACATGACGAAGATGTGTATGAGGAAGATTGGGAAAAGGAAGAAGAAGTGGGAGTCGAAGATGAAGAGGGCGAGCAAGTTAATTGTGTAGTGCGTCGTCTATTGTTTGCTCCGCGGATAGAAGATACCTAGCGGAATCAGCTTTTCCGCGCTCGTTGTACTGTCAATGGCAAGGTATGCGATATCATTATTGACAGCGGAAGTTGCGAGAACATAGTGTCAAAGGCCTTGGTGGATCACTTGCAACTAAAGACGGAGCCGCATCCCGCGCCCTACACGATCGGGTGGATACGTAAGGGAGCAGAACTTAAGGTAAACCAATTATGCCGTTTACCTATTTCGATCGGAAAATCATATCAAGATACTATTGTCTGTGATGTTGTGGAGATGGATGCGTGTCATGTTTTACTGGGTCGACCATGGCAATATGATGTTGATGCTACACACCAAGCGAGAGAGAATACGTATTCTTTTGTATAAAAAAGAACTAAAATTACTTTGAGACCAAAGAGTAATTCCCCTCAGATTGTGAAGAAGCAGAATGCATGGGTTATGATGAACATCTGAAAGCGTGAAGGGATGTATATGATTGTGGACAAGGGCGACCAGCAAGTTATGGTTCGTGTTCCCGATATTCTTAAGCCCTTATTAAAGGTATTCAGTGATGTTATACCTGAGGATTTACCTGACGGATTACCTCCTTTGAGGGATATCTAGCATGAGATTGATTTTCTTCCAGGAGCTAGTCTTCCTAATTTGCCGCATTATCGGATGAATCCGAAGGAGAATCAGATTCTACAAGAGCAGGTGGGAGATCTCCTTCGAAAGGGCTTCTTGCGTGAAAGCAAAAGTCCATGTGCAGTTCCTGCGCTTCTCACGCCAAAGAAAGACGGCACCATGCGTATGTGTGTAGACAGTCGTGTCATTAATCGGATTACTGTCAAGTATAGGTTTCCGATTCCACGACTTGATGATATGCTAGATAGATTTGCTGGATCACGGATTTTTACGAAGATCGACCTTCGAAGCGGATACCACCAAGTTCGCATCCGTCCTGGCGACGAATGGAAAACGGCCTTCAAGACAAGTGCGGGTTTGTACGAATGGCTTGTCATGCCGTTTGGACTCACTAACGCGCCTAGTACTTTCATGCGTTTGATGACTCAGGTTCTCAAACCTTTTCTTGGCAAGTTTGTAGTAGTTTTCTTTGATGATATACTCATATATAGTCCAGATGGGCGTCTACACATGGAGCACTTGAGGGATGTCCTACTAGCCTTGCAGCAAAATAAATTGTTCATTAATCTGAAAAAGTGCAGTTTCATGACAGAACGCCTCTTGTTTTTGGGTTTTGTTGTTGGTGCGGATGGACTTCACGTTGATGCGGATAAGGTGGCCGTGATTCGCAATTGGCCAGTTCCAAAGAATGTTGGCGAGGGTCGAAGTTTCCATGGTCTTGCATCATTCTATAGGCGTTTCATTCGAGATTTCAGTACTATTATGGCCCCGATCACTGATTGTTTAAAGAAGGGCAAATTCCATTGGGGAGAAGAAGCTTCGGCCAGTTTTGCTCTTATAAAAGAAAAACTCTCCACGGCGCCGGTATTGATGCTCCCTGATTTTGAGAAGGTGTTCGAGCTGGACTATGATGCTTCCGGCGTCGGGATTGGCGCTGTCCTTTCCCAAGAAGGTAAGCCTATAGCCTTCTTTAGTGAAAAACTTAATGAAGTTCGCCAGCGTTGGTCGACGTATGAGCAGGAATATTATGCTGTCGTGCGAGCTATAAAGCATTGGCAGTCCTATCTTTATCAGCAGGAATTTATTCTTAACACTGATCATCAGGCTCTTAAATATATCAAGAGTCAGAAGCACTTAAAACGAATGCATGCACGATGGGTTTCTTTTCTGGAGCAATTTAATTTTGTGCTTCGTCACAAAGCAGGTCATTTAAATAAAGTGGC
This sequence comes from Syzygium jambos, assembly GCA_031216235.1. Taxonomy (NCBI): domain Eukaryota; kingdom Viridiplantae; phylum Streptophyta; class Magnoliopsida; order Myrtales; family Myrtaceae; genus Syzygium; species Syzygium jambos. The sequence continues at coordinate 7,636,457 of CM062223.1, forward strand.
AGATGCGCTAAGTCGACGTGCTGCGACACTCGTGACCATGCGCACTGATGTTGTCGGTTTTGATCACTTATGCTCTCTTTATCCTGAAGATGATGATTTTGGTGATATATGGGAGAAGTGTTCTGAAATAGGTTGTCATGGCAATATGATAATTCAAGAAAAATTCTTGTTCTTTGGCAATAGATTATGCATTCCCCGTGGTTCATTGCGTGAACAACTCATTCGAGAGCTTCATGGTGGTACTCTCGGCGAACATTTGGGGCGAGATAAAACTGTAGCCTTGGTGGAGGAGCGGTACTATTGGCCTCAACTAAAGCGAGACGTGGGGCGATTTGTCAGTAAATGCTACATTTGCCAGACCGCTAAGGGCCACTCTCAGAACACTGGTCTTTATACCCCATTGCCTATTCCTTCAGGTCCTTGGGTAGACATATCGATGCACTTCGTGTTGGGACTTCCCCGCACTCGACGGGATTTAGATTCTGTTTTCGTGGTGGTTGACCGGTTTTCGAAGATGGTGCACTTCATCCCTTGTAAGAAAACTTCGGATGCTTCGCATGTGGCAAGTTTATTCTTTCGTGAAGTAGTCCGTCTCCATGGTGTGCCAAAAACAATCACTTCCGATCGTGACACGAAATTTCTAAGCCATTTTTGGCGTACTTTATGGCGTTTGTTTGGGACTGATTTATAGTATAGTAGTTCTTTCCATCCCCAAACGGATGGTCAGACGGAAGTTGTGAATCGTATTATGGCGGATATCATTCGCTGCCTCTGCAGTGATATGCCTAAGCAGTGGGACCGGTATCTTGCTCCTGCTGAGTTTGCCTTCAACAACTCGGTTAACCGCTCTACCGGTAAATCTCCCTTTCAGGTCGTTTATGGGCGTACACCACAACATACTCTGGATTTGGTTCCCTTGCCCAAGATTCCAGGCTATAATGTCACGGCAGAGAATTTGGCAACCAAAATTAATGAAGTCCAAGCTGCTGTGGCTAGTCAATCGGCTGCTTCTAATTCTAAGTATAAGGAGGATGCTGACAAATGGCGACGTTCGAAAATTTTTTAGGTAGGCGATGAGGTAATGGTTTTCCTGCGAAAGGAACGTTTTCCTGTAGGTACCTATAATAAACTGAAGCACAAGAAGATTGGTCCTTGCCGCATCCTGAAGAAGATCAACGACAATGCCTATGTAGTTGACCTTCCTGGTGATCTCAACATTTCCCCTACATTTAATGTGGCAGACTTATTTGAGTATCATGCTTCCGATACACCCCTTTATCCTGATCATAACTCGAGGGCGAGTTTTTCCGAAGAGGGAGGGAATGATGTGGAACAGTTAGCCTGTGATTATCTTGAACAATATGATTGCCGTAATCACCGGAAATCTCGATAGTTTTTCTGATTTTGGGGAAAACAATCATTCAAGCAGTTTTCTATATTATTATTTATGCAGTTTCCTATATTACCAGTCAAGCAGTTTCCTATATTATTATTTAGGCAGTTTCCTATATTATTATTTATGTAGTTTCCTATATTACCAGTCAAGTAGTTTCCTATATTATTATTTAGGCAGTTTCCTATATTACCAGTCAGGCAGTTTCCTATATTATCATTTAGGCAGTTTCTTTAATTATTCGGTTTCCATTAATATTAATAGTCCTATCTCTATATATAAGATGTCTGTCTTGTAATCAAGAACACAGTATTATTGAATAAAAATTTCGAGTTCTTTGGAGTTGTTCCAAATTTACGCTTCTCTCTGCGTCAGCTCTCCATGTAAATATGATTGCATGCACAAGACGAGGAAGTATTTGGATCCAAACTAACCAGCATCTTGTACAACACAAAGTATCAAATATATTCTAGATGAAGAATCAAGGAGGCTTTATGAACATTCTGATTTACATAACTGACTTGAACTATATATGTTGAAATTTTCAAACTTTAAAGTCAAATTTCTCAAAAACTTTCAAGTCAAATTCCTTTTGAGAAATTTTCACGAACACCTAGAGGGCAATTACAACAAATTGGAAAGAAATTTGATATTCCAGCTCCAGTCATCTTCTCTCAACTGCAAAATCAAATTAACCCGAGACAAAGTTGAAGCAATTTTGTCATCCTCCTGTGCCAGCCATCTTCTCAAAACCAACACCAAAAAGCACATCCCAACCCACCTTCTAAACCCAAAAAAAATGGCTTTAAAAACACAAAGCAAGCTTGATCTAATCTCATGGTTGAATAAGAAATAATCCAAACTAAAATAAAGCAGCAATACAACGTGGATTATGAATAACATATCAATCATCAACAGCAACCAAGCACACTGCTGACTTAGGAATTTTTATCAATGATACATGCTAAACTCTCTCTCGTGCATTCACACTAACAAGTTATGCATATTTATCTGAGAGGCTTAATTGAACAAAAATCACGAATCTCAAGAGCAATGCAAGCATCTGAAATAATGACAATTCGATGACAATTTGTTCTTAATAACAAGACAATTCCAAGTTTTTTTTTTCATATCTGTAAACTGTAACAATTTAAGTTTGAACAAAGCTCATGCGCTTGGCCGGAATTACAATCATACACATCATTAACAAATGGAGACAAATAACGTGAAGCTTGCCCATGGAGTCACGGGCAGGGAAATAAGAAACCTAATACGAACTCAAACTCAACGTCAATACACCTGACTCTCTGAAAACCATATTTGAATAAGGAAAAGATAGATCTTTCGCCTCCTTAGATGGCCAGCTAATCACTTCTCTTCCAAATGATTTTCTTCCAAATTTCTTCTCCTCAAGTGCACAATCCTGCCGTCCCTTTTCTCATATCATGGGCGAAATTCATACTCCCTCATTAAGCCGTGTATATTATGAAGATATTTGCTCAATTTTGCACAATTTAACACGTGCCAACCAAAAGTGTAATTCTTCGTTCTTATCCTTAAATGGCCGACTAAAATTGCTTTCCTGGCCCCCTAAATTATTCAAGTTCAAGCATGATAGGGCTAACAGAAAATCACTTTAATCTACTTACGAAATGTGAAGTCCTTTAGGCAAAAATTTAAGTGTCAACACTTTTATTTGATAGCCACTCCACTTATCAGAATTAACTTTAAAAAGAAGAATATTTACCCTATGTATAATGCAAAGTCAAAGGAGGATTTAAAACTCAAATCATGAAAGCCCATGCATTTGTTGAAATGAATTTTTTATCTTCCAACCATGGATAAAATTATAATCTAATATTTAACGAGATTATCAAAAAGTAGTTCCTAAAACCTCTCAAATTTACAATGTCTAAATTCATTTGTCTAAATTATACCAAATCTTCACATTTTAATTATTTTCCTACTTATGTAATATTTCACTACTTTAGCTTTGTATTTGATGGTCATCCAAATTATCATGAATAACATTAAGGAGAAGAATCTTCAGCAAAATAAACAATAAAATACCGAAAATAAAGTATTAAATAACTACGTCAAATAAGATTTTTTTTCTAAAAAGTGTGTTGAGTATAGTATGGAATGGATTTGGTAGAGAAAACAATGACTTGCCTGCAGCGGGGCAATCAAATTCATCCCAATAGAAGAGCGGTTGAGTATGTCTATCGTCAAGACCACAAGACCCTCTGGTGATCCGATACTACCCTTCTCGATCAGTTGATTCACTCAAAGAGGATCTTCTTGCGAGGCGCGTCGGAAAAGTATAGGAACTCTTGACGCCACAAGATGGTCTTTCGGAGATTGATGCCCTTCTGCTGGTCCACGGGTTCATCCTCATGCTTGCCTTCCAGCCTTATTCCTCCGGCCGTCGTTCGCGGAGTCACAATCAATAGATCTGAGATTTCACTTGCCTCATAAAACCCGGAGCTTTTAATAATCTATCCATTAACGCAATTATGGAAAATGGTAACGAGCTGCCGGAGGAGAAAGGCCGGAAGCGCAAGCTGCTGGACGAGGTGTCGACAAGCAAAAGAGTGTCAATCACAGAAAGACCGAGAAGTGTTCTTGTACTATACCAACATGGCTCATATGAAGTTCTTCTCTCGAGTGAATCGGCTGATCGGGAAGGGTAGTATCAAATCACTAGAGAGCCTGGTGGTCCCGAGGATTGATACTATCCACCCTCCTACTCTTGGGACGAATCCCATCGTGTGGCTGCTGAAGTCGTCGTCTACTTGCTCGGCCGCCTCGCTGTCTAGGTGAATAAGATTCATTCATCTATACCCTAGCACTATGCAATGGAGCTTATAAAGGGAGAGGGCTGGGATGAAGGGCCCAATGTTTCGCATGCTTGAACCACTATCGACGACGTAATTACCAGGCAAGTTCTAAACCGTGTTAACTCCGTGTACTTGCGACAAAAAAAAATCCATTTACTTAAATTTTTAAAACCGTCAATTCGTTCATTTGAAGTCTTAAAAATTGTAAAATTCGTACACTTAAGACTCGTTAACTCCATGGACATAAAACACCTCATCGACGGAGCTCTCTCAACGCACGACGACATCAAAGTCTTCGTGCCATATCTGATAAATACAAAATATTTAAAAAAAAATATTGTAAAATTAAAAATTAAATCTAGAAGGATGGAAACTAAAAACTTTAAAAAATAGCTAGGGTAAGGGCGCTAAGCACGGCAGCACTGCCCCCATTTTGCTACCCTCGTCGAGGTCACCAGGAGGGAGCCAACCCTCCCTATGACCAGGCGAGGGCAACCACCCTTGCTCTAGCGATGGTGGCACTAGGGTCGCCACCACCGAGCGATGGTGGGCTGCCCTTGCGACCATTCGGTTAGCGCGAGGATCTTAGTCATAAATTTATCTTTATCTTTACTTTTCCGCAATTCATCTTTTCTGTACCTTTCAATTTCCATACTTTTAGTCGTAGTTTCAGATACTTCGTCATCAATCAAATTCTCATGTGTATCTTAATTGTAGTTTTCAAATTTTCATCGTTGATTAAATTCCGGTATTGTATCTCTCTATCATCTTACTCTATCATCGATTAAATTCCGGCAAAGTGTTTTGTGCTTAGTCATCTATTAAATTCCAACAAAGCATATCGATTTCGTGTGATCTATTGAGACTCCTGTCTGGAAGCATCACAAAACTTGTACCTTCTGGATAAAAACCGAAGAGATTATATTTGGTCTAAGAAGGTATTTTGGCGAAACAGAAACAAAGCGTGCAAACCAAATCCAAGCAACGCGGAAAGTCAACGGGGATTAGTTCCATCATATCTCATCCATACGGGCGATAGTAAAGTATAATCATCCCTCATCCAGGCACATATCACTCTAAACAGAAATAAGATGCGCTCCTCGGTTATCTTCCTGTTTCGAATTTTCAGAATGGATCAGTGTGAATATGCACCTGTGACTTTGAGGGGAAAAGTGCCAGAAAAATCCTAAACCTATTATATTTGTGCCAATTTAATCGTAAACCTTTTTTTTGTGCCAATTCAGTACAAAACATTTTGTCTTTGTGCCAATTCAGTCATTCTAGCTAATTTTGATCGGGTTTTGCTAACGTGGACGTCGGCCGGCTTATGTGGCATAGCCGGCGATGACGTGAACAATTTTTAATAATATTTTAATATTTTTCGAATTGTTTAAATCTTTTTTTATTTTCTTTTTTTTCTTTTCCTTTCTTCTTCATCCGGCTGGTCGTTGGTCCGGCGACCGGCTGGAGGCCAAGGCTGGCAAGCCCCATTGGCTGCTAGCAAGGCTCACCCTCGCCAACGGCGAGCCTTGCCCTCGCCAGTGGCCGCAAGGTCACGGCCTTTGCCAGCGATTGGACAAGGCACGACCTAGCCGAATCTAGTAGGTCAAGCCTCGCCCATGGCCGGCGAGGCTCGACCCTCACCAGTCCAACGCGAGGCTGCCCTCACAACCATCCAGCGAGGTCGAATGGCCGCAAGGGCGGCCTCGCGCTAGGCTGGCAAAGGTCAAGCCCTGCCAGCCATGGGTGAAGCCCGACCTCGCCAGATCTAGCCAGGTCGTGCCTCGCTCAGCCGCTGGCGAGAGTCGAGCCCTATTGGCCATGGACAAGGCCCAACCTCGCTAGATCCGGCGAGGTCATGCCTCACCCAGCCACTGGCAAAGGCCGCGAGGTCGTGGCCACTGGCAAGGGCGAGGCTCGCTGTTGCCGTTGCTAGCGAGGGTGAGCCTTGCTAGTGGCCGGTGGGGCTCGCCGGCCTTGGCCTCCAGCCGGTTGTCGGATGGTCGTGAGGGCGAGGCTCGACCCTTGCTAGCCCAGCACGAAGCCGCCCTCACAGCCATTCAACCTCGCTAGATGGTCGTGAGGGTGGCCTCGTGCTGGGATTGTGAGGGTCGAGCCCCGCCGGCCATGGGAGAGACCCGATCTCGCCAAATCCGGCTAGGTCGTGCCTCACCCAGCCACTAGCAAAGACCGCGAGTTCGAAGGCCACGACCTCGCAGCCACTAGTGAGGGCGAGGCTTGCCGTCGCCATCGTTGGCGAGGGCGAGCCTCGCCAGTCGCCGTCGTTGACAAGGGCGACCCCCACCTCTAGCCGGTCGCCAGACCAACGACTAGCTGGAGGAAGAAGGAAGGAAAAGAAAAAAAAGATTTAAAAAATTCAAAATTATTCATAAAATATTATTAAAAGTTGTCCACGTCATCGCTAGTAGTGCCACGTAAGCCGGCCGGCGTCCACGTCAATAAAATCCGATCAAAATTAGCCCAAATGACTGAATTGGCACAAAGACAAAAAGTTTAGGACTGAATTGATATAAAAAAAAGTTTAGGACTAAATTGGCATCAATATAAAAGGTTTAGAACTTTTTCAACGCTTTTCACTACTTTGAGAGAGTGGTTCTGAGCATATGTATGTTCGAGAATGAGTGCTTGTGAGAGAATCACATCTCCTGTTTCGGCCTCCAATCTTGCCCTTACTTTTTTCATTCATCATTTCCTGCGATTATCTTTGCCCTTCAGCCGTGATTTGCCCTTGAAATGCCGAGATTCCCTGCTGCCAATCATGGTTAAAGAGTGTTTGTTTCCCTCTTGTACTTGTTCCCTTCTCTTTTTTGTTTCTTTCTTTGAATCCCTCTGGTGATATCTGGCAACTTAAGGCCGAAATTTGCCGAAGAAAGGCACGGAAAGAAGTGACTGTTCCTTGCTTGATTGGTCTCCTTCCATCTTGCAGAGATCTTGACCTCAAGTATAAGGAAAAGATAGATCTTTCCCTTCCTTAGATGGCCAGCTAATCACTTCTCTTCCAAATGATTTTCTTCCAAATTTCTTCTTCTCAAGTGCACAATCCAGCCGTCCCTTTTCTCATGTCATGGGCGAGACTTATACCGCCCCATTAGGCTGAGTACATTCTGAAGATATTTGATCAATTTTGCACAAATTAACATGTGCCAACTTTGACATAAATTGCTCTCCTGCCCCCTTAATTATTAAAATTCAAGCATGTTAGGGCTAACCGAAAATCACTTTGATATACTTATGAAATGCGAACTTATGGAATTATTTTTAGAAAGAAGAATCTTTACTTTACGTATAATGCAAACTCAAAGGAGGATTTAAAACTCAAATCATGAAAGCCCATGCAAGTTGTTGAAATGAATTTTTTATCTTCCAACCGTGGATAAAATTGTAATCCAATATTTAACAAGATTATCAAAAAGTAGTTCCTAAATCTCTCAAATTTCCAAAATTTTCAAATTTACAAAGTCCAAATTCATTTGTCTAAATTCTACCGAATCTTTGAATTTTATTTTTTTTCCTACCTATGTAATACTTCACTACTTTAGCTTTGTATTTGATAGTCATCCAAATTACCAAGAATAACACTAAAGAGAAGAATCTTAAGCGTAATAAACAATAAAGTACCGAAAATAAAGCATGAAATAACTACGTGAAACAAGATTTTAGTTTTCTAAAAGTATGTTGAGCGTAGTCTGGAATGGATTTGGTAGAGAAAGCAAGGACTTGCTTGCAACGACGCGATCAAATTCGTCCCAACAGAAGAGCGATTGAGTATATCCATCCTCGACACCACCAGGTCCTCCAGTGATTCGATATCGCCCTTCTCGATCAGCCTATTCCCTTGAAAGAGGAACTTCTTGCGAGCCGCATCAGAACTCTTCACGCCTTTCGGAGATCGACGCCCTCCCACTAGTCCACGGGTTCATCCTCATGCTTGCCTTCCAGCCTTTCTCTTCCGGCCGTCGTTCACGGAGTTACAATCACAGTTAGAGTCCATCGGTGATTATGAACTCAATAAATCTGAGATTTCACTTGCCTCATAAAATCCGAAGCTTTTAATAATCTCTCTAGTTAAACAATTATGGAAAATGGTAACGAGCTGCCGGAGGAGCAAGGCCAGAAGCGCAAGCTGCAGGGCAAGCGGTCGACAAGCGAAAGAGCGTCAATCACAGAAAAAAGTGACCGCGAAGAGTTCCGGTACTATTCCAATGCGGCTCGTTAGAAGTTCCTCTCTCGAGTGAATCAACTCATCGAGAAAGGCGGTATCAACTCACTAGAAGGCCCGGTGGTCCCGAGGATCGATACAGTCAGCCCTCCTTCTCTTGGGACGAATCCGATCGGGTCGCTGCTAAAGTCGCCGTCTACTTGCACAATCGCCTCGCTATCTAAGTGAATAAGACTTTTTCATCTATGCCCTTGCACCGTGTGATGGAGCTTATAAAGGAAGAGGGCTGGGGTCTTGGGCCCGATGTTTCGTGTGCTCGAACCGCTATTGGCGTAATCACCACGCAAATTCTAAAACGCGTTAACTCCGTGCGATTGAATTCTATAACTATCAATTCATAATTCAGTTTAGGTCTTAAAAATCGTAAAATTTGTACATTTGAGTCTTGTTAACTCCATAGACATAAAATGCCACATGACTTCTTTCATTAATTTTTTATTCCTAAGTAGGCGTTAAAATTGTGATGGAGCTCTCTTCAACGCATAATGACATCAAAGTCTTGGTGCCATATGCACAGGCGAGGATGCGTCAACAAAGGCTGGGGGGATTGCCACCCCCATCCTTCAGCAAATCCTCTGCCATCCTCTGCTTTTTATAATTTTTCTATAATTTTGAGATCAGATTTTTATTTTCAGTTTTCAATTTTAATAAATTTCAATTTTTTAAATTGTTCCAATGTGGCTTCAAACATTGTTTTGTGTCCAAAGATTGAAAATGATTGAAAGAAAACCACGGAGGATCGGAAATAATAATAATAATAATAAGTCGCGCGACGTTTTCCATCCATTTAAGACTGACCAAGTCATCTAGAAAGCTCGATTGCATAAACTTGATCAGTTTGAGAATTTAAATTCGCGAATTGAAAGTTTAAAAATTTTAAATGCACAAATAGACAGTATTTAAAGCTTTCACTGAAATTTTTTCCAACCACTATCGATACAAGCCCGCCTATGGATAGAAGGCTTTCCCGAATTCCGTGGGGGGGCCATGGCCCATGTGGGCGACCTTTTGCGTTTGACTTCTGCTCGAACATGTAAATTTGTGAGTGCACATGAAAACCTATTCCGCTCCATTGATTGTAGACATACTAGGGGTATAGGAAGCGCACATGGTATTATGACCTCAAATCCTAACACCTACCCTATACTTATTGTTTCCGAAATTTTGGATTCTTAAACCTACCCCGCAAGCTTTGATATCCACCTTGGAGTACACCCGACCATGTCGATTCTGCAGGTTCACCCCTTGCACGAATTGTCTAGGGTATAGGATCCAATCCCATTCATTCATCTCCGATTGAAGATAACTTGTGTTTATAGTTTTTAACCCACTAATCAAAAGTTTGAATGAACGAAATTTCCTCTAATCAAATATGAAATAAAATATGACCTACGAAGATATTGCCCGCGAAGTTTTTTTTTTTTCGGTCCTATTTTATCTCTCAATTCACTCTTAAACTTTTGTCCTACCTCTTGTAGGGCGTAGGAGTCGAAATCCACGTCTGAAACTACACGTATCTCTCTTGCCCTTTTGAAAAGATGAAAATCCAAACTCTCCACCTCCTTCTTTTTAAGTACAAAGAGTGGCCACTGAAAATTCAAAGTTAAGTCGAAGTCTTCTATTGATAGTCGACAGCACAGCTTTTCATTTCTTATCGAAAAATTCTTCTCTCCCCTCGACTTTTTGTTATTCTGCATTTGATTTTGATGTTTCGTCCGTATATAGCGTGCCTTCATTTATTACTAAAACTTAATATTAATCTGTAGCTAAGGTTGCTATTTTTCTTGGTCGCTCAACCGTGTTTGTCCGTCCATTTGGTCTTTTCCTAAGAAAACACAGAAAAGAGGGACCCGCTTGGCAAATTCGTCAGTACATCAAAATGGGAAATTTCTTCTCTCATTTTGTTGCTTTGCCTTTCATTATCAAAGCATTTTCTCTTGAAGCTAGCACAAGGATGTGAACGTATTGAATGAGTCACGTGTAGATTTCCGTAGCTTTATTGGTATTTTTTTTCTTTACTTCCTGATATATTATCCCATTCACCTTCGCCAATATGCAAGATATCGGAGCTTCAACAAGTTATCCAATGGAAATTAGATATATAGTTAAGAAGATTAGTCGAGTGTTCTAAAAATAGCAAATGCTGAAAGCTATGAAATAACCATGTGTCTTGATTTGCGAAATTCTTGAAAATCAACTGGTCGAGCCGAAACTTCTAATAACTTGTGTTATGAAAAAGAAAAGATACGGTTTGCTTATTGTAACAATACCAATTATTTTTTTAATTTATTATTGATTAGTTGTATTACCAGATCATTGATTCTTAACCAAGACCGCCAACGATGACTAAACATCCTAGAATTGTCAACGTTAGGGATAACCTCTATCTCTTTTCCCTGTCCTCTCTATTAGAGAAAATAACAAACAAAAGGAAGCAGCCGAGAATGTAATTCTTATCCATCTATCTACCGGCAGAAAAAAGTCCAGCCTGTACATCATCTACCAAATTTCACACCCCACCACCACAGAGGTCATGTTGATTATACCCTCTTCAAAATCTTGATATCCACTGAAACAAAATAGGAAAACAGATAAAGAAGATTAAAAAGTATCAAAACTATCAAAAGCTTTGATCACCATTCCTCCTCCTCTTGACCCTAACATGTTGGAAAGTGCCTTGTGGAATCAACTGGTGCCAATTCTCCACCACCCCATAGTCCAAATCATAGTATTGATGATGGTTTACCTCTGAACCTTCAAAAGAGCAACTCTCCGGGAACCCGGCCACTCCCCGGCATGGTGGCTTGCTTTTCCGGCGGCCGGCCCCGACGGGGACATTCCTCAGGGCCCCGCCGGCAGTCCAGTACCTCTGGCAACCCTTGCAGAAATGCCTGGGCTGGTTTACATTGTAGTTGTTGAAGTAGCAAAATTTGGTCTCCATGCTCTTGCATCTCGGGCATGGTATGATCTTGTCTGGCCTCTTCATTGCCTCTGCTAGTGCTTCTTGGTTTCTGGTTGTAGTTGTTGTTGTTGTTGCTGTTTTTGTGCTAATTGGGGCTTCCGTCTTGACTTGTTGATCTTTAAATCCTTGCAAAGTGATTGTTGTTCCAAAGAGCTTGATCCCTTTTGAGTCTTGGCCTCCATGGCTAGTGTCTGCCATGAGATCAAGAAATGGATTTATGTTCTAGAGAGAGAGAGAGAGAGAGTATGTAGTGAAATGGTTGGAGAGATGAGGGAAAGGGGTCCTCAAGAATTCGAGAGAGATTGTTGTTTTGCGGTGTAATGAGAGAGGGGGATCGTGTAATGAAATGGTTGGAGAGATCAAGGGAAGGGGTCTCCCAAGAGTTGGAGAGCGATCGTTCTTGTGTGGTGTGCTGAGAGAGAGAGAGAAAGGAATATATATCGGTGGGAGGAGAAGGAAAAAAGTGCACAACCGAGAAAGAGAGAGAGAGAGAGAGAGAGAGAGTATAAAATCAAATAAAGGTCATGGAGCAGCAGCCAAGGCAAAGGAAACAAGAGTAGGTGACGTGAAAAAGCAGAATATGAGCTTTTTGTCCACATCATTACTCCACGTCATCAATTCCACAGTGATTTGATTTGATATTTTATTATCATAAAGTCCGGAAAAACGAATTCCGGGTTCCCATCTTGAAAGGTTGCGTAACAAGTGTCAAACAGTCCCCAAATTGAGAAGCATAAAGACATCGGAGGTGTTGTCCTAGTCAAGTTCTGAAATATCCCACCGGAAGAATTTAGAATATATGCAATGATGATGATAAACTCTCCATATCTACCGTTGAAAATCCATGTCTATCCGAAACAACAGCAGTTAAATGAATTCCAACCCTAATTTCCAGTGTGAACAAAAAGGAATCAGAGTTTGTCTTGGCAGCAGTTAGCTCTAATGATTATCCAATAAACAAAGTTAGGTCCAAAACCTTTCGTTAGGCCGAAAAAAAATGATCAAATAACTTGTGCGCTTGGTCTTTCTATAATAATAAGAGGAGGAAAAGACTACAATGACTAAAAAATAAGGCTCCGTTTGTGCTAAAATGATCAAATCTAGACGTTAAAACACATGAATAGAAGGCGAAAAGCAGACGCAACAGTGACTCAGACCCTGAAACTTTTCATCTTCCGTTGGAGAGGTTTTGCAGGTTAGAACATGTTTGATTTTTCTTTGCTGTCTCTTTACTTTACATGTGTCGTGCAGTTCTTGGAAAAGAAAAAGGAAAAAAGGAGAAAAATATAATAAAATTGCTGTGCTTACAAAAGATAATCTAGAAAGGGGGGATGAATAATGCGAATGTGCCATAAATGGAAATTAAAACTCCCCCGCATAGATCATATCCAAAAGAACAGATGCCGGGGCATCGAGAGCTCCAGGTGGCTATCATCACACATCACTTTGTTCTCTACACTTTGTTATGCCCTTGTCTTTCCATCATGCTGCTTTAGACTTTGTTTGGCACCAAAAGTTGCTATAAAGCACCCTCAATTTTAGCAAAAAGTTAACCGGGAAATTAGAGCACCCAAATCCTTCTTTTTTTCACGATTAAGAAGTTCACACATTGCATCTTTTTCGTATTTTATTTAATTGCTAAAACTTTATAGATCAAAAAATTAATCATTAAATACATTTGCAAGTGTTCTAAATTACTCGTTAACGATACCCTTTTCTTTTTTTCCTTTTTATGATGCTTTCTTCATTTCATCTCCTTGTCATTTCCAGCACACATTAATTGTCACTGTGGTATTCTTCTATAGCACATATGATTGTGCCCACTAAGATGCCCAAAAGGGCAAAGGCCTAAGAAAAGTTGTGTGTTTATCGTTCCAAAGAGGAGGCTTTATCATTTTTTTTCCTATTTCTCTTTATTTTTTACATATTAACGACATATAAAGACACTATTATTAAGATTGCTATGTACGATAAGTAAAGAAAAAAAAATAACAAGAGCTCAATATATTTTTCTTTTGTTTTCTTATATATTTCTCCATAATTGAAACAAAGCTGTTAGTACTTACTTATTTAAGAAAGAAAAGATGAAGAAGAATAAACACAAAAAGGTTTAAAAATAATCTCGCCCAATTAGATGAAAAATCAAGGTGAGTGACATCATCACTCACCTTGTTCCTTAAATATAATAAATAAATAAAAAGATGGTGCAACATCATCATCTACTCACATAATTCCTACCTTTAGCAAAGAAAAAGTTCATGAATGGAGATGAAATGAATGTATTTGTCGACTGGTGAAGGCATAGTGTTCCTATTAAAGATAGATTCTCTTCGTAGATTGTCATTCCTATTTACTTTTAGGGCATCTTTTCAGCTTTCAGATGGACCTCTTACAACAACTTTTCTTGCCTTCTTTTCAACATTTTAAAGTTTTCAGGGTTCTTTTGTTATCAACTTTCAGTTGCAATTTGAGTGAAAAAGCAGTTTTATTGTGCGAATTGCTTTAATAAAGGGGATCCGGTTAAGCTAATCCCAAAAGCAGCCTCATTTCCAACAGCTTTCCAACATAAAAAGTAAGAAAAAGGGAGCATTTTCTTCCCTTTCAATTGGAAAGAGCGATGTCCTTTTTCTTTTGGGTGCTTTGGAAGTCTCTTTCCAATTAAAAATTCATAAAAAATAAGTCTAAAGAAACCATAAAGACTAAACACTTTAATTTTGATTGATCGAGGCACTCCTAGTCTACTCTTCTAAAATAATCTCAATTAGGTATAATGGCAAATGCCAAAAACGTACCCTTTTGACTTTAGGGATAAACCAACTTAATTTGCTCCTATAAATCCTTCCTAAATCATGAGACAGCACTCAAAAATAGATTATGGATGGAGATGCAAGTAACTTCTTATTTCATCATCTTTCAAATAACGGGATCACAGGATGGACTCGAGAGAGCTAATTTACCACCCGGAACTAAGAGAATCTCAATTTACTGACAAGTAAGGGTGAGAATCAATTAATCGAAAATTTACTTGAAGATGTCGTTGTGCTGACATGATGTTACATACCGATATTTAGCAGCAAGCATTATTAATAACATATATCTCAATGTTTCAAAAAAACATTCAGCAAATGCAATTGCTTTCTTGATTGGCTTCACCACAAATATCTTCTCGAGTTTAACTTCATGCACTTTGGAAAACCCATCATGAGAGCCCTAATAAAGTCTCTTAAATATTATGATTAAAAAAATATGGGCAATTTTGGATTTTTGTGGGAAAGATTTTATATATATGTTGCTTGCTGCTATGGCTCTTGGTTACCAAGTTGGTTTATATTAATGAAGCAAGAAAAGTCTACTTTTTTGCCTTTGCTTTTGTTTACTATTCTTAATGTGTACTTTTTCTTCCAATTGGTGCAAGTTGGGGAAGCCAAATGTTTAGTGCCAGCCCATAACCGGTTCAGTGCAGATTAAGCCAAATATTAAGATAATGATTTCCTGGATAGGGTTTCCTGCCGGTGCATGCACTTTTCTTGATACAAACATTTAAACGTGTGCACGGCGAAATCAAACCAATAACTAATCTTTACCCCAATTGTCAATGGGTTCTCCCAAGTCAAAGTGAAAAGGAGGAAACAAAAGAGAAGTTTCCACAGGCAGATCAAAATAATAATTTTTGATATGATCATTGAAATATTATTAGATACATAGAACAGTGAATTGTCGAAACTATTTTCAGCGGGAAATGTGTAAAGGCATGCAGGGACGGCGGCTAGTTCGGTTGGTGCATCGCGAAAAATTAATGATTCGAAAAGTATTTTCCTAAAAGCTTATCGCATGTATCGCTTAAAAAGATTAGTCAACGGAAAATATTTTCATCATTAACATCAATTCATGCCCTGTGGGTTTACAGCAATATCAATTCATCATATCTATGTCGAAACTATTTTCAATGGGAAATTTTTTTTCCGATGAAAGTACAGTCGTGCAGGGATCGGCGACCGGCTCAATTGGTGCGTCACGAAAAATTAACGGTTTAAAAAAAATTTCTTAAAAGCCGATCGCTTGTATCGCTCAGAAAAATTAGTCAATGAAAAATATTTTCATCATTAACGTCAATTCATGCCTTGTCCGTCTACAACACTATCAATTCATCATATATATATATATATATTCCTCTCTTAGTAGGAAAATTAGGAATAATTATTCATTAAGGTGATCATTATCTTATTTAACACGAACCCTTGATTCTAGCCACCCGCTGCTGTACCAGGCAAGCAAGCACATGGCATGCAACAGCTGGTGAGCCACTTTGGTTCTTCAAAATCAGTTTTATATGCTCTCTTTTTTTCATAAATAAATAAAAAACAATATTAATCTGGTTTGAGTTATTATTTTATAAATAAATTGCTCTTTTTCTGCCTTGATTCCTGGCTGAAGGCAAATGACACAATCATGGCATATCCCCTAGATAATACCAACGGGTATTTAATTAAAAGGTACGTCGTGATGGGATTTTTTTCAATTTATTTTTTTAATCAATTGATTATTCATTTATACAGAGATTCTTTCGAGCCCATATAATAAAGTGTGATTTTTTTTTAATAATTTCCTTGGCCTTAATCTCAACGCAAGGACTACTGAAATATAGCAAAGCTCGTATAAAGTAATGCGATGAGGCTCCCCTTCTTTTCAACTTATGGAACAACTTGGATGTGATCCAGCGACCGAAAGAACATGACTCCTAATCGAATCCTGCCCATTAAAAAAAAATGAGATGCTAAAGAATTATTAACAAAAAGGAAACTAATTTTAAATGCATATATTCCGCCACAATGAAAGAGGGAAAAAGAAAATCCACCGTCGAACTGTTAAGCAAGACGGGTTCTTCTTTAAAAGAAGTGGCGATTCCTTGCTCATAACTTGTTGTCATATTTTACTTTTTTTATTTATTTTTATATATATCGTTGAAGCACATAAGAATATAGTATTTACGATTAATGGGGGGAAAATATTCATCTATTGATGTCCAAAAATTGGAACCCGTCTTTCAAGGATCTTTAGAAATCCCTATAAAAGAAAAGAAATAAGTTATTCTAGAGTAAATAATTACTTGGGAGTCGGGATTCGCGTTGATTTAGGGTGCGTTCGTTACGGCGAAAATGAATTATTCGAAAATCATTTTTCTATAAATAATCATTTATATCTCTTAAAAAAACGAACGAACAAAAAAAAATTCATTGTTCCCTAAAATTTGCATCCATAAATTATTATTAATAAAATATTTTTCATTAACTAATTATTTCAAGTGATACAAGAAATCACCTGTAGATAATATTTTTCAATTTATTCATTTTTCGCAAAACAAACGAAATCTTAATTTCCTTTGGAACTAAAAAAGGAAACAGATGCTTCGTAACACAAACCAGAAATCAAATGGTCAGCTTCTTAGTATCGGTCCTACAAATTGCATACTGCTGGTGTTTGCTTTGCAGATCGCAGGTCATCGGAATCATTGTCCTCGAACAAAAGAAGCAGAAAGATCATCTTGCAATCCTACGAAAGAACACTCCAAAAGACTGGTAGAAAGGAGACAGTGTTTCCCGCCCTTGGCTGAAGAGCAAAACAAGTACGCAACCGCAACATCAGCTCATTCAAGAGAAAGAAGCTATTCATGATGCAATCAAGCATTCTGAGAGAGAGAGAGAGAGAGAGAGAGAGAACACGGAAGACGAGTTCCAAAACAGGTATTGCATGGTTACATATTACCAATGGATCTGGATCGGGAATCATAGATTACACGGCAATCGATCTCTCGCGTGAACCTCGTGCGTATTTAGCCATCAAGGAATCAATTCAAAAAACTAAAGAACAGGCTACGCCCTACACGATAATTACAGGAGAAAAGCTCATATTATTCACATGTACAACGACACCGGCCAAGCCCAACTCCTCATCGGGAATAAAAAGGCTCCCTTCGCGTTCTCAAAAAATGTCATCCTGGGGAAAGTTTACGTGTCGCTCCAGCTATCGTTTTCGTCACCATCCTCGTTTGCAACAGCCTGATATTTTTCATCAAAGAAGAGACTCGATAATTGGAAGATTTAAAAACAAGAACAAGGAGGAATGAGAGAGACAGAAGAATTTGGGAAACCTGGCGGATTGCATTTGCCTTCTCCAAAATCGCGGTGACATTCCCACTGGCAGTTCGAGCTGTTGCAGCAGTCGGCTTTACTGTCTCAGTGTGCCTCAAATTGAATGACTGGCATGACAAGAACACAAGAAGCGAGGCCACATTAAGTTGCTGCATTAACTTGGCCTTTGATAAATTACATGAAATCTCAGACAACCACTAATCAATATGCACCCTCAAAATTACACAAAGATAGGACTAGCAAAAATTTGGTCATTCAACAAATCAAAAGACGCTTCAGGATGAACCGCTCCATTAGCTGCATTATACAAATCAACATAGAAAAGAGCAGCTCCTTTCTTCACAGGATAACCACAAAAATTGAATTTCATCGTTATTGTTTCCACAATGGCAGAACATAGTGGGAAGAAACAAGACGGAAAGAAACGAAGGTGGAAGTATAGAGAAAACGGAGACACACATACTTCTTTTTGTTTGTTAGGAAGAAGGTTTAGAGAAGAAAAATGAGATTATTTATCGCGTGTCCTCCGTCATTTTGTGATTGTGTTTGATCATATTAGTTTCATCAGGAAAGAAACTGGTGAGAACCACTCAAACCTTGAGCTGACAAAGTCTGGAACAGCATCAGGGAATGTGAGAACCATATTCTGGGATTTTATCAGATTAAGATGCAGTACTGACATCAATTCGCATTTAAGATAACATGTTTTTGGGCCTCTAGAAAGGAGTTATCTGCTTTCCCTCCACGAATTTGCCAAAACAAAAGAAAAATATTTAGATACGGATGTTTGAACATAAATTTTTGATGACTCCACAAAGCAATATCTGAATCCGTATGTGCGTGAAGTTTTAGGTATTCAATAAGAAATGCAGCGAAATCGATAAACAATAAGTCTAAAGCAAGAAGTCGCCATAAACATACTTAAGCACCTTTCTAATATAGTTGGATCTTGACAAGGAGAAGCATGACATGTACTCACTTTATTTCTTATCTGAAGTAGAAAATCCTCCCTTTCATCTGTCTCCTTGACCTTTGCCTGATTAGCCTCTTCATATGGGTTCAATTTCGGCTGATCCTGAAGCTACAACCTCTTTTTTTTAGTTAAAGCAATTATAGAAGAAAGAAAATGACAATTCTCAGTGAAAGACAAAGTACCTTTCCGCTTAACAATTCAGGGCCCTTGATAGTTACAGTTTCCAAGGCTGAACCTTGTTTAGGTTGCTTAAAGATACTCTGATCCAAATTATTACACTCAGGATCACGATTAAGAGATTCAGATACTTCTTCTCTAACTTTTGCAGTACCTGTGTATGGCTTCGAAAGCTGCCAATCCACAGGAGGAGGAGGAGGAGGAGGAGGTGTTGGTGGCAAAGGCTGATGAGGATAATGCTTCTCCGTATAATTCTCTGGATCACGGCCAACATTTTCTACTTGCATAGGTACAGATACCATGGAATCAAAGCTAGGAAGATCAAGTGAAGGACCGTGAACATAGCTAGAAAAGGATGGTAGAGGTTCTAGACCATCTTCAGTTGGCAGACTCTCATATTCACCATTGACACGCATTTTTTGATTGGAAGAGGTTGAAGTAGAATCTGTTGGTGAATCTCTGCAGAGAGCATCAAATTGATCGTGCTCCTTGCTCCCCCTGGGTGTTTCACTGGATTCCCACTGCTCTGAGTTAGACTCGGAATGAGGACTAAGACAGTCATCTGAGATATAAAGAGACGATCTACAGAATGTTCCATCGTCAGAGTCAGAACAGACATCACGAAATGGGACATTAGGGTCTGGAACCAACTGGAAAGAAGGAAACATATCATTACTGCTTTCCTGACGGTTCTTGTCATGGGGAAATTTCAAGGTCAATCTTGAAGCTTCGAAGCCATGCAGAGGGTGGAAAGATATTTTCATATGCTCAAGTGGTGGGGAAGGGGGAAGTGAATACGTAGGAGAAACACTTTGCAATTGATCGATGAAATTTCTCCCTGCAGTTGTGTGGAATGAAGACTCGTGCTTCCTCCAACTCTGCTCCAGGACATTATCTTTCGTAGTGTCATATGGTTTTGGTTTTTCATCACTAACTAGTGAGATTTTTCTCCGGAAGCTATTCATGAGTAACTTATGGCCAAGTCCAAAAACTCCGGATAAATTATCACCATTCTCCTGTATGGATTCACTGTGTGGAACTTTCGCTGTTGGAGCAACTGGCAATGCTCTTCCAGGGGCCACTACTCTGATGGGAGTCGAAAAGTCTCCATTTGGGTGACCATACTTGCACCTCGTATCTAAATCATCTGACTCACTAAACTTGGCATCTAAATCTCGAGATGACAGCAAAATATGAGTCCTTTCTGCAAAGGGACTGTTTTCATTGATCTTGCATGATGTGGAGCACTTAGACCTAGCACCCCTTTCTATGATATCAGCGTCTTCAGTAGATATATCTAGTTTCCCTTCACATTGGTCATCCTTATTTCTCATCCCACATTCACGATTTGATGTTGCAAAATCTGGTGGCTTTGCTGGCTCAAGTCCAAGCAAGCCCCCATTTGTCCAGAACTTAACACCAGTACGTTCTGACGGTGATTCTTGACCCTCGCAGATGTTGTCTGTGACTTCATTATGCAGTGGAGCAAAGATCACAGATGAGGCATCACCAGCAAATGTTTCCACTTTCGTATCATCAAGAAGATCAGCACTTTGACAAACTTTAATGGGCGGTAAACAATCTGGATCCGCAAACTTCTGAGGAATTTGACTCGTATTTTCATTGACACAACTTTCAGTGGGGTCTGATTTAGGTACTTCCAAAGACACTTCTGCATTTGAGACAAGATGAGAAGGTGTGTCAGATTCTTGATGTGAAGGATGACCATCTGAAGCACGTGATGGAAGCTCGTCGACTGCAACCTTTATTTCTTCAATGTCAACACTCGAGGACCGTTGCCGCAGTTCTCGTTTGGTTTGATAATCAACATCATTTTCGGATTCTGATTCAATTGTATTCAGAGCATCTTCGAAATTATCAAGCTCACTATCCACATCCGCCACCTGGTTCTCACGGGCTTTGGAAGTGTTGGTATTAAGACATAAATCAATATCTGACACATCAACATTTCTAAGTTTATCAGCTCCCTCAGCATCAACGCCCAAAGTCATAGAAATGGTAGCTGAATCTTCCATTCCCTCATACTTCTGCTCCCTGGGCTCCATTATTTCTGTCTTCTCATCCCACCTCACATAATCTGATTTGGAGGCGATAGACTCCTCAGCTGCTTTTTGTGGAGAATAGGTATCAATCACCTGGTTTTCTTCATGCGGTGAAACTGAGTCAACAGTTTCCTCACGTAACATCACCCTAGAAGAGGATGACCTATTAGACTCCTCTTCTTCAGGTGGCATGTCGTCACTTGCATGGAAGATGCACTCTATATAGCCTGACCCAGATCTGAAATCAGAAGTACTTCTAGGGTCTCCAATATCTGATTTAATTGTAGAATCAGCTATCGAGGCAGTGGGAGATGATTTTCTGTTCGCAATTGGAGAAGCGTATCGCATTCTGCAAATTGACAACCAATTATAATTTATGCACATCAAACTGACTTAGTGTTACAGTCATTCAACAAACATACCTGTCACTATGGTTGGCCATGGATGCACCGCGTGAAAGTTCTGCATTCTTTGGGAATGATCTTCGCTTCTGTCCATTTCAAAATTTTGATTAGCATAAGATCAAGTAGAACAATTCTATGCAGCTACGTAGGCTTAAAGCAACTATACCAGAGAAACTGCAACAAGTAATATACCTTTGAAGATAAGAAAAGATGGCAATCGGACTATTTCGTCACATAATAAAAGTGAAATCACATACTTAGGTTGGTAACATTGTCTAATACTGCCCTTTAGGAAAAAAAAAAAAAAACGCACCTTCATCTTGCGAGCCTTCTTGTCTCCCCGGACTTTTCCCACATTTTTTTCATCAGGGCCGGCTGAAACTCTTCTAAAAAAAGTTGGATCTGAATATCTCCTCAAACATGACCCAGGGCCACCAGTATCAAATCTAAAAGCACCAGAATATATCAATATCTTCTATGCCTAAGCTAGTCACAGCTCTTGTCAATAAGATAAAAAAACAATTTAACAGAGAAAGATGTGACTTACTTGTCAAGCAAGTGCAAACGTGGGGGATCCCGACACTCTTCATAGGAATCCATGATAAAACGTGGCAAGTCATTGTCGATAAAATGATGTTTCCCATTTCGAATACGAGTATGCCAGTCAGAACCTGCAAAGGAACTGTTTCCCAATGAGAATCGAAGGTATTTAAGAGAACAAAAAAAGAGATGAATTTTGACAGCTTGGAGTCATCTGGAAGATCATCACAGCATGAAGAATTTTCAAGGTATTCACTTTCAGGAAAGCTTAACAATTTATAATTGTCGGAGCAGTTTAGAAGGCATTCAGGATTAGGAAATTTTCGGGAACAGTGTCAGTCGCTACATGCACTTCTAGTCCCCAGATACTGCAGCACAAACATCCAGCCCAAAGTCATCACATGTGTATGAATTTCACGGTTTAACAAATAAGGAAGTTAATCAAGTGGATATGTTATACTGATACAATTTTGCAGAGTCCACACATGGTGAAACATGACAACTGCCACTTGCCGATGTGCACTGTATCATATCAATATTTTTCTCGTGGTAGTACAGAACTTCTTTCCCAAAATTTTATCATGAACATTATGCTAGAAGAGGTTTCTTTCTATAAGATCTCGACGCAGTATGTTTGACCCTGAGTGGAAGCACCCATTGCACATCGCACAAAAAGGTTCTATTTAATGAGGGGAAATTTGGCATCCACATAAGAGTCAGAGTAACCTAGCACCTACTTGTACAGCCAACTTCAATGTCTTTCCGAATTGGCATCTCCACTGATAAAAAAGTTGAAAGAGTGACTCACATGAAGGCAGGGATAGCGACATAGTGCTTAAGCAAGCCTATGGAAAACAAGCACGCTAATAAGTTATGCAGACTAATTCAGAAGACCCCTTCTGCGCAGAACAACAAATAGGAAAGTGCATGATCGTAGCTCTAAAACCAAACTTCAAGTCAATAGAATCGAAATTCGGAGCTGGAGAAGAGAAAGCATGGAAGAAGAGATGATTAAGCCGCACCTGCAGTGTAAGCAAAATGTATATGGCTTGTCTGGGCCAGTATTGCCTTCTCCAGAGGAGGAAAGGCAGCTTCGATACGCTTTGCGCGAGCCGATAGCTTATGGCTCCGCGAAGCTGTTGCCGCCACTTGCTCCTGCAGCCCGTGGAAGACCTCCGCCGCGAATCTAATGCGCAAGGATGCGTGGTCTCAGAAGATGGTTCAAGAAAAAACAAAAAGAAATTCAAAATTTCCCACTGCTGCCAAACTCATCATAAATTCACATCACAAAAGGGAAGAGCAACCGCAAGAATTCAAGAAAACAGTTCTAATCTGCAACAAATTAGACACTCGAGTCATCAAACGAGCTCCCTCCACTGAATCGAACGGGCGAAGCAGCTGCCGCGCGGCCCCGAATCGAGCTTCCCGAAACTAAGAAGCCCAAATCCAGAACTAAACCAAAATGAACACACACCCAGACACGTCGAACAACGAACATTCCGCCGCATACCCATTTCTCCCCATCTCCCGAACATCCCGGCTAACCCCAGTCCCCCTCACCGCTCTCTCCTCCGAGCATGCAAATGCAAAACGCAAGAACGAGAACAAGCAAGAACCCACGAAGCGCAAGCTCCAATCCATGCCAAACCCAATCAAACGAACATCAAAAGAGAAAAGGAGAGAAAGAAAGAAACAACCAGAGAGAGAGAGAGAGAGGAATAGACGTACTCGGCGAGGTCCCCAAGCTGGCGCAAGATCCCGACGAGGCCGGCGACGGCGACCCCGTCGAGGAGGGCCTTGGGATCCTCGCGGTCGGCCTCGCCGTGGAGCTCAGGCCGCCCCAGGCCGTACTCGTTCCGCACCCGCAGCCTCACCAGCGGCATCTCCTCCTCCTCCTCCGCCTCGCCCTCGCCTCGCCTCGGCTCACCTCAGCTGCTGCTGCTACAACTAGAAGAAGAAGAGCTCCCCCTCCCTCTATCGGCCCATATAACCACTCTTGACCGGAGCTGTAGGCAGGGAAAGCAACGGGGCACGCACCGCGGAAGACGACGAGGGCTAGGGCGAGGACGACGACGAGGAGTGAAGCAAACGATCAGGGAGTGAAGGAAGAGAGAGACAGAGACAGAGACAGAGAGAGAGAGAAGCTCAGGAGGAGGAGGGGGTTAGGTGGGTGGGGAGAGATTGGAGCTGCTTAACTGCCCAGGATAGAGAGAGGGAGAGAGAGAGAAAGTAGAGAGAGAGAGTAGAGAGAGATTGCCAACTCCGCACGGTATTCTCTCTCCTGTTCGAAAGGAAGGACATGGAGATCATTGTCGTCGTCGTCGTCGTCGTCGTCCCCCCCACGCTCCCCCTTCTCCTCCCCTCTTCCGTGCTCCTCCTCCCTCCCCCCCTTCCACGGCGCTCCCGGGGACCCGTACAACCGCGGGGAATAGACGGAACTGGCCCTGGCGATTTCTCCGCAATGCCTTTTCTGCCCTCCCCCCGCGGAGCGGCGTCGTTTCGGGCCTCGGCTTGGGGGTCGGGTCGGGTCGGGGCGGGTCGGGGGGACGAACGTGGTCGCCTCGACTCGCCTCGCCGTGACGTTCCGAGCCAAACGCGTGTCCTTTTTGTTGTTTTTTTCCGTGGGGATTTTCCGTGGTCAATAACGTATTATTAACTCATGAGAAAATGAAGCCCGTCTTCTTCCTTTTTTTCTTCTTCAATTCTTACTTAAATATGGGCAAAACCACAGTTATTCGAATCTCAATAAATCGCGAACAGAAAAAAAACTGTATAGAATCTACGCCGTCGATACTTACATATCGCGAAAGGTTTCAATGTTTCGGATCGAAAAAATAGTTCGAACGCATGGCCCGTGCAAATTGTGAATCGGAAGTGGAAAAAAAGATTATAAATGTAATTACAAACGTACGATGTTTTCGGCCAAAAAAGAATATAAATGTAAGATTTATACGAGGGTATTTTTTTCCTTCTTTTCTTCTTCTTTATTTTTTTTTTGGGCGGTTGTTTGCCTATTTTGGTGAGGAAGTTTTTCCGTTGATATGGACCCAAACCAACCGAGAACTAGAGGGAGATGTTTGACTTCTCTTTCTCAGTCTCGGCCACGACCGGTGGGAGGACCCCTCCGATCGCTACCACCGTCTTATGGAAAAATGCTTTCGGCTTCTTTCTGGGTCTCCTGAAAAACACGGGGGGACTTTAACCCCCGCTCCTTTCCCTTGCCCCTTCTTCCTCTTGCATATTAATCAAGAGCGATAATGGGTGCGTGTGCGTATCGCTCTAAATTAGCATGCTAATTGGAGTGGGGCTTTTTTTTCTCATGCTTGCCCCAATAATCGTCATTGGATTAAGACCTTAAAACGTGAGAACAACGTGAGCATGAGTTTGTATTTTAGATGTTTGTCGTAAGCAAGAAATCTCGCGTATCGAAAACGTGTCTATCTGAATGATACGATGTTACGAAGGTATTGGATCCGATAATCAAATTATATCGGCGCTTCATCGATCGAATGAGAAATCGAACAGTTCCTACATTTAACTAAACGGATGATGATGATGTTTTTACTCGATATAAGTCGAAAGTCGAAGTATTTTTGTCAATGCACGGTATTAGGAGAAAGGGGTGCTACAGCACTAATTGAAAAGGCAAAAGTCACTTGAACCAAATTCAAAGTTCATTGATTGATGGTTACACGTTTGTTTGTTATCAACACATGAGGTCAAGCGAGATGGCGTGATTTGCTCGATTATTACTTAGTGTTTTCTTGACTTTGATGATATGTTTAAGTAAAAGGTAAGCCAAAGGAGGGTAAGAACAAATCCGATGGTCCGAATTTGGACAATTGTTAATTGAAATTTATCAATTATAATCATGCCAAAGCAGAAACCCTCTTGCGCTTCTAAGAGCAAGATCCACAAACATATAGTAAATTAAATAAAAAAAATTACATTCAAAGCAAGCATTTAAGGGTTTACCCCCAATTTTCCTTTTCTTTTTCCTCAAAAATACAAGCTTTTATGATGCCAAGTGGTTGCTTGAATATTAATATATCCCACCCACTTTGATTTATATTGGATTCGAGGCCATGATAATAAGTAGATTCCTATCCAATTATAGATAAAATTATCAGGTTATGTCAGTCAAAAGAGTTGACTGGTGAGTTGGATGCAAGTTTGGTGAAGGGGTTTGACTTAATCCTGTGTGATCTGGGTATCCTAGTTTAGCGTTCACTCCACCCAATGTCCTCAAGTTGCTGCCAAAAAAGAAGTGGTTTTCATCAAAGTTGATGAACTCCATATTTAACCGAAGTTGTCTTTTCCGATGCTACCTAATCCATATCTTAAGATTTCAAACCTAGGAAGAAAGAAACTTCTATGTGGCAAGCCAGGGGAGGCAGTTGGTGAGCCTAGGAAAAAATGTCATAATTACATCATCAAAGCTTGTGATTATAGGTCTCTTTTAGGTGCCAATAGAGATTATTAGATTTTTTTTATGTAATTAGTGTCTTGATATTACGACTAGTAATATGATGACTGCCACGCGTGCACTTGTGAAATTAGAGTGGGAGTAATTAGATCTATTGCATGCGCTACATGCACGGCATGCAAGAGATGGATGGAGGCTGTTTTGTAGTGGGAGGATGGATATATGGATTTGAAATGTAAGATACGTGCTTCGTCAAAGTAGGAGATTTATCGACTTATTACATAATTGATCAAAGACATCGAGTTTGGATTGGACTTACATCTAATTTGCTCTTTAATTTTTCGTATTGGAAAGAAGTGTATTTTAGTTATTTGAAGAGAGAGTGGACACCAATTTCGAAAGATTGCTTGCTATATAGGATAGGCAGATTGTATGATCCTATCATATCAAGTGTATGCAACATCCCATTTAGCATGTGCTCAAATTAGGGCTTCCTCCAATCACACCTCTTATTGGTGGGTTATTAGACTTATATAAATATCGACACGTAGATTAGCATATGAATTTTTTGAAGTTTGGATAATATTTTAAGCGTACCACGTGAACTTCCAAATTAGGGTCAATTTGCAAGATCTACATATAAATTTGTAGATACGAGTGTTTACTAGTAATAATGATAGTTTAGTGAACCGCATATGCATGGCAGACCCAACACATTATTAATCAAAACATGCAGTCATTATATCTCTGGTAATCTACTTTAATTATGATTAGTTAAGAAAAAGCCTACCTTTTCTTTTTATTTAAACCAGGTATTAGGAAAATCTTAGTTGCTGTTTAATAACTAATAGAACTAGCGCTGACAAAATATTTAATAACTAGTGACCACTGACTACATGATGAGATCCCTGAAGTTTGCTTTTCGAGGAGAATTCAATTGGACCATGCATTAATTTGTTTGAGCAGATCGAGAGACTACAATAACTGCTGGTGTAATTCTTTTCTATCTTGGAATTCATACCAAGTAAATTCTCTTATCAAATCCTGCGGCATTGTGGTAATTAAAGGTGCATAATCAATCACTTTTAATGCTCTAAGCATCCTTTCAATACGTACAATCGAATGGCAAATTCTTGCTCGATACATAGGGAAGATCAATCAAATCGAATGCAATTCACATATTTCATATTGCACAAAAAAAAAAATCAAAGACATCCAACAAGGGTATTCTCTGCAATAACCCGAAATCTCATTAAAAACTTACATTCTATGCATATTGTTTCATCCATGAGCTCGGCAGTAGCTATAAACTTAGTAAAAATGTTGTTATCGAATGCAGAAGTGTCCTATGTAGGCGTGGTCCAATGTGACAAGACTCATACCCTATGTGTAGTCTAATCAATCGTAATCATCACATTCACATATTTATAGATTAGACATTAAGGACAAGCTCTCACAATTCACTTTCCTTCGACTTGAGGTGAATTTTTCTTTTCTGGGATGTGGTCCTGTTTGTGGGAGCTGTCGTGAAAATTTGTTGTCCATTAATTTGCCACCTAATTTCAAAGGGCCTACCGATGCCTCTCCAAATCCGAAGGCTACTCCCCTTTGAGGTCATTTTTTCGAGCACTTACTCCTTTGTATACAAGACCGAAAATTCACAAAATCCCGAAACACATAGCCCATTTCGCATCTAATTCCAGGTCCCCACCAATCAATCAGATGTGCAGGGTCGTGTAGTATATAATGAATGCACAATTAATCATAGTGTACCGAATAGATCATACGAATGGAATGAATGCACAATAAACCAAAGTGTACAAAATAGATCATATAAATGCATCTTTAACTTTGTCTATGCTAGACAGCGAGCTTCAGTCTGGAATTGGTCTTTTGTTCTGGGATTGTGAAAATTGTTCATTGCCTTGCATGTGCTTTCTGCAACTGCATAACGAAACTCTGGCAAAACAATAAATAAATAAAACAACGAAACAATAAAAAGGACAAAAAAAGAAAAAAAAAACAGCTGTAATTCAATAGCTAAGTGGGGCCATAGGCCCATAAGAAGTGGCCCGGCAAGACATTAGCTTGTGGCCTCTGAGACGAGGTTTGGGTCCAGTTCGTTCGGAATCTCTGGATGTAGCAATAGCGACGACCGCACGATAGTGTCCTTTTGGTCGCACATGTAGATCTGGCTAGTGAGCAGGATTTTATATATGATGTGACGCCTTTTATTGGTCGACCCAATAATCGGGTCGAGCAATCGAACTTATTGGGCTCGACAATTCCGATATGAGGGCTTGGGGTCGTGGGTATCCGACGGTTTAGATCGCTCAGCTCACGACGGAATGAATTGAGAAAAGAAGTTTATCTGATGTTTAATCAGAACGCCGTACTGATCTTTGATCTTTTCTCAATAGGAAGGCTTGTGAATAGACCTTGCTTGTTTGTGCTTTCTTCTTCTTCTTCTTCTTCTTCTTCTTCTTCTATCTTCTTCTTCGTCGTGCATGCATTGATGGACTAGGGTTGGTGTTCTTGTTCCTGGTCAATGCCTCTTATGTCTGATAATGCACTGAAGCCGCTAGCACCATGGTTTTAGCCATTAGTTTTTTTAGCCGACAGCCAGTTCCAAATGCCCAAAAGCTGTATGCAACTTTCTGTGCCATGACCGGTCCGAGTCTTACCACTATCGGCAAGACAAGTACCATCAATCAAACTTAATTCAAGGACCGAGGTTAGGAGTTCGAAAGAGCGTAAAACAAGAACAACATGAAATGATAAAACGAGGTTTTTTGTCTTTAATACAAAATCAAACGGGGATATGTACGTGTGCTGTTGCTCTACTAGTACATTTGGAGACGCATGTTTAAGTAATGATACATCATTGTAAAAGCTAAATAAACGTTGGAATCTAGTTGATTTTCCATAATCGTGAACCCAGAATCACGAGTGTGTCTTTGGACGAGCGTCATTTTACATTACAGTCGTATTTCGTTTTTGCCAATTATAAAGTGTCTGGGGAGTCTTTGAGTAGCTGACTAATCATCTTTTTGTACAGCAGCCTCCTAACGATCCCATGAATAACCCAGTAATTACTTGGAGTATGTAAATTATTTTTTGAGGGTGACACTGAGAAAACGCGCAAAATCGCTTTGAAAAATCAACTCGATAAAATGACCTTAAACGTGATCAATTGCTCAAATCAAGATGACAATAAACAACCACAAAACATTGTATTCGGGAATAATACCAAAAAAGTTATAAATTTATTGTACATGTGCAAATTGAATCCTAAACATTTTGCTAATTTGCCAATTTATTCCAATCAATTTTGGCTGGAAATTGCTGACGTGAACATTGTCCATCTTACGTGACATGGTCGGCATTGATGTAAAAAATTGTAAAAAAAATAAAAAAAATTGAATTATTTTCTTTTCTTTTTTTTCTTTTTCATTTTCCTTCTTCCTCCACTAATCATCGGGCCTTGACACTGGTTTGCGACCGACCATAGGCGAGGCTTGAGCTCGCTAGGATCTGGCGAGTTCAAGCCTTGCCAAGCTCACCACATCTGCGAGCTCAAGCCTCGTCGGATCTAGCGAGGTGGAGCCTCGTCGACGCTTGCCTATGGCTAATCATCGAGGCTTGGCGACCGGTGGAAGAAGGAAAATTGTCCATGTCATTGTCCACTGTGCAACGTAGGATGGTTGGCATCCACGTCAATAATTTCCAGTCAAAATTGATCGAAATGACTAAATTGACAAAAAATTTATGACTAAATTGGAATAAGTAAAATATGTTTAGGTCATTTTTTTGGTAAATTTCCCCATTAATATCCCTAGACATTAAAGATCAATTTCTTTCTACATTGGGCTCAATATACATGGCTGGCTTCAAATTTTCAGTAAGTATGTTGATGTGCTTGCCTTTTTATAAAGTGTCGATTTGAATTTATAGAGGCATAGCTATTGCATATAAGTAGGCCACAAAATCTCCATTGGAAAGGGAAATCAAATTTGAAAGTTGCATAAGCTTATAACTCGATTATGACAGTAACGGTGTTTTCAATACTTGGGACGATAAAGAAAAGCTACTTTGACCTCTATATTGGTCATCTTTTGAGGATTAGAGCTCGATTGGTTTTTTTTTTTTAAAGTATCCCATATAGTTCATCTATATCCGTGATCTTCCTCCACTTACTAGCTTTAACGTAATATCGGCTTGGACTTTGTAAAGTAATATCGATTCTGATGTGGTTAAACTCTCTTCTGATATGGTGTATCAATATATCATGTTGAGGCAAAGGAATGTGACACGTCGAATATGTTTCCTCTTTTTTGGGCCAGTACTCGACATGAATATCTTCACCATTAAAGTAGAACGACCAATCAACATGACAAGGGCAAGGTCACGCCTTATTTGTTGGAAGGGCACTATCCAGCTTTTTATAGCTCTCTATATGCTATTGCTATATATTTAATTGCTCATATAATAGATTTAACGTCAAGTCAAATAATGGTGTCCTCGAAGAGCCCAGATCATCAAGGATCTCACCTGCCTCCAATGACCCATCAGCCTCATCATAGAGAGCCAACAAAACATCCATGGAGACCAAACAAACAGCAAAGCACCACCACAGCCATGGAAGAGCTAAACAAGGATAAGAGAACACATGCTTCAAAGATCCTTCTCGCGCTTCTTGTGAAAATCTCACTTTTTAGTGAGGATTGATGTAATGGAAAATCCATGCTAAACTGAAGTGATGGCTCTTGTTTAGAGGGAGATTCAGCAGGAACAGTTAACATAGAGAAGAGAATGAGGTATGAGGAATTACATCTGGAAATCTAGATTTAATTGAGAAATTGAAATCGAGTTAAATAATGAAAGAACCACCGCTACGAGTAGCAAAAAAATATTTCCTAGTAGCGCAGCACGGGAATGGTCATCGATTCGATTAAAAAAAGAAAAGGCACATGACTGATTGAAAAGAAGACAAACAGAAAGTTCAAAGATAAGATAAACATTGGGCCAGCCAAAATCAACTTCGCCCATTTGGAGATCACCAAGAGGATCCACCCGGGCCCGAGGCCGCAGGGCTTGCGCTAGGGTGGAGCAAGGGCTGTCCGCCACCGGTCCTGCCTCCGTGCCAGGGGAGGAGCCGACGTGGGTTATTGCAAAGTGGTGGGTGTCGACCATTTCTCGAATGCATCTGGCACTGAAGGAGATGGACCCATGAAATTGTTAGACTGTAGAGACAATTGCAACAAGGAATGCAAGTGCCCGGGGTTCTTCTATAAGGAGGGATCCTCCAAGCGCTTGCTTGCTGTTGAGTTGAGTACTTTGAGTGTGGTTTCATAATCATCTCATGTTGCCTACATTAAGATGTCAAAGTTGGATGGATTAATTGATTTGCAAGGAAGGAAGCTATCAAATCACAAGCCATGCCTATGTTTGATTGTCTGAATTTCTAATCGGGATAGAACTATATGTGATATAAAATTTAGGAATTTTGCTATTTCCTATCTAGTATTTGATGAATCGCAGTGCTTAAACTGGATATTTTCATAAATATCTTGTCCATTATTTTGTAGGAACCGTGTATTTGTGTAGATAACTCTATGCATTTAAGAGAAATGACAAACAAATGTCTCCACAATTTGACAACTTTAAAAATTTGCGAATTATTTGTTTAAAAAACGTTGGTAAATATTGAATATTAATCAATAGTTAGGAACCACATTTAACGAATTGATAGTTTGAGAACAACATTGCATATTTGACCAAAGTCTGGAGACCATTCATGTCATTTTCCCGAGAAATAACTTTTGCGACCTTACATTTTTTGCAAGTGTAAACCTTGAGTCACCTCGAATTAGCTCAATTGATAAATTTTTCAGTCTTATCTTGCAACATCTAAGAAAGTGCGCAAACGCTCACTAGCTTAATTGGGACATTTTTGTGGCTCTTCTCAGATATAATTTGGGAAAGTACACCTACATTATAGAAATTCGTCCTCGAATGAAATTTCTTCCTTGTTATAAAATAAACAGTTAGGGAATAATAATGCCAGGCCACAAAAACTATTTGCTAAATCGATTTACAAAATGTCGCCATAAAACCGAGAGCGAAAGCCGGGATAATATTCGCAATGTCACTTTGCAAAATAATTAATCTCTAGCATTACCCTTAATTAGACTCCCACATTTCGGTTCATGCTTATATAATTTCCAATGGACCACTTCATTATTGCTGGGTTGGGCAAGCAATTTTGAATAAAATTGACTTGCAAAGCCTTTGCTTCCTAAGTTTAGGGTTAGCCCATGGTCCATTTATGAACCGGATCAATACGAACAATAGGATCCAGATGATGTCATGTTGGGCTCGCCGATCCCACGGCTCATATCATCTCTATGTTCTTATTCTTTTTCGACTTCATTAATAAGATCTAAGCCTTTTCATGACGAGCTCCACGAGTGCGCGATTGTTTTCCATTCCTTGTACATCGTCACGATAAATTAATAGTATGGTTTATAAATTCATTTGGATGGAGAAACGAGATATCGACATTTTTTTTTCTTTTTTACCGCTATATGGATTCTTTTCTAGAAAGTAAACATTGAGGGAGGTTTTTGTTATCAATGACTTAAAACAAATATTAAGTTAAAAATTTAGAAAAGGAACGTGGGAGAAGGATGAAGTTGTTTGTTTGTTGCACTGTAAGGAAAATTAAAAAAACCCCAGTAAATGCCATTTTTAGTGGAAGGTGGATATTCAACTTTTTTATTGTACTCTTATATCATTTCTCTGGGCCAATTTTACTTTTTTTTGCATAAGTTAAACTGCATTACACTATTAATGTAATATGTAGATGATGTCTCAATGGGAAATTTAAAGGCCACACAAATCCCACTTTTGGCTTAAATACATATAAATTTAATATAGATTGATTTTTATTTTTATATTTTCGACTTCTTCATTATCTTTTTCACGTGTAAGATTTCACTCTTCATTGACAATTCGACACCCCGTCTCGTTAAAAACCTACCGTGCCATCTTCTTTCTACCAACCATTAGCCCGCATCAGCATCTATTCATTTGCATGCTAGCCGGGAGGGAATATGACTAAGCGAACTCCGCATAGCCAAAAGAGTAAGCCATGCCATGTGCCATCCGCATATCGAATCGCCAGCCCATATCCATCTAGCAGTGATCAAACTAGAACCTATACGTACCTGAAAGAGTAATATAATTCGTATAAATATACACATGCACGCCGACCGCGACGACGGTAATCATGTTTGTCCCCGATAATGGGAACAAAGTTTCAGGAAGAAACGCCAGTTTTGTTGATCAATTGCTGGGTCCCCTGGACTTGGATCGTTTAGCACTTACAAAAGACAATTTGAGAGGAATTCGTGGGGCCGTTCACGTGGACTGGCCAGTTCACTCCTTCACCTAAGATGAAATTGGCAAATTGGAGGGATTCATAGTGTTGTGTCTGCAATAAATTTGTGTCATCACAAAAGTGAAAGAAACCATTAGTTTGTAAGGAATTTCTAGGGCGGTGCTTCTAAAATCTTGATTGAATTTCAATCATTAAGGTAATCCAATTGAACATTTTGCCCATGTGAACTTAATGCTCCTTGTAGATAGTCGGCAATTTGGGGCGAATTTGTTTAACTAGAAGAGTTTTTTTTTTTTTTCGCTAAATAGATCTCCAGACTTTCACGTGTTTGGTTCCTTATAACTAGTCAAGTTAATGGAAAAATATTCATAGTCAGAAGAAAACACACTTAGTCAAAATTAAAATTCAAAAAACGCTTTCAATCACACTTTTCAGCACATCATCAAATAAATGAAAATTAATAATTTTGCTTGAAAATGATTTTCACATAAAGCAAATTTCTTTATCCTGAAGTTTCTTGTGAAACAAAACATACCCGTTATCTCACTGGGCTAGGAAGTTGAGCAGATAAATTGGTACTTTCACCACTACAACTTCATTTTAGAACTATTTTTCGACGCAAATTCGACACTGACACGGTGTGTCATTATGGGTTTGATTATACTTGAAAATGCACCGCATCTGAATCAACATTCTCAATCGTATGGATTGAAAAATTGACACAATAAGCCAAATCGAGAATATGTCATCCATTTTTTAAGCTAGACTGGAAGTATCGATGTAAGTTTTGGGAGATAGAATGCATCACCGTAATTAACGCAGAGTCCAAAGATTTCAATAGCGAATTTCTCCCTATTTTCGTACTATTTCTCATGCCCCCTCAGATACTATGCCCAAAAGATTGATCCTTTCTTTCTCTTTTTGTGACAAAATCAAAAGTTGGATATCGGAGCATCAGAATCCTTTACTTTTCCATTGAATGACTAAACACTGCCAAAATTGCTTTCTTTTGTGATTGGAGTTCACATGAATTATTCCACAAATACTACTTGACAAATATTCTACCACATGCGGGTCATGCGAGTTAGCTAGTAGCTTAGGTTCTTGGTAGAGCTTCCCCACTCTCGTTTATGCTTTACTTATTGTCTTAGTTTTAACAGAGGCGTACATCATATAAATGGGGCTTAAGTGCTTAAAATTCTCTAAGATCGTTTTAATTAAAGTACCATATCGTTTGTAGAAAGATTTTTACCGATTCTACCCATAAAAGAAATATGTACTTGCCAACTTCTCTAATAATTGTATTGTACATGATTTAAATAAATATTGTAAGTGGCATCGTTTTGAAGTGACAACACTAATAATTGTATGCGATAATTATATTGGAAGTCCTAAAACTCGTTATAAAAATGCAATTGAGTCCTAAAACTTTCAAAAAATACAATCAAGTCATAAAACTTGTTACGAAAGTATAATCGAGTCATAATCTAAAACTTATTTTGAAAGTGCAATCGAGTCCTAAAATTTTTAAAAGGTGCGATCAATGAAAAGACTTGATTGGATTAGTTTGATAAGTTTTAGGACCTGATTGCATTTTTTTAAATTTTTAAGTCTCGATTGCACTTTCTGACAAGTCCTAGGACTTAATTGCACTTTTGAAAGTTTTAGGACTCAATTGTACTTTTTGAAAATTTTAAAATTTAATTGCACTTTCATAACAAGTTTTATAACTTTCAATGTAGTTATTCCTAATTAGATTGTACCCAGAAAGATGATACAAGGAGCAATTCAAAGTGTTCAGCTGAAATTTGCGAGAAAGAGGAAAGAAAAGATGGTTAGTATACTTTACCAAAAAAAAAAAAAGATGGTTAGTATTATAGGTAAATGTAACTATGGTTAGTATTAAAGTTAGAAAGAAGATACGTGGGTCATTCCATATGCGTGCTCGATAACCGAGATAAAAACTGGGCAATCCCTATATAGCATAGAAAAGTACAAGTCCCAAATAAAGGTTGGCATTCTCCACAATCATGGAGGCACGAGGGTCCTAGCTATGAAGAATAACGTGAATTTTCCATCTTAGATCCATTAAGATACCTACCGATCCGCTTGTAGGTAAATGGTTTTTCCGCCAAATTCAAGGAGCAAATCAAATCCTTGAAGCGTGAGCTAGGTTGCATGAAAGACCCAAAAGCGGCAGATGTAAAGGTTGCGTGATGAGAAGAGTGCCAAACCAAAATTCAGGTAATTGCCTAAAAGGTTCTAAATTTGTTATACGATGGTCAATTCAGTCATACATTTTTCAATTTGACCAATTTAATCCTAAACTTTTAAACGATTTGCTAATACAGTCATTTTGGCCAATTTTGGCTAGAAATTGATTATGTGGATGCCAGCAGTCCTACGCAACACAGTCGACATTGACGTATATTTTTATCAGTTTTTTTAAAATTTTCGAATTTTTTATCAATATTTTAATTTTTTTTGTTTTTTTTTCTCACTATTCATATGCTCGGAAGGGGCGATAGGGTTTGTTGGGGCCTCTGCAATCAGCAAACCTCACTAGATTTATGTGAGGGCTATGATGCCCTCATATAGATCTAGCAAGGTGCGAAGGTCGTCTTGACCCTTGCCTGTGGTTAGTCACCAGTAAGCCACCGACCATGTGTACCCCCCATTTTTAGGAAAAAAATAAAAAAAGAAAACAAAAAAATTCAGGAAACATATATATGTATAAATTGTCTAAGTAAAAAATTTTCGACCAAAATTGACTAGAATAACTAAATAAGTAAATTGTCAAAAGGTTTCGTAGCCGTCGTCGCTCTCTTTCTTTGCCATGAGAGAAACTAGGTCCTTTGCATGCGAACATCCTCACCTTGCTCTTTGTCCTCCACTCACTCCTCCTCTCCCTAGCTCACCAACCTCTTCGCCACCTTCGCCCCCTCCTCCTACATGTCTCACTTCTCCTCCATGCTCTCTTGCTTCTGCCGTAATTCCTCCATATCTGGCTCCCTCTCACTCCTTGTCGTGCTCTCTATATGCAAGATTGAGTTGTTAATTTTGGAGTAAACCGAATTAGGGTTTCGAATTTGGGAAATTGGTTGAATAGTTGATTTAGGCATTTGAATTTGGGGGCAAAACATGTAGATGATGTTGTTTAGGGGTATATATACTGACTGGACATGTTGGCGAGCCACGTCGATAGAAGAAATTAATAAAATATGGCAATGTTAGATTCCCAAAAACCCAAATCAGAGTTGGCACTTAAGTAATCCAAAAAAACCTTTTTGCATTAAAGTGAGTAACGTATGAAACTTTTGGCACTTTTAGTATTCTTATATCATTTTTTTTAAATTTGCTACTATTGGTTTCATTACATCATTTCCCATTGGATGCTATTACGTGATTATGTTAATATTATTAAGAGCACTCATTGTCTGCTTAGTCACAATAAAGAGCCACGACTGAGTTGTACCATCGGAACAGATTTTTTGTTCTGAGTATGTACTTAACAAGTACTATATATCGAGAATACTATTTGATAATCAGGGTTGGGTCGGATCGGGCAGTTCTTAAGGTCAGATCTAAATTGTTTGTCAAAACCCATCCATTGTAATATTTTTATATGTAAATCTTCAAGTTGGGCTTGGCGAGGACTAAACCCGGGCAATACGGGCTTTCTCACTAAATGTCCTTACCCAAACCCACTCAAAAAGACTATGAGACCTCGTGCTTTGTGTCGAATTTGAATAAAAAGAAAGTAATTAAACTTGTGATCAAATTAAAAAGTTTTGGATTGAATTTGCATCCGTACGTTATGTTTAGGACCGATTGAGTAAATTATTCCGATAGTTGCAATAAAAGCAAGAATGAACAGGAGACTAATTTTCATTTTTTGAAGACAACCCATAAAAAGAAAGTAACTAAACTGAAGAAAAATTATGCAAATATCAAAAACATGAAAGGTGATTTTGTCTATCTAATGAAAATGGAGTGGATTCAGTCATATGTGGGGTGACAATAGTCCCATGCTTCTTGAAATACTTGAAAATTATCTTGCAAATGGATATTCCAAAAGTAAACGATACATGAATTAATCGACAATAAATCGATCATGAATTATATACAAGCATGAGTTTTTCATAATTTTTTTTAGTAACAGCTTAAATTTAATAATGCCATCTGATTTGCTTGATTATAATAGTAGAGAAGAGTTGGCTTCTTTTGTTCACCAAAAGTAATTTTTTTCTTGTTCCAATGAGTCACAAAGGTAAGTTTTGTAGTGGCAAGGATTCGCAGGCGCGCCTTGAGGAGCCAAAGCATCATGCCCCTTTCATCTGCTCATCTACTTTTCTAGAAAGACGGTCATGTCGCTTTTCAGAAACCAGAAAAGAGAATGACAGAATTAGATCTATTGACTTTGGATTTATTCTACTCATTAATGAACGATGTTTCGCCAAATATATGTATCTCTTCGTTTTCATTGTGTCGGCAGTGAGAAAGGAATCAAAATACCATATTCATCTCGTGCAATACTTTATTTACTAAGACCGGTCTATAAACTTGATTTATTGAAAGTGATGTGCCAACTTGCAAATGTGCCATTAGCCCAGTTGGACCATATTCAACATCCACTAGCAAACGGAGATAGCACTAAGGGTCTGTTCGTTTCACGAAAATTGTGACGTTTTTCAAAAATGTTTTCAAATAAGCCATTTTCCAAAAAAATGATACAATATTTTCAGTGTTCAGCTGAAAGTTAAAAAAGACCTAGAAAATATTTTCAACCGTTTGGTATGGAATATCTAATTTGATTTTCCTCCATGCACTACTTTAAATAAATTTATTATTCTTTTTATTTTATTAAAATATATTTTTAAATTTTCTTTTTCTTGTCTTTCTTTTTTTCCCTTCTTCTCCAACCAATCGCCGACCCCGACGACTGCTGGCAACCAGTCACAGGCAAGCTCGAACTTGCTCGCCATCGCCTCGCGAGTAGCAGCGATTTGGTGAGCTCGCTTGCGACTAGCCGAAGAAGAAGATAAAAGAAAAAAGAAAAATAAAAAAGAAAAAATGATTAAAAATTAGAATTCAAAAAAATAAATAAATATAAATATAATTAAAATTAATGGTGAAAGAAGAAGTAGAAAAATGATTTCCTCTTTTTTCAATGAGGTTTTTCCATTGACGAAAAATGATTCCTTGACTTATTTATTTCCGAGAACCGAATGTCGGAAAATATGAAAAATATTTACCTGAAAGTTATTTTCTGTGAAACGAACGGAACCTTGGTACAAATCAATTTTAATAAGTCTAGCATTTATCTCGTGTTCAAGATAGATACAATGAGTGGTTCCGACGGCGGACCTTGGTGATATTCAAAATCGTAGTGCGGAGCAAGAAGTCGAACTTAAGGACTTCGTGTGCGTCAACTTGACTTCCATGATTACACTTCCATCCACCAACATGATCAAGAGACTATACAAATTCAACGAGAAGACATAAGTGAATCCGTACGGGAACGAAGACGAACATCTGGTTCGACACTTGAAAGTTACCGATCCCTAAATTGGCACGAGAGTCCGCCCATCGATTATATTTCCACTTAATAATTCTAGAAGTTAATAAGAAGAATATTAATCTAAACTTCTCAGAAACTCGAGTGTTGAAGCTACGAGATATAATAATTCTAAATAGCAACAACGATATTCGGAGATTGATATTTACCAACGATTTTGTCAACCTGCTCCTCAAAGGCGGCACATCTTGCTACCGAGTGGACTCAATCGATGTCACGAAAATTTTTTATTACTATGCATGTTAACATTTATATGTTCGACTCTACTATGTTGTAAAATTCATCTTCAATGACGGTAACTGCAAATTTCACCTCATCAAAATTTCAAGAGCCTAACACCACAAAGAAAGCCCAATGTTCAAAATAATGGCTATTTTCAGATTTCTTGTTGTGTACTTGTCGGGAGTGTCCCCATTGCTTGAGCTGTCCCAACACTTTCGACGGCAGGGTTCGAGGAGGTCACATGCAACAATTCTTCACTTACAATTTTGCTAGATAACTGTAATATACAAGTATTGTATAAAGACATTTCGAGACACTTTCATCAATAAAATTTTTTAGACTACCTTCCTGCCTGCTTTCTTAGTCCGTATCATAGTCATGACTCTTTACTTATGTAGCGAAATCACTTTTGCAACACATGGTCATGTTCTGCTTACAGTAACTATTGACGATGTGATGGCTCAGTCCGTTTTACATGAGTCAAGCCCCAAAAGTAACAGTCAAGTAATTACACGAGATAGTGACCATTTGGAGGTAGGTACTCTTAATTATGACTAAAATCACAAGCTCTCTCCCATATATTATGGGACTTGAAGTATCACAAACTCTCTCACTTAAAGCATTGACGTCATCATTGTTGGCCCATATCATTGGGCAATACTCCCCATAATCAATCCGCGATTCGGTTTACTCTCCACCCCTTCCATCATTAGGTTTGCCAATAGTCCCATCTTGTTTGAGCCCCTTGGGACTCAACGACGACTCTCCTTTCCTTGGTTGAATTGGGTTTAGGCTTTATATGTCTACTCTCACCGATGTACTAGATGGCATCCTAATCTGATACCATTTTTACAAATCAAGCAATTCCTCGTGGGTCAAGCACCAAAGGGATGGTGCCATTTGGATGTGGGTTGTATTTATGAATAACATCATTGGCCCTTTGTCATCCAATGTGGGTTTTAAGGTATTTATAAGGGATGAAAATGAGAAAGGCTAGTGATGACCAACCTTGTCCCAAACCCATCTCGAGACCACCGTGGGGTCTCTACTCTTGAGGTGATTCGAGTTCAAGATGGGCGAAATGAAGCTTTGAGTGATTATCAAAGGAATTATAGATAGTTTAAAGTGTATGGGGATGGATATCAATGGATAAATGCAAATTCAAGATAGATTATGATCACCACCAAGTCCTAAAGGACACACCACTAGCCAAAGATAAAGATCAGGATTGATGAATTTCACCACCAATGCTTAAAGGATGAACTACCCGCCAAGGATAAGGGACTTTGGGATAGAAAAGCTCACCACCAAAGCCTAAAGGATAACCAATATCCAAGGGTAACGGGTTTCTTAGTTTACCCGCCAAGGATAAGGGACTTTGGGATAGAAAAGCCCACCACCAAAGCCTAAAGGATAACCAATATCCAAGGGTAAAACACTTCTTGGTTTACCATCAAGAATCTACTTCCCAAGGATAAAGAAACTAGGAATTAATATTTGCGCATATATTCTCAATATTCAAGTCTTACATTTGAGAACTTTCATCTACTTATAAAGCGATAGAGACATAGGAAATAGACAAACATTAAAGAGACATGGGGACTTCTCAAATATTAAATACATGGGAACTAGAAAAAAATTAAAGTCATAGGAAATAGAAATCTTGACTCTTCAGCCCATTTGCCAAAATTCGTCCACCAGCATTAACCAGAAGACAACCATCTTTGGAGATCAACATATATCCAAGGAAATTTCTGTAAACAACCTCCCATCTATATATTGTTGATTAGCTTTGAAATCGGCAATTAGTCATGGTGAAATGGAACTTAATTGGAAAAGGAAGAATTGACAACTCCTTAATCGATAACTTGGTCGATAGCCTTCACATCAATAACTCCATTCTCAATGCACCGAATCAAGTTATGACAAAAATCTGCCATTGCTTGAATGAGCATCGATTGCACTAGATTAGTCGATGAAATCAAGCTGGAATTTAAGGATTGTTTAATTGAATCGGTTGCTCCCGCATCATCACTTGATGCGTGCGTAGGACGAGTTATTCCAAAAATGGAGATTTTTTGGGTTATGTGTATGGATGGGTGTGTTGAGATGGACTAGATAAAGAAGGTTCACCACCAAAGTATAGAGGCACAAGCCACCAATCAAGGATAAAGAACCGGAATAATGGTAGGTCACCACCAAAGCATAAAGGATGGAGTGACCGAATTCTCAATTATTTTCAAAACTCATTCCACACACACATATATAAAACAAATTGAGAACAAGTCTAAGCAAGTGATTTCAAATTTTAATTGCTCTAAATCACATCAGATTTCTGATGTGGGACTCTATCTAGCACACTCCCATACGTGCACCTCAACAATCTCACTCTTGAGTCTCATGTGCAAGCCTCCTTTGTTAGGTCCGCTCCTTCCCAATCAATGAATCATCTGCACTAGTACATCTCAACTTAATTTCCATCCTGTTACCATGCACTGTGGTTGTGCACCTCGGCATCATCATCTCTAACTCGGGATCGTATTGTTACCCCACAACATCCACTTTCGCCTGTACTCCCACTCACAAGTGCACTTCTACAATGATTGCTGCTATAACTCAAAACCTAAAATCTTAGATCGCTTCTTCTTGTCCAGACAACCTTTAAATAACTTTTTACATGTTAAATTTTGATGGAATTTCAATGCCAAGAGGACGAGGTTGGATTAAAAGAAAGAAATCAGAAGTTTTGACGACGAAGGGTCTCCTAAGCTCCCCCTTAGAGTTTAATTTCTCGTGCAAAATAACTAAACGAAAAGAAACAAGACAAGACAAGACAAAACAATGCCATCTACAGATTATTTTTTTTTTTGGTAAGGTATGCCATCTACAGATTATTCTTCCTCGCAGAATAAAAGAATGCCCCACCGTCCACTGAGCCGAGATATATGCATGCAGGAGAAATTTCGTTGCAATGCTTTATACGTGGACCACATTTTCTTCAACCTAGGAAATTTAGGGTTTGTAAATGCATAGGAAAGGAGTTGAAAGTAATTGGCCGATGTAAATGCATTCGAAAAAGGAATAGAAAGTGAAAGAATCATTTGGCTTCTTCAGAAAGAGAGATCAAGGAGAATTTAATTACCTTGAAACAATACCCAAATGTGTCATCATGAAAAGCCAAAAGACAAGGACACAAAAACTAGACATTATCGATGCTTTGGTTTTTATTGTGAGATTGGTTCTCACTCCAAGAATAGAATGAAGGCGAAAACAAAGGAAGGACAGAGAATCCTTACTGATGGGAAGGTGGAACCGAATCAATAATTTTAGGAAGACAAAGGGAACTTCTTAAACAGTGTTCTGCTTTAGAATAGGTGACTCTTTAGGGTTTTTTCACACTGCTGAGGATTCTACATTATCCATGATTTCAGCAGATTCTCTCTCATATGCTTGCTTCCTCGCGTTCGTTTAAACCGGAGGATGCGTTATATTGGAAGCATTTGATGAATATAGTTATTAATTGCTAAAGCGCATTAGAATGAACTAGGTAGACATTATGGGTCTTAGGGCGGGCCTTTTTTTCCCTTAATGATTCTTGGTGATAGGTCAAGAATACTGTTGAATGTTTAGCGAATATATATCAGTATATTTTTAAAGACATTGACACACGCTACTCCTTATATGGAGAATTCTACGCCGATTGGTGCATTTGGCCTCCGGTTTGTTAATTATAACTTGTTTCTTTTCTAACGGTTTGAGTTTTTAGAGAAGATGGTGCACAACCAAGGTCTCAAATTGGTTAGATAAAAAGTTTAGAGCACATTGATAAGATGTTGGGCTTGTCTCATTCTAACTTATAGCTTTTTGTGGTGAGCTCTCTTTCATTTTTTGTTCCCTATATAATCCTTATTCTTTTTATTGTGATGGTCAAACTTGATTGACCAGTTCTCTCCATAAATTCAAGGAGAGACATAATTATTCTTGGAGAACATGGAGGTCCTCAAGAGCCACATCAAGCATTGCCAAAACCACTTTTTCATGTAAAGTTTAGTGTCATTGGCTCCAAAAGCACAACCTCATCATGACACATCAAGGACACACACAGATGGGAGAAGGACCCATCCCACATTGATGTCTTGCAATTTTGAATCAAATATCTCCTTTTCAGTATCTTTTAGCCCTTTAGCTTTTGCAAGGAACCTATGTCACCGGTGGAAATTATTCCTCCATTTCATGTTTTGCTGGATTTAGGTTATTTCTCATTTGACATCAAGTTATTGCGTGGAAAGGAAGAGCAGTTTGGGACCATAGCCTAACAATGTGCAAAAGTTTTCCTTTTTGTTGTTTGGTAGACAGATTTGTACATTCGTGGCCTTACTAGGAAGCAGCACTCTCCTTTATCATCATTTGCCCTCAAAACTTATCCATTTTCTTTAGGAAAATTATCCAATCAGTCTTAAACCTATTATACGGATGTCAATTCAATCATAAACTTTCCAATTTTATAATTTAGTCCTAAAACTTTGGCAAAAATCCAATGTACTCTTTCTGGCTAATTTTCACTGGAAATTGATGACATGGCAATGTACTACATAAGATAGCCAGTAATGATTGGACCACCATGTTTGCGTGAAAGCTCACTGGAAGGGCTACATTGAATTTTCGCAAAAAGATTTAGGATTAAATTGGTAAAATTAAATCCAAATATGCAATAAGACCTTTGCCATTCTCTCTCTCTCTCTCTCTCTCTCTCTCTCTCTCTCTCTCTCTCTCTCTCTCTCTCTCTCTCTCTCTCTCTCTCTCTGAGTTTCATCCTTTCTTTGCTCTGTCAACTTCCGGAGGGGAGGGATTTAAACTAAATCTCTCGCTCCCCTCCCTCTTTGGTTGCTTTTCTTTCTATTTTCTCTTATTTCTTGCTCTACTCTCTTGATCTAAATCTAGATCTAGGAGCTTTGCGCTCTCAATCTTATAAATTTGGGAGCTTTGCGCTCCTAATCTAGTTCTTGATATAGAAGTTTTAATGAATAAGTACTCCCCCTCTAGTGTCAGTGGTGTTCACAGCAGTTCTGGTGTTAAAACTATACTCGTTCAACATATAAAGAACTCACTCTCATGGGTTTTAGATCTGAGCTTGTTTAACGTGTTTTTATTATCTCCATATGATG
Organism: Syzygium jambos; assembly: GCA_031216235.1. NCBI lineage: Eukaryota > Viridiplantae > Streptophyta > Magnoliopsida > Myrtales > Myrtaceae > Syzygium > Syzygium jambos. Next base: position 7,680,991 of record CM062223.1, read on the forward strand.
ATGGTATTGCGAATACCGAACCTAGGCGCATACCACCGAAAGACAAAGACATAACAATAGATGGAGATTTGGTATGTGCTCATCACTAATGATGATGTGTGAATTGGTAATTGGCCATCGATCCTTTTACTTGGATGCAGTCATAGATCTATTTTTAAAGGATGAGTGTGTGTTTATCTCTACCGACCATGCTCTAATAATTTCTAGATTTTGGTTTGTTTTGTAGCTCTATGGGCTTGGTTTGTTGTGGTGATTTTTAGGATTTCCCATAGATCATTTCATATATCATCTGTTCAAAATTGGCAAAAATATGTTTACAAAATTGGAAAAGTTTAATATTAAACTGGCATCCGTTCAATTTGTTTAAGACTAACTGAGCAATTTTCCCATTTTCTTTCTTAATCATGGTCGACATTCGTAGGCAAATTCACTAAGAAAAGAAAAAAAATAGTTGTTGTCTTACGATGTAATTCAATGTGAGAAAAGATGTAGTTGAAAAATATGTCACATGTTCCTCAAGTTTTACCCCATTTTACTGTGCAGCCCTTATTGTCAAACCATTAATTTTCACCATAACAGTGCAAAAATACATATTAAAAAGATGAAATTATCCTTCCTAAAAAATCATAAAAAATTCTCCATTCTTACATCACCACAAACAAACCTACTTCCAAATCCCAAAACCTCGTACTAATCCCAAAACCTCGTACTCCTCTCTCATTGTCACACGCACTCAGAGTGAGAGAGAGAGAGAGAGAGAGAGAGAGAGAGAGAGAGAAAAGAGCATTGCAGCCAAAGGAGCTCTCCATGGGCGGCGTCGAAGGCAACCCTAGCAGCCAATGACAGTGAGCGACACACGGTATTGGCTTTAGGGTTTTGACGATCTTGGAGATTTAGGGTCTTTGTCTGATGATGTTTGAAACAGGGTAGGGGCATTCTGCGGAAAGGAAATGATGCTTATGTAGATAAAGGTGCCATATTGGTTGACGGCATGTGCAATTTAAAACTCGATCAATATAGAAATTACCCAAATACCATGTTCTTGTCAAATGATGGTCAAGGGGAATCAATGCTTCAAACTTCGAACATGGCCCCATTTTGAACTGCACAGTTGTAGAAGCCCTTTTCCCTTGGCTTGGCGTTCAAAGCTATCCCTAAAAGCAATGAACTTTGTTCTGTCAAAAGCTACGAGAATTGATAAGTAGACGACTTCCAGAAAATTTTCTTGAATTCTGATGCAGGGATTATGTGGAATGGAGGATCTGTCAGTGACATTTCCTTGGATGGGGTCAAAGGGCAATCGAGTTTTTAAAGCTAAGTTACCTTATTCTTATGGGATAAGTATACTGAAAGTCTTAAAATTTGTTACGAAAGTGCAATTAAGTCCTTAGACTTTCAAAAAGTGCAATCAAGTCCTAAAACTTGTCATGAAATTGTAATTGAGTCTTACTACTTTCAAAAAGTGCAATTAAGTCCTAAAACTTGTCAAGTCAGTGCAATCAAATCCTTCCATTAATTCCATCCAACCTGATAGACAAAAAATGCTAACAAGTTTAAGAGCTTGATTGCACAAACTTGACAAATTTTATGACTTGATTGTACTTTTGTGACGATTTTGAGGATTTCCAATACATTTATCCATATTCTTATTGAGAGGACCCAAACTCTTTTCCTTTTGAAGGAGAGTTAGATAAACCGGCAATGATATCATAGTCATATGTATTATTAGAATAATAATTTATGTACTTTAACATTCTCAAGACTACCGTTTGCCTCACTATTTAGGATTAGTTTACATGCTTTATCTTAGGTCGAATTCCAATTTTTGCATAACGATGAGTGTAGTAATCATTAAATAAAACTATACCAATTCTCCTTGAAAAGAAAACAATCAAATAAAAATTTGGGTGCTCTATCGAGACCTTATATACGTTTTGTTGTTAGAATGTCAATCAAGTATCATAATTCGAGTTCAAAACTAGCAAGGTAGTTTCACGAGATCATGAGTTCAGTTCACGTCATGAACAGGTCTCTAAACAACTCATATTGCATTGCTTAACTGTGGCATGCTTCATGTGGAGATCTTCAAATCATCGAATCCAGCACCACTTGTTAGGTTAACGCAGTAGAAGCCCGATATTTTCAACCGAGAGATCATCCAAAGGGAGTGCAAGTCTAAGCTCGTCAATTGTTGACACCAATAAATGAATTAGGTCGTTGACGATCTAATATATTATAATTAAAGGGGATGAGCAAAGTGATAAAATATATATGGCTTGTCGAAGGATGACGTGTGCTGTAAAAGTTAATTATCAAAATTATGATAGTAGATAGCTAGCAACCACTGGAGTGTCCCGGCGGGAAATTCAAGAATTTGAAATTGAAATGACTAACGTCACAGAGAATGAGTGCCGTCCGATTTTTAGTACTGTGGATCATCAATGAAGATTGTCATGAGAAAACTAGGCTATCGAAGTTGTTGACAAGAAATGCAAGTGAAGATGGTTACTATCTCACAAAGAAGGACAGTGTCAGGATAAGGATCAATGACAGTTACTTTTCACGAAAGGACAAGTGTCAAAATAGAGTAGTGTCGACGACGATTACCTCCTAAGGAAGGAAGGTGTCAAAGCCAGGACCAAGTCAAACAAACGGTTAGTGGACAGATGTCATGCGAGGAACAGTAAAGATGGGATCAATGGTAAGTATTGGTAGATGGCATTAGAGAGACGATTATCATACTCTCAGGCTCCGTTCGTTTGGCAAAAAATATTTTTCAGGGAAATATTTTCCGATTTTCCGGTGTTCGGGGGCGGAAAATATTTTCCCCTGGAAAACATTTTCCCCTCAGTGAGGGAAAACATGACCAAATTGGCGGAAAATGATTTCCGCTTCTCAAAAAGCGGAAATCATTTTCCGCCAAACTCCTCCTTCCCCCCTCCGGTTGCCGCCACCGCCGGCCGCCGGCCGCCCATCGCCGGTCGCCGGCTACCGGCCGCCGCTCGCCGGTCGCAGCCGCCGCCGGCGACCGCCCGTCGCCGGTCACGGCCGCCGCCGCCGCCGCCATCGCCGTCGCCACCGGTCGCCGCCGCCACCGCCGAACGCCGACCGCCGCCGCCGCCGAACGCCGCCGACCGCCGCCGGTCGCCACCGCCTGTCGGTCTCTGGCCCCCGCCGCTGATCGCCGGCGAAAAATATTTTTCGAAACTTTTTCATATTAGTCGCCGAACACCGAAAAATTATGTTCCGGGAAAACATTTTCCAGGAAAATGACTTCCGGAAAAACATTTTCCAAAAACACAATATTTTCCGCCAAACGAACGGAGCCTTAGTCTAAATACCACTCGACAGCCAGAAAAGCCCCCTCACGAACACACAATCAAAATGCTATCTTTCAATTATCTTTATTTTTCAACACTGTACTTTCAATTTCCTCAATTGTAGTCATTTATGTTATGAGCATAGTAGTTCTGTAATATGGTGTCGATGGAGTTCAAATGCCGCCAGTTGGTAACTGGATGGATCTATCTGAATTGTTTATAAAGTTTGAAGTTCTTGTTGATCGGATCTTGTCACGGTTTGAATTTGCATTGCTAATCAAAACAAGCAAATTCTTTGTTCACACATGGATATCTCCTGTCCGAAGTTACCATAGAACCTGGTCTCCTCTCATTAAGAATCGAAAAACGACTTTCGGTGAATTATATTTCGTCGCGAGAACAATTCCAATGAAACATCAATATATCCAGTTGGATCAATATTGACAAAAAAATTATTAAACAACTAACTTATGAGCCAATCATAATATATTAACAGATCTACCGTACACCACATCCTCCATGTATGACTTTTTTTTGTCTAAAACTTTCCCACGCATACCTCTAACAGGTCCAATGAAGTAAATAGCAATTGCCTTTTAAGGGGAAAAATCTTTACACGAGAGTAAGATCTGGGATATATTTGATTTTGCCCTTGACCAAAAGAAATAAATCAACCCGTGAATAGATTAGCTCTCTTATTGAAGACAGAAACAACAGAGGGCCGTACGCTAAACTACCTTATAATCATTCACATACATTATTATATGCCCATCCATTTATTTATATGTCTTGGGTCTTCAAACATTGTTCTTTTGTCAAAAAAGGACGTGTGCAGTGGAGGGTCGAATCCAATATAAACCTTACCAATCCCAAAGGTTGTTTCCCAGCTTCAATCATGGCCACTAGCTCTATAGACCCTAACGAGGACCTTTTTCCTCCAATGGCCACACGGACTGGTTAAGTTTGAACTTCGAACACTTTTTAATTAAACTGTAGAGATCACAAGCAACACAGTACGAAACGCGTTCGCAAGCTCGAACCTCCCCACCAAATCCAGACGCAATCAAAACCCATCTCATTAGTCCCACCAATAAATGTGGAACCAATTACTTCCACTCAAGAATTAATTAAATATAATTTGAAAATGAATTGTTGGCATTATTTAGGTGAATAGAGAAATTGTCACTGCAGCATCATGCATCACGTGCACCCACCAACCATTGGCAGAGAGACGAGAGCTTGAAATCTGCAAAACAGGATTCTCGAGGATGTCGCTTTTGTTCTGTAGGGTTTTGTGATTGCGAGGTGAAAAAATAATTTCTGGAGAGAGGGGAAAAAAGGGGATGATGAAGCCACCGTCCGAGGAAACATGGCCAGCGAGGACGATAAAAACGAAAAAGTAAGTGGACAAACGAAAGGAAAAACATCACCACCAAGGGCCAATACAAGGTTGTCATTATTATCATATCAGTGGTGGTGGCGGTGACCGTGGGAAAATGTTTATTTATTTGATTCGTACACTTATTTTATTGGAGTATAGTCTCTTCCAGAAAGTCATGTTGCACCGATACTTGAGAAAGGTTAGTGAGTTTATGAATTTAAGCAGTTTGAAGGAAATTAGCAATAGGGGACACGTACATCTGTGCAGATGAGGAGAGGAGAGGCTGATCCCAGTGACGTGCGCTTGTAACCAATTATTGATGGGTTGGACCAATGGATGGGTTAAGACCATTTGATCCATGTTGGCATTGTGTGACCCTTGTCAGGAAAAAAGGGACCTTCAATCACCCCGATAGGGCTAGCCCATAGAGAGAGATCTTTATCTTATTGAGAGCGCGTAGCAAAAGTTTGATACCTTTACTTAAGAAAATTGTCACGAAGGAACCCAAGTCTGAGTCAGTCAACATATTCAGTTAAACTAACATTTATTCAAAAGTTAAGCCAATGAGTTGTAAGCCAATTAATATATATTAACTACTTCATATGATATCAATTCTCTGATATAAAATTTCTATAACACAAGTCACACGTGCAATCGAACAATCTCCCCATCACGTGTGAGCTTAGTATTAGGTCCGCTCTCCCTTAATCCAGGTATCCTTCTACATTAAGATATCTCATCTTGAATCTCCATCAACGTGCAACTTCATCCCTGGACTTTTTCTTTAAACTGAACCATGAAATCCGCCATCGAGCCCGCGTTACTATACCACAACACTCACCACTGAAACAAAAGCTTCGTTGGTCATCAAATTCCTTTCTTGAGATATTCACTAAACATTAAAATAGATTGGAAGCCCACCAATGTATAATCGACTCTAATACCATTTGGTAATTGCGCCCATCAAAAGTCAAATAACTTTATATGGGAAGATCGCCAAGAGGAGCCCAAGTCCAAACCCATCAACATATCCAATTGAATCGATATTTACTCAAAAACTTAAATCAATCAATTATAAGTTAACTAGGATATATTAACTGCTCCACAAAACATCGATTCTCCGATGTGGGATTTCTCTAACACAACTCATACATGCATTTTGAGACTCCCTTTAATCCTTGCTATGCCCTAGCCTACTAGTGCCCTCCCACCACCTCTACTATCCTTTGCCCACAACATTTCTAGTGACCCCGTGGCCTACCTTCAAGAGAGATGCCAACCACTGAGCCGTTAGACCTTCCTAGCTGCACCCCTATCTGTCTCCTCTTCTCTATCCCCGCATCTGAGCAAGATGAGAGGTTGAGCTTAGTGACTCGAGCTTGTAACCGAGTGGGACACTAAAATGGTGGAACGTTATTGGTGGGTTGGACCAGTGGATGGGTTACGACCCTCTGATCCTATAGGCTCTGTGTGACCCCTTCTCGAGCAAAAAGGGAACCTCAATTACCCCAATTAATGTAATAGAGAGAAAGAGAGAGGCACTTGATGGGGGAGAAGCAGAAATGTCGTCGGTACTATATCTGCTTCTTGTCACAACCCCATCTACCATTGGATTCATGCCACACGCCACTCCAATAGCTGCCTGTACCCACCTGGCTGTGTCCCTATCTCTCTCCTCTTCCCCTTCTCCGCAAAAGTTGGGCCTAAGGTCGATGGGCAACCTTTGTTGACCCTACTTGACCTCGAATCGACCTAAGTTTGAGGCTAAGCAGAGGTCTAGATCTCAAATCTAGGGGTTGGGTTGAGATATGAGGTTCAAGCTCGCTTAGATCCTGGCTCGTAGCCATTGCCATTCTCGCTCATGGTTGTTGATGACAAGGGAGGAGCCTAGGAGGGTCGAGCCACTTGCAGATGCATGTGAGCAGAGAGAGAAAGAGACGAGGTTCCTGGCAAGGGGATGAGTGAGGGGGAGACTTAGAGGGGCCATGGCGTTGTACACCGGCTAGATGAGTGTCATCGCGATGAATGGAGATGTTGATGGTGATGTTGGTTGGAGAGGCTGTGGGATAGGAAGACAAATACGGAGAGTGGCCAAGTGAAGAAATTAGCTAAGTGCTATAGTAGCTGCCTTTTTCTATAATCTAGGGGCATGAACATAGAAGTCTAGTTACTTGAAGGCCCTGCGGGACATCTTGCAAGTCTTCATAAATCGGTTAAGTTCGAGCCTTTCAGGCTCATATAAATGACCTCAGCCCAGAGTAGTTTGCACGCAGTTTTTGAGATATGAACAAATGGACTTGGGTTTCTAAGCTGAAAATTTCCTAAGCTCCAATCAATTATGCCCCACCCTAGGCGTTTATCATAATAACTCTAAAGTAACTTTTGCTTTAGGGCAAATAGTGGAATCCAATATGAGGATAATTACAGAATGCAGTGGCATGGGAGAAGTACGATCGAATGGGAATTATATGCTCTTTTTTTTTTTTGATAACCCAGGGAACCCCCGCACGGCCGACAGCCGAGGAGTAAACCCTGGGGACGACACGTGCTAGCCACCATACACGTGCTAGCCACCATACACGTGCTACCGGTTAAGTCACCCTGCAGCGCCCGGGATTCGAACACTCAACCTTTTACGAGAGGAAGAGTGTGCGCTCCAGCAGCGCCACCCAGGCAGGTGGTAAATTATATGCTCTTGTTTTGTCCTCTAATCCAAAATGTTATGTGGACTCACCAACACAACCACTGTCCTAGCAAATGAAAAGCTATTAAAAGGAAAAAAAAATCACGTTAAGCATCGTCGTCAATGGCCTACAAGGGGTACATAGGAAAAAGAAACTTATCAAGAATCTCACCTTCAGGATGGAAATTTCAAATGATGTTTCCATAAATCTAGTACATGACAGATCAAAACTGACCCCAGAACTCAATTTTTGGGAGCGTCCATCCTCACCAATCCCACCTGAAGTTTGTCCCCCTCACTGTATCTGTAACCCTGCATGTCTAATCCAGTTTCTCTTAGCTCATCAAGTCGGTCGGGATTGGAGCAAACCAAGCTAATCAATCTCCGACTAGAACACCACCATCCTCTAAAACTTAAAGATCCCGAAACCAAGTGAATCTTGAATAAAAGAAAAAAAGATTTATAAGAAAAAAAATGCGAGCCTCACATAGAACAAGACAATTAAATTTGGTCTGCACCGTCTTCGGAGTAACAGAACTTTATTTGATAATGTGATTACGATCGCTATGAAAAGACAATGATTGCAGTGATTGAATTTGATGGCTATTCACAATCGCTTTACTCTTATATAAAAATAATCTTTAGTGAGTGGAAAATCGCGATACTAATTAAAGGACCAAAGAACGAAACGAGAGAGAGAGAAAGAGAGAAAAAGAGAGAGAAAGAGAAGGAAGAAAAGCAGCTTCCCAAGGGCCCATTACTTGTCTCCTCAGTAATACCCAAGAATGATGTGATCTCTCTCTTTCTCCATTTGTGCTCTCTCTCTCTCTTTCTCCCTGGCTCTCTCTCTCTCTCCTCTTATCTCTCTCCTTCCATTTTTTTCGCCATCAAATTCCCCCAAAGGAATCAAACTTTCGTGTAAATTAATCATGTCGTCGACCGAAATCCAGAGAAACATAGCCGAGGGATCATCTCGATCGGCCATTGACCAGCCGACGCTGCCGTCGCCGGCCCCGCTGAGCCGCTACGAGTCCCAGAAGCGGCGGGACTGGAACACCTTCGGGCAGTACCTGCGGAACCAGAAGCCGCCGGTCGCGCTCTCGCAGTGCAACTGCAACCACGTGCTGGAGTTCCTCCGCTATCTCGACCAGTTCGGGAAGACCAAGGTCCACCTGCATGGGTGCGTCTTCTTCGGGCAGCGCGACCCACCCGCCCCTTGTACGTGCCCACTGAGGCAGGCGTGGGGCAGCCTCGACGCGCTGATCGGGCGGCTGCGGGCAGCCTACGAGGAGAACGGCGGGGCCCCGGAGAACAACCCGTTCGGGAACGGGGCTATCCGAGTGTACCTGAGGGAAGTCAAGGAGTGTCAGGCCAAGGCCAGAGGGATTCCATACAAGAAGAAGAAGAAAAGGAAGAATCCGATCAAGATGAGTGATGAAGCCAAGCAATCAAAACTTTCTTAGTGACAACAGCTCGGCTTTCACTGCTTCATGGAAGGTAAATTAAATTTGCATTTTATTGCACGAACCAGCTAATTTTCTTGATCTTTATATTCCGACCGTTGCTTAAAGTAACACCAGTGAAGACTCAATCCTCACCTAACCCGAGACCAATTCACAGAAGCATCAACACTAGAAACAATTTTGACTATCAATTGGTCGCGAAATTATCACGACACAACGCAGATCTACCTATCGGGGACGGGAAATACCTACCGGTTTATTGCTGTTTAGATAGCTCAAGGACCGATAAGTAGCGGTTGATCTTCAACTATGGAGGTGTTATCTCTCTTTCACTCATAAACCCTAAGGCTGAAATCTCCAAAAACCCTAATCAAAGACTCTTTTAGCGACGGTTACGTTTTTAGTATGTAGTTTGAGTGGAGAGGTTCAGGTGAGTATTTTAGCGACTGCAACAATTAATATTTGCATATATCATTATAGAGAGGGATAAAGTCTCTCTCTCTCTCTCTCTCTCTCTCTCTCTCATATAATGAGAAGCACTGTTTAAGTTCCATAATTTGATTTAAGAAAAAAAAAACCATAACTTCTTTTCCCAATGATTTTGTCACTTTTCTGATTCTGTGAGATTTTGTGTTCCCCATAGATGGCCATGAGGGATAAAATAGCTTGCGTGTTAAACTATAGATTAGATATTAAACATGGAAGGAATGTCGATTTTGTCGCTAGTAGCTACAATTTGCATATATTATTTTCCTTAATCACTCAGCGACCATTTCTTCCGTAGATGTTGCTAGCTACAACTTCAGAGTTCACGAACATGTCCTTTTTTTTTATTCTTGTTATGCCCAAGGAATCATTCATTGGCAATGTCAGACAATCTGCTGCTTCTTGGGCAGCACATAAAAAAAAATTTCACAAGACCATGCATAGAATTTTGCATGGCAGTACGGTCGTTCTTTGTCATAAATTCTTTTCATATATGTGTAGTCGTACCTATCCTCGGATTGTCTCGTACGAATGTCCTTTCTTCTGTTTTTTCCATTGGTTTGACATCTTTGTTTCGAGCTATCTCTAGTTTTGCATTTTCTTGGGAGCGCACAGATTAGATCGACATCACGCCATACTACATACGATGTCCATCGTGGAGTGATGTTAATAAAACTTTCGAATGAGTGCCAGGTTTGATATCTTTGTCGCCATTGAAAGTTCCACAAGAATACAAGCATTACTATCAGAAAGATTAATAAACCTTGGATTACGGGGTCAAGGAAGCTCACACCACGACTATTTTCTTCCGGTGTCAATTTGGGGTTTTTCACTAGATATATTAGGAGCACAGTTTGGATATACTCTTTGTTATGTGCCGAAGTAATCTTGCTCTTAATTTAATGTCATTTGTCATAGGAGAGACATATATCCATTAACGTCATACTCTTTCAATGTTAATTAGTTCTAACGGAATATACCAGAGTGCAGAGATACCCTTCCAACCCTTCTTTGAAAGTGAAGTCCCCATACACTTGCCTCATCAATTTTCCTTCACTACTTCTAGTTATAGATCAACCTACCAAGTTAACCATCATGGCTGTGTATTTGGTTCAGATGCAGCAAATCAAGTTCTTGTTGAACTATGAATTATATAACTCACTGTATTCTAACAACTGTAGTTTTTAGAGTAAATGATTGCGCATGCAACTTTGAGTGGGTAGAGTCAAGTCCCCTTGCAGTATATATGTAGTTACAGAAGTGGATTAAGCCCCTAGAGATAATCCAGCGAGGATAGAGAGTGATGGTCTGGGCAAAAGAGCTCAAACAAGGTGCGGCTCCTTGAGTTTAGTGATTTAAGTAAACGAGATGTTGCACCCCAAATTAGGGGTGAACGGTTCCCGATCCGGTCTGGTCCAACCCAAGAACCGGGGACCGGACTGGCTAGTCTTGAGATCGTGGACAGGACCGGACCGGTGGTCCGGTTCGATTCCAATAGGACCAATCACTTATTGGTAAAGGCAAAAGGGAATTGAGGAAATTAGATTAGGCTTCCTATTTTTTTCAAAAATTTTAAAAAGTAAATAAATATATATATGAAAAAATTAGAAAATATATATTTATTGATCTGGTCCGATCCTGTTCTCACCCTAGAACCGGGAACTGGACCCCCCGAAAACTGATTCCACTTTTAGGAACCAGAAACCAGATCAATATTCCCGAGAACCGAACCGAACCGATCGGTCCGGTCCGGTTCCGGTTTGGGTGATCCATCTTGCTTACTCCTACCCCAAATCCACAAATAGAAGAGGGCTTGTTTTGTAATTCATAAGTCCATCCGTAAACAAGTTTTGACTTTAACGCTTTGATCAGGCCGGGTAGTTACAAAATTGCATCATAATAGGGAAGCGACACAAAAGCTCAATACCTTCACAATGGGGAGACCAAGAGGGAGCCCCGATTATCTGCATTTACACACCTAGTTAGACCTAGATATATCAACCACTCCTTCTAGTTATTGAAAATCCAATTTGGGATTTATCTTTACACTCACTCCTCGTACGTCGAATTATTAAAAATCTATGTGGCGAGTTTATCACGCTGGGCCCAACTCCCTCTTATTTCAAAGTAAAGTACTCTTTTGCATTAATAAATTTCAATCCAAATTTCCAACCATCGCAATCGGTGCCATATGTTTCTTCACCTGCAGTCTCTTCTTTGATGGTGCATCTCACTAGGCTGCTATGATGATCCATCAGATTCCTTGCTGAAGTTATGGAGATGCAGATATGCACAAGGCCTGTCTTATCAACTCTATCAACAATTGTACTAGCATAAAGTTGAATGCATAGCCATTTATTCTAAAGGATTAAGTTGTTGGAGTACAACATGAAACATAGGTGAAAGGGGTACAAAGAATTGAACTCAATATCTCTAGCTGTAAAACCAACTTACAGTTGTTTACCCCAAAATCTTTAATCTATAGATTCCAAAATATAAATATTTATAGCATTACTTCATGGTTTTTTAGTTGAATTTACCCTTTCGTCCATCTACTTATTAAGTTCAAGACCAAATCATATTGATGAGTTGCTTTATAGTCTATGAGGTTTCCTGATAGTCATGATGCCCGGTTTTATGATGAACGAGAGAGCTCAGCTTGATGGTCCACGTTCTAAAATAGGAAAGAAAGCAAGAGATTTAGTAAGTATATATGTTAACAGTTCAATCTTGCTTGATGATTGGCATTACACAGAATCTTTAGGCTGGCAATGATTATGTGCCATTGAAAATATGTCTCGAACTTGGGCCCTTAAAGATTTCGCAATGCAAGTAGGTTTTTAAATTTGAATTTGGCTCCTAGTTGGAGTTGGATTCACAAGTAGGTATCCTATTCAATTGGTTTTCTAGTTTGAGTAGTTTTTCTTTTGTACACAAGAAGTGTATCTTCTTCATGAAGAGCATTCAAGAGGTTGTTTCTTCATAAATTACACCCTGAAGCAATCCAAGAATGTTCGAAGCCCTGAAAATCTTGAGGGTAAGATTTGTGTCATTCTTTTGTGAGATAGAGAGATTATTTTATGAGGAATTATGAGAGCTAAACAGTGTGAGTTATCGAATGTAATTGGGTGTTACGAAACACCGAGAGTATTTGAGAGACTCATGCATGTGCTGGCATCTTCATTTTATCGTTTAATCTATAATGGAATCATGTGCTGCTTTCCTTATGGAGTAGGTCTCACCGACTGAATCACGTAAAATCCGGCGTCCGACTAAATTTTTTGTTCTATTTATTATATTGTTCAATTGCTTGTTTTTGCAACAGTTCGGATCAACATAAACTTCAAAATATTCTAACATTCTTGGTCCGACTTGCTATATATTAAGTAGTATGCCATCTACTTTCAAATAGCAATAAAAATCTAACATCTAAGATTGATATCTTTCTGGGGTTTGACAAGAGTAGATGTATAAGAATTCGGGCCTTGAGATAACTCAATGTCAGCATTTGAGCTCTAACTTTATGTCACTCTCACGATGAATATTAGCATTCTAACTGATGATGGCAGAACCATGTATCCCTCGTGCGTCTATGTGTGCTTCAATGGTCTTGTTAGTCTGTTTCGTGTGATTTGGTGCTGCTCGGACATTCTGTCTTCCCTGACAAACTGGTATTCTGTTTGGCATCTTCATCGCTTGACAGTATGAAACATTTGTTATTCTTGTTAGTTGCTGGGTGTTTAAAAAATTCTATTGAAAGAGTAACTTTGGTTAAGTAGAATAGGTCAAGTTTAGTGATCTTCAACTTACCCCGTTGAGTAGTTGGGATATGACTCTTTTGAATTAATTTCAATCTTAGTAGTTAAGCAACTTCTATAAAATACCTATAGAAATGAGATGTAGTATCTATAATTAGATAGAGTGGGTCTCAATCTTACATAGTAGGTTGTTTTTAGGCTTTTGGGAAATAATAGAGCCAACTGTTAACTTACATGTAACTTGAATGTTAGATAATACATTTTTAAGAGAATGTGACACCTTAAAATTGGGTGGGATAGTTCTCTAAAAGTTACTATGAGTTACTATAATTTTGAAGGTAATGTGGCTGTGAGTTGTTTAGTAAATATCCTACAAAAGTTGCAGCACCTCTTTTCACAGTTGAAGCAAAACAGCTGTACCAAAACAGACTCCAGGTGGTATGATCGTCTCCACTCAACTTCCGAAAAGTTGTCGAGTCAACCCAAAATGTTTTGTAGATTTTGGACCCAGCTAAATTCTCTAAACAACAAATTTGACCATAGCGGAACTCAATGAACTCATATTATGATAGTGGTTCATTTTATGAACCCACACAAATATTTTTAGATATTTTCCAAAAAATAAGAAATAAAAAATTTTAATATGCTCATTTGTGGGCTATATTTTACTCGTATGAAGACACTCTCTTTCCTCTCTTTCTCACTCCTAACCGATGCTAAACCCTTTTCTTAGGTTTTCATAGTGTTGGGCATTTTACTTTAGTACCATCCAAAGTCCCACGTAGAATGATCGAGTAGAGATTTATAAAGTAATTCTTGCAATTAGAGAGACTCACCTTGAAGGTCACTACTTAAGTATACTTCTATGCAAGGGCCCATACGCTTGATTGATGTGGAGTCTTTGCATGATATTGTGCCTTCGAAAGTGATCACAACCGGTAAAGTATCTCACATCAATTACGTACGGGTTTAACCATAGTCTTATTTCGGCGTCCCATGGTCGTCCTCCTCGCAATAGGTATTTCACTTGTGGATTTCTTGCTTATCTCATTTGTCGCTAGGTTAATTCAGGGAAAATTGTCAATTAAGTCCTAAACATATTACACGGATGCCAATTCAGTACTAAACTTTTCAATTTTACCAACGCGGTCGTGAACCTTTGGGTGAAATGTCAATGTAGTCCTTTCGATAAATTGCTGCCAGAAAATCGTTGACATGGCGATTTACAAGTTGTCCACGTAGGACAACCAACCATGATCGGACGCCAAGTCAGCGATTCCCGGCAGTAATGGACCGAAAGGATTACATTGAAATTTCATGAAAAGGTTTAGGACAACATATGCACAACTAAAAAATTTAGAACTGAATTGATATCCGTATACAATGGGTTTAAGACTGATTGGGTAATTACCCTGATTAATTCAACCCGTCCCGCTTTCATTCTATGTCAAAAAACACAGCACGAGAGTCCAGTATCATGTTTGTGATCCACGGTAACCACGAAGCGTAATTAAATGAGATATTTCGTTCAATACTGACTGCCACGAATATTTTCAATTGTAGCAGAGAAGAGATGCATCCTTCCAGGAGTGCAAACTTATCATTTGGCTAAAACTGCATTGCTAGTGATTTGTCTGCATATTCACCATATTTCCATAGATTCAATATGTATCTACTGCTGATTCGTAACGCATAAGTAATAACGTCAAGTCGTCCACAGATAACTCGGACCCCGTAAGCTGCTGGATCGGATGAACGTCGAAGAGCGAAACCTCCCGGACGGAGCGTCTCGAGTTAGTTATAGACTTTGATGATCTCTAGGAATGCTTTAAATTATATGTAAGTTCCTATTTTATCGTGAAAAATTGCATAGACATCATGCTTGATTATATAGAGCATCATATAACCCAACAGCCTCTCTTCTTTTTTAAGTGATCACTGTACTTATGTATTCATACAAGTGTTTCCGGACTACGCAGTCGTCTTCTCAATGTGTCCTGGAAGAAATAAGACCTGCAAGAGCTTCTCTCTCTTCCATTCTCTTGTGTATGAGTTCCAACGAGTTGGACAAGTGGTGGTCAGTTTTCTCTCGTTAAGTGTAAACATTGCAGCCATCACCAATGGTTCTCCTCCACGAAAGAGAGGAGATTTAGCCAGAGTTACTGTGTATATGTGAGATTCTAGATCAATTTTCCATACGTGCGTTGCTTCATATTCTTGAGCCAATTCTTCAAACCTCAAGAAGTAGAACTTTTGAATGCTCATATTCTACTAACTTTTAGTAAGCAAGTTGTTTTGTATTGTGTATAATTGATTATGTGATGATTTTGTTTATGGCTTCAACATATTTTCTTTTCTTCCATTTTCATTAGGGAATTTATACTTAATAAATGAATGTGCTTCATCAAATAGCTCACGGTATTGGGATATCTTTAAGTAAAATGGTTAATACCATGAAAAACCCTAAACCGGTATATTTATGATAAATTTATCCCAAACTAATTTTTTTACTACAAAAATCTCAAATTGATGGCTTGTGATAAATTTATTCTCCGCTAATTTTCGTTAAATTTTACCATCAAATTGCTGAATTGGATGACACGTGGCAGTTAACAAGTGGATCAGTTTGGGGTTTACCCTTCGTTTATCACAGTTGTATCAATTTATGCTTTTTCATGATATTAATCCAAATTAACAGAAACTAACAGATGGTACATTTGTCACAAAATTACCAATTTGGGGTTATTGGTGATCAAAAAATTAGTTTTGAATAAATTTGTCATAGGTGTACCAATTTGAGATTTTCGATGGTCAAAATATTAGTTTTAGGTAAATTTGTCACATGTGTATTAATTTGGGATTTTTTGTAATATTAACCCTAAATAAAATAATGTGGTATACCAAGAGAGAAGCCCTCGAACCCCCACCGTGGAACCTCACATGTCAATCGTTGATTGGCCACCCAACCCCATTGACTCGGCCGTTACATATGTGTGCTAACAAGTCTAAAGCATGATTAGCCCAATGACAATTAAGGGTGAGTACTTGGTCCAGTTCAACTCAAGAAAAGGATCGGACTGGTCGGTTTAAGGTCGGCTCTAGGGAGAACCAGTTTAGCTCTCAATTCTGGTTCTCAGGTTGGACTTGTTTGAAGCCTCTTCAGGTTGGATGATTTATAAAATATTTTCCTAAAAATAATCGTTTGCATCACTACAAAAATGAATGAACGAAAAAAAAATTTCATTGTCCATGAAAATATTCGACATCAATTGTTGTCGGTCATAAAAACAGTTTTGATTGACTAATTATTTTTAACGATATAAGCGATCATTTCTATATAAATATTTTCCAAGCCATCCATTTTCTGCAAAATAAACAGAGTTTAAAAAAAATAATTTGCACCAAACTAGAAATAAGTTATGGTCTTCAACATAAAGACAATAATATAACCACATTGACCAACAAACGTTTTAGTAGTCAAATGGTGTATGTTTTATAATTTATTATAGAATATTGGTTTTTAACCGAAAACGTAAAAGAGTATGGTTTTATAGCTCTTTAAAAAAATATAATTTTGTACCCATCTAGAAATGAACTATGGTCTTGACGCAGAGAGAAGCGTAAAGTTGGAACAACTCCAAAGAACTCAAAATTTTTATTCAATAATACTGTGTTCTTGATTACAAGACAGACATCTTATATATAGAGATAAGACTCCTAATATTAATAGAAACCGAATAATTAAAGAAACTGTCTAAATGATAATATAGGAAACTGCCTGACTGGTAATATAGGAAACTGCCTAAATAATAATATAGGAAACTGCTTGAATGGTTGTTTTCCTCAAAATCAGAAAAACTGTCGAGATTTCCGGTGATTACGGCGATCACATTGTTCAAGATAATCATAGGCTAACCGTTCTACATCAGGTCTTCAATATGAGGACACAACAATATAAACGCATTTTGTTTTATGGGAACAGTATAACCACTTGACCGACAAACATGTTCGTAGTTAATCAGTTTAACTTTTATATTTTATTATAGAAATTTGGTTTTTTAAAGAAAACATAAAATGGATCAGTTTGATTTCCAGTTCTAGGCTCCGAAAGAGACCCATCCGGGAACCGATCAGCTCTATTGACAGTGGTGTATGCATTTGTCGCCAAGTCGAGGGTTCAATTCTTGACATTGGCGCCTCTAGTGTTTTCTTCTTCTTTTTTCCAATTGTTTTTTTTTTCATTTTATTCCTATCCATTTACTTTTCTCCTAAAAAAACATAAGATATCATATATTTATCATTTATACTTTTTTTCAACTAATCTAGTATGCGTGAAATTGTCCTTGGTTCTTTTATTTCAAAGTCAATCAATAATGTATGTTCTTTATAATTTATATTTTTCCTTCAATTTTATTTTTTTCATAAACCTTTGGAAATACTATGTAATGAAATTCAAATTTAAATGATTCAATCCGTCTTTCTAAATGTATTTACCATATGAAAATCAACTTTAGAGTGAGAAATTGGAATTCTATGATAATATTGCCAAATGATACAATTAATTTGCATTTGATTAGTCCGCTATCAAGAAGAGGTCTTCTATAACTTTTAAGTACCATATCCCCACTGATAATAATGCTCACTTATGCTGAAAGATACAGATTTTATGTTGTCTAAGGCTCTTACTTTTATAGAATTGATTTTTTTTTTCTTGAATTGATGTTTTCTTATCAAATCAGTTCATTTTATCAAACTAAGTAAAAAGAAATAAGTCTGACGAAGAAATTAGTTTTATCAATCGGATTGTTCATAAATAATCAATTTCTTTTAAGAAAATTATTCGGTTGATTTTTTTATTGACTCCTAAAAAAGTCATTTTATGCGACCATATCTCTCTATTTAATTTTATCCATAATCATTCATTTTTTCAGTGTAACTAAATCAATGTATATGAAAATCAAGTAATGCCTGTGTTATTATTAATGAGCAACAAAAAAAGAATCTAACAAAAGTACAATAGAAAACGGAAAGAAAACAAAAGATCATTGTTAACCTTTCACACGTTCATTGAAAACATACTTAAATAATGTCCGGGAGATACAATGCATCCTCATGAGAGGTGCCAAATGGGTGAATCGAATTTAGATTGGGTGGGTCATAAATGGGTTCAACCCAAATTCACCTATTTAATTCACATTGACCCATTTATTTTCTATAGAATTTAGATGGTCCATACCTAATCCAACTCAGGATCAACCCAAACTCACCAACATAACTCAATTTTTTTTTACTATAGCAAATCACGCGTTTAGCAAATTTAAAATATATTGAAAATAAAGAAAAAACATCTCATCAAATTTCCATTATGCGACTCCGCCCCTTCCTCTGTGTCAGCACCATTCTAAACCACTACAGCTCCTCGGCCATTGCTTGGAACGCCGGGTACGAAATGGCCCCCTCCCAACGAATCCCCACTTCTCACAATCGTCCTCTACAGCCCTCAGTTAACGCTCCGGCTTGAATAGCTAACACTCTGTCCTCCGCAGACCTCGCCCTCTTTGCTCCGAATTTAAACCACAGAGAGACCCTCGATTTCAAATCGTGAACAGCCTCAGCAACATGTATACATTGCTCAATTGAAAGACTTTGAAACCTCAAAGCACGAACCGCTAACTAACACACAGGACCGCGATAGCACTAGTATCCATTGTCTATTGGAATTAGAACAAGCTCCTATCTAAGAGAGAAAAAAAAAGATAAGTAACTTTAAGAAGGTGATTCAGATCTGTGAGATTTTGTGAGATTACTGTCGACTGTTCTAAAAGTTTAAGTTGTTAGATAAAGTGTGATTTATTATTTAAATATTATAATACTCTCCTTACGCTTAGTTTGATTTTTTTTTTCTGATACCAAGCATGGAAATATTTAATTGGGGAAACAATGGAGCTTAGAAAGATTTGAATTCAAGACCTCCTCTGATACCATGTGAAATTTTGTGGGATCACTACTGATTGTTATAAATGCTTAAATTATTAGATGAAGGCGTGAATTATTTAAAAAACAAATGTTGAGAAAGAGTAATGGAATCACGAGTAAACGATGAAAAGCAAAAGTGGTTACCTACCGAAAAATATGAACAACCATCAAATGCATGCTTGAGGCAAAAGATTGACCACAAACAACTATCATATCCGGTCCTCAATGATCAGCCGAAGCCGCCGTCTCCGAGCTCAGCCAAGAGCTCCTCCTAGAAGGCGGCATTTGGCCACTCCTTCGCCCAATTCCAGCCCTGCCCGTCAGACATCTTCAAGCTCCTCCACTTCGTTCAGGACCTCCGCGAGCAAAAGTCACTCCTCAAGCACAAGCTCATACAAGAGACTGTGTCCCTCATCCCGGTACTCAAGGGCATAATCTGATCAATGACCACCAAGATTGCCACATCAATGAAGAGAGGTCAAAGAACTCGAAGCGTCGAACAAGAGGCTGAGGTGCAAGCTGGAGACGCGAGCTAGAGCTAGGTTGGAGGAAGAGAAGATGGCAACTAGCAAGAAGGAGAGAGCAAAGAGGGAGAGAGAAGAGAGTCTAAACTCTAGTAGGTTGGAAAAAGGTTTTAAACTGAACCCATTTATACCCATTTATTTTAGGCTTTCAATTATAAAACCCATTAAGGATAAGCTCTTCAAATTTTAAGTGACTCGTATATGATCCATTTCAAATATAGGTCATATATGAATTTAAGACCCATTTTGATAGGTTTAGTCTTCATTGATTCAAGTAGTGCCAATAGAAGTTATGCATGGGCAATGACAGAGGAGTTAGGAAGAAAATCAAACATAATGCTTGAAAAGTTTCATTGAAAATCTGTCCTTTCAACTCGTCGGCATTTACATACGATGGGCAATGGTGACTGAACTACCACATTAAATAAATCACGCGAGACTTGGCCTTTAAGACATGATTGTACTTTTTTTCAAAAATTTAGGACTACATTGATTCAATTAAAAGGTGTAGAACTCAATCTGTTTTAGTATAATGGGTTTAGGATCGATTGAGCAACTTTTCGCACTTATTTGGCTAGAATCAATAAAGGCAAACTATTTGGGAAAACAAAAAAGCAAACAAAGGGGGAGACGAAGATATTTCTGAGATATTAAAAATTTGAAAAAACTATGATTGCTTTAATGGTTTTAATGGAAATGAAGTGACGAATAGATGTAGATGTAGAACAAGTAAAGTAAAAATGCATCATTTTTAAAATCTGCCTAAAATGAAATCCAAAATTCTTCTACAACTAACATCTGTCATGTATATTAAAAAAATTTCGCGAAGAAACGTATGAAAACATATAATTAGAAAATTTAAATAACCATTAGAAACTTGATATTCATCATTTCACTTTTTCTCCCAATCTCCCGCGGAAGATGTGAGATACTTTTTCTCATTTTCATTTTTTTTATTGCATGCACTGACTGTGCAACATTTTCAGTCTACTGTACAGTGAGAACTGATATTCCTACTTTTTTTGGCAAAAAATCTATTTTAATTTTTACAAAGGTTCACTGACTCGTTGAACTGCGGATATTTGAAAAACAAAAGAGTAACAACATATAGTTTATGATAATTATCAATAGAATATCTCCATATATTCAATTTCCTTAGCGGATCACCATCTCGTCGATATTGAGAGACTAAATGAATAAAAATGAAGATGCAGAGCAAACACTTTAGATCAAATAAATGACTTTTTCTAGGTTCAAAATATAAATTTCTAATGTGTATACATTGAAATAACAAGTCAATAAAAAGACATTGAGATATTAATAGGAGACCAATGGCATAGCAATGCTATGTAATCAAATGATCAAGTGGGTCATAGGTGAAATAATCAAGTGCATGGAAAGCAATTCAATATGAGGATAATGGACATGCAAGTACTCCAAGGAACATTGACAAAAAAGAGATAAATCTAACAAAACTATAATTAAATGGGAAGATAACAAAATATCCGTTCTTTTCACGACATATCTCATCACGCAAACACTAAGTTATCATGAAAACTAAAAGTGATCGGCTTCAGGATAGGTCGGTTCTCGGTTTACACATCTCTGTGAGTCCCAATTCTAAAGGATTGGAATTGGAAATCCAACCAATCAGTTTTGGGGACCGCCTTGGCATAATGAGAAGAGGAAAACTTCGGAAACACGATTTCGAGCTCGGTACTTGATATATTATTCACATAGAGGTACGGGGGCGGATTTTCCCCCCTCATCGGCTCTATCAACCTCGGCAAATCTAATCGGAGAAAAGTTTGGTCCGGCGAGCTAACACGAACAGATTCTCGAAAGAAATCAAACCAATCGCAAGATTTTATTCTCTGAAAAGTAAGGAAGCTGAAAGGTGAGGACAGTGACCCGTTACCATCCAGATGGATCCAAAGCGAGGGGCGCCGTCTGAGTGGCTGCCTCTAATTTTCTATACTTCTCTCCTCTTCGTGCTTCCTTCATTTTGCGCCACAAAAAGAATTAAGTACAAAAATATATCTTTTGATTTTCCCCTCATTAATATTAATTGGGGGTGGGTCCAATCGCCAGCAACTGCATAGATCGAATTGACTGAAAAAAGTTTAGTGTTTTTAAAATAATTGGTTAGTGGGAAAACGTGGGGTACCCAGAAATTGGGAAAATATCATATACATGTTCACGCTTTGTTTTTTTATTAAACTTATGATTTTTAATTTTGTTTAGATTGCGGATTAAATAATTCTGGGTTATGTAATTGATGCCAACTATTTGTGATAGCGAGGTTCTACCACACTCATTTTGTACAAGAAGATGGTCCAAATGAACCTAATATCAATCATAATAATTTTATGTTAATTAATTAGATATTATCCTCGATGTTCTTTATTGGTCTATGAATAATAAAAGCACATTTTATTAGTGCTTTCTTTTGTTTCTTTTTTTTACGGCTCTTGCGATTTGATTTTTAACAGTTGAATATCGGAAATTTATATTTGCATATTATATATCCAATTCAAATTTTCAAATTTCTTTTTATCTTTTTAAAGTAAATGAAAATAAGCATGATCCAGGAGATGGAGTGCACTGCCCCAGTGCTATTCTGACACGACATATAATTCATATCTGAGCTGTGTTGGCTTTTCTGTTGGCCCCAAAATGAGGGGAGCTGGGAAATCATCACTTTGAATGAGTTTGATGCAAAAAAATGATGAGAAAAAAGAAAAACTTGATATTCCCAAAAACGTCCGTGCTCATCATCGAGAGATAAATACACTAATTTTTTTTATTTTTCTTGGGGCGAATGATTCAGAATTTATTAATCGCAATATTTTTGTTAGTAGGTCACGTTAAACGATACCATCACGATTGAGAAATTGGGCTTGCTAGAGAAGACTCGCCCTCGAAGATTTGGCAATTTATTTACCCAAGGTTAAAAGGTCAAACTGCACTATGATTTAATTATTCCTCGTGGCGCAAGATGCTGTGCGTATTGGCACTATGTAATCATCTCTCCAAGGAACGAAATGCTCTAAAAGACAAGCCCACTTGATAGTGCAAAGCTACATAGTGCCATTATTCTATGGGTGGGATAAAGGAATGTGGGGACTCCCATAGCTACTATTCTCCCATCCACTTCAAAGCCGCTTTGATAACCTAAACTAAATTAATTAATAATTAATCCGTCCCTTTTGCATATTAAAAAAAGGAAATTAAGAATAAACAAAAGAGAATCTTCCCCTCATTTATTTAAAGGAGAGAATTTCTACCATAGTTGAGGGATCTCGAAAAAGATGGTGGACTCGCAATGATTCGACCAAGCGACGAAATCTTCGCTCCATGTGATCCTATGAAATCGCATTAATGATTGAATAAAAAAAGTAAAAAAAAGTAAATATATTAGGTCGGCACCATTCAAACTCATCGTTTGTTTTTTGGCCTTCAAATTAACATGAATTAGATCACAAATTATGTAATTTTCGGTCTGTTTCCTGAATTTTTTTTATATCTTTTTTCTGGACAAACTTTTATGGATTTGGTGGTCACTGATTTTGCGCTAGGACCGAATTCGTGGGGATGAGATGTGAATTGCGTCACCGAAGGGTGCATGAGCGAACGTGCAACATCGAAGTATGTTATCATTTCCCACTCTCATGAAATCATGGGCCAAAAAACAGTTTTATAATAAGGTTTTTACAGCACCAAAAATGCCACGGTGTAATGATCACATCCCAATCCCTCATACAGATTGATAGGATACTCAAATCACAATCTCTCTACCCTCAACTCAAGCACATGACCTTCAACTTGATATCTCAACATAGCAAAATTACATTTCTTATGTATGAAGCTCCTAAGGAAAATTATAAAAAAAAAATCGATGTTGTCCAAACATAGATTGGCATTTTGACGAGATCGAGTATGGCCATGACTTTCTACTAGCATCATCACAAATCAATGCAACTTATGATGAAAAAGATTGAACTATCTCAGGTTTTTTTATCTTTTCTCTGCCCATATGTACCAAAAGAAGCACAAGAAGAAGGGGGAAGAAAAGGGTTGAAGCAGTTGCTAACCCTAGTAAGATGGACCGGAAACCATGACATGATTCAATTCCACCAATTACGCGTCGCTCGAGGCCTCAGAAATGCTCTCCAGGTGAGGCCTCCATACGGCAGCACGGCCTCGCCTGCGATCCCTTTGCGTTGACAACTTCTCCGATAGTATTTCGCTCAAGTACCGGTCGGAGATGAGGAGGTTCGCCGTCATAGCGATGGCGGACTTCGCGTTGCTGCCCTCGGACTCTCTTTTCTTGCTCTTCCGACTCAAAGATCTTGACCGGGTCTTCTCGGGCATGGAGGGGACGGGCATGAGGAAATAAATCTTCCCCCTCTGGAGCTCCGCGTCCGGTGGCACTACGACTATCTTCGGGACGACCCCATCCTCCGATGGTGACGACGAGGGTTTCTTCAGGATGTGCTTGGGGTGCAGCTTCATGATCTCACCCGCGCGGACGGTGCCGCTGATCTCCTCGACACGGCCGTTGGTGTGCACGATCCGGATCACGTCGAGAGCTCCACATGGTAGAATGCAAGAGATGCAACACCTTATGGTGTTCTTCATGACTCTCCTCGCTTTCTTTTTGTCTTCTTTCAATCTAACTAGACCCTAGTTTCCCTCTCCTTCTTTATCCAATGTCCTCATGTTGGAAAGAGCAAGGAGAAAATTGGGGAGAGAGAGTTCGGTGGTTAGACGGAAAATGAAGAAATCTTAATTAAAGAGAAAGAGGTTTTAGAGAGAAGTCTCTCTCTCTCTCTCTCTTCTCCTACCTCAAAGAGATGAGTAGGAATCAATCACCTCAAATAATATATATGATCGTATATATGGTATGTGTAATGTATAGCGAATGACGTTGTATTGCGGCCTTTTCCGCTCCCTTTTTTTCTGCTTTTTTGAGGGGAGGGAATTTCTTTTGGTTCTTGACATTTTCCATTGGGATGAAATTCATGGCATGAATAATTGCACCTTGCTCTGTACTTACCTTTTGGATCGATCTTTTTTAGGGCCCTCGTCCTCTTCCCCTTCACTAACTCCAATAATTTCATGGGTGCTTGGGGATTGACGGGGGTGTGGGCTTCCCATTGGGGACACATGTTGCAACATGATTGGAATTGCCAAGCGAGCTCAAACAAATCCCATTTTTTGCAATTGGGTCAGAGAGAGAGAGAGAGAGAGAGAGAGAGAGAGCTTTTGGGGGTGATAGGATTGAAGGGGATGGGGAATAGGGTGGAGAGAAATCTTCTTTTGAGAGAGGTTGGGTATGTGAGCTTTCAATATCCCCAAGCAAGATCATGTGGGCTTGTGGATTTCATTGGAAAGTGAGGTGTGTTGATGGATCTCATTTCACCTTATCTTAAGTGATTTCCCCTTTTCTTATCATCATTTTTTTCCCTTGCTAGGGTTTTCGTTTCCTAGTCTTTGACCTCAGCGAAGGTGATAGTCACCATTACCAAGTGGGAATCTAGGCAAGGTGATTCAGATCACTAACTTGGGTGTTTTTCTTGAATCTCACTTTCAAAAACAGTAGCTTAATGGACTCTCTCTCTCTCTCTTCTTGATAGTATTCAAATTGGAGATCATTTCGCCAGGAAAGATGTTCCACCTAATCTACTCGTTCCTACTATGATTGACTGATGTCACATAATTGCCGTCTGTTAGCGGGCCCAACCTAGAGAGAGAGATGAGCAATAGCACAACGAAACTTCACAAGTTAGCTAGCCAGGTTTGAATCTCGTAGCTTTTATTGTGCACACATATAGGATTTAACCTTATCTAAGCTTGGAAATTTCGTGATTTGAAAAGACTTTAGGTAGAACACATGGCATGTATCGAAGTCCACGTTTAGATGGAACTTTACATAAGCCATTTTATACAAAGTGGGAAAAAAAAAACCTTGATTTGCAATGTTAATTTAGGGTTTCCTTTAAGTACCATCAAGAGAGTGGGCCCTCCCCATTCAAGGCTACAGATACACATGTTGGTGGGCATCATGTAGGTGTGGCCCGGAGGGTCCATTGATAGTAAGTTGACATTGATTTTGCCCTGTGTGTGTGTTCATGACCCAGCATTTATAGATAGGTTAACTAAGTTTTCCATCTATTAATGAATTAGCTAAAGAAAAAAAATAAAAAAGAAGAGTTTGATTTTTCCTAAACATTGTTTTTTATGGAAATAAGGGAGAGTACATTGCAATCGAGACGGACCATTCCTCAATTTAAGCAAACTAAAGAGTTGTGATTGATCTAGAGAACGTTCAGAAAGTACAGAAAACCTAGACAAAGAAGGACCGCAGAACATGGTATCAGATCTTGTTGGCGGACGACGAAACGGAAATACTCCCGGATTTCGCTGTGAACACACGAACCCACAATCGGCACCGTTCGAGAGATTAGAACCACGTCTTCTTCTTTCAACTTTGTGGATCCGTCAATACATCCAGCTCAACAACATCCGAGCTCAGGTACTCTGGTTGGATCTGCAAAGTCGAGCAATGGTGATCGTCGATATGCGAGCATAGTGAATATGACTACAAGATGATGTTCTGTTGAGGGTTTTCCATGATATTTAATTTTCTTCCGAACTCAAATTTCTATTGATTCTTATTTTTCAAATGAACTCAAATAAATAAATAAAACTACAACGAATTGAATTGTAGAGGAACAACGTGGGTGCTCGAGAATTTCTTAATTAAGTAAAGTTTTCTTCAAAGGCCACACTTTTGCTTTATTTTTATATTATCCGTTTTATTTTAACATTACTTTTGTCTAACTTTATGGTAACTATGGAAAAAGGGTAGCATAAGTAAAAAGGTAATTTATTAAGTATGCATATTAAGTGATTGAAATAAGTGACTTAGAAATGTTGACATGGTTATTGCAATTAATATTTGAGATAATAAAACTACTAATCTCAATATTCACAAAATAAAAAATTCTATGATTTTCATGTATATGATTTTTCCATATTTTCTAATGTTCCGACTATATGTGCTGCTATTTTAATCTTATTAGGTAGTTTGCGAGTCATATTTTTGTTTTTTAACTTTTGAAACAAATTCCGATACAAAATGTAAGTCTTGATGAGTAAACTTTAATTGGTCCCGTGCATCTCCACAAGTTAGATCCTCCTAATAGCGTAAAGCCAACACAACGGAAAGTTGGCATCTCAAAAGATTTTTTTCTTTCCCTCTCTTCTCTCTCCATCATCTTTTTCAAGTTTCAGCCATAGGGAGGTTTTGAGCTAGTCTCACTGTCCTCTCCCGTTGATTTTATTGAGTTTTTTTTTTCTTTTCTCGTTTTTTTTTCTCTCTCGATCTAGATGTGGGAACTCTCTTCTCCCAATCTACTTCTAGATCTGAGAATTTAAGCTCTCCTGATTTAGTTCTATACTTAGGAGCTTTTTTTTCCGATTTAGATTTGGGAGTTTAATAATATTTTCGGGGATTCGATCTCTATCCATCTACAGGTCCCCTGCCTCCAATTTCAATGATAATCGCAAAAGCTTTGGCGTTTTGTTAAATTACGAAGATTTGCTCTTCCAAAAGTTAAATCTGTGTTTTTTCAACCCATTTTGGTTGTCTCCGTAAGGCAATGATGTAAAGGAAGCCGAACCTAGGCATGCACCACCAACTAGCAACGCCGTAGTTATTGGAGAAAGAATTTCCGGCATGTACTCATCACTGATTATGAGACGAGATCTATTGATTGCCCGCCGATTACTTTGCTTGACAAATATGTTTTAGAACAAGTGCGTGCTTAACTCTGCTGGTACTCTGTTTTTTTTTTTATAACCCAGGGAACCCCCGCATGGCCGACAGCCGGGAAGTAAACCCTGGGGGCGACACGTGCTAACCACCACACACGTGCCACCGGTTAAGTCACCCTACGGCGCCCGGGATTCGAATACTCAACATTTTGCAAGAGGAAGAGTGCGCGTTCCAGCAGCGCTACCCAGGCGGGTGGTGTCTGCTGGTACTCTGTTAATCCTCCTTATTTTCTAGATTTGGCTTTGTTTTGTTGTAGTATGAGCTTTACTCTGCTTCGATTTGTTGTGCCATAAAGGTCTATATATGTACTTCTCATATATCCTTTTGAGCAATGCATATAATTTTCTTTCGAAAAAAAACACCACCGGTACATTACTGTTTAAGTTCCCTGTCGAACATCGTTCTAACATCAATTAGGCCAATAGTTTATATCAGCATAAGGAAAAGGTCAAATTGGCCATGTGGTTGATTATGGCAAAACAAGATGGTACATATCTGGTCCTTGAACTTATACTATCTTTAAATTGTGGCTCTAAACTAAGAATTTGTGCAACTAGAGCTACGAATTTGTAGAGTTTTTCCGATCAAGTCCCTCTATTTGAGATTTGAATTGTTGAATACAGCATATTAGTAGTTGATAGCAAAAAGGGTAATGGCACAAATGGTCCATAAACTTTAACTCAATATGCAATAAGATCCCTAAACTTTTAATTTATTCAATATATATAGTCCATAAACTTTCGGCCAATGTGCAATGACGGTCCTGAAATTTTGGTAAATATTCAAACTAGTTATTAGACTGTATGAAAATATTTAATGTTATCCTTCCATTTATTTAAGTTCAGGAACAACATTGAATATTTTCAAACAGTAAATGGACTAGTTTGATGTACCAAAAGTTAAGGATGAGGGATCATATTAAATAAACTAAAAGTTCATGGACGATATTGCATATTGAGCCAAAGTTCAGGGATTACATTGAACAAATTATAAATTCATAGACCATATTACATATTGGGTCAAAGTTTATGGATCATTAGTGTCATTTTCCCTTAGTCAAAAGTATGATGTCAACAAATTGGTGCCAATGAGGACAATCGACTTTTGTATGTTGAAATGCAGTTACAATAATCTAAGATACAACGAAGCAAATATGATTTCGATAGCTAGTCAACAAATCAAGGACTTGATTGCATGACCGGCGAAATTGAGGACTACGATGGAAAAACAACGCAAATTCAAGGACCTGTGTGCACTTTTTGGGGGGAAACGAAAAGGAAAATAAAAAGGGGACTGTGCAGTTGATGCGTGTAAGGTGGTTCCAAGAGAAGAACATTAGTATGTCATTCGATGTCATTTCAAAGAGTCTACTTCTAGACAAATTAATCATCAATTTATTTGAAAGTGACCCCCTTAGTTTACATTAAGACGGATCCGTGCACAAGATCCATTGAATGAGGCGTCATTTCGAAATAATTGTGAGATGAGAACGATAGACTAATAATGCTCATAAGCCAGATTAAATCAGTAGGTTAATATCGTCTCCTAATGAATCGAATCAAATGGAGTTCGAACCCAACCCAACTCCGGTCATTCATCGTAAGTTATGCTCATGATAGGTAAAATTCAAGAAAGATCTCGTGTTCATTTCGACATTCGAATAATGCGGTTTATAGGAACATATTGTTGACACATAAATTTTGGCGCATCATTTAGTGTTAATTGCATAGAAAATTAGGGATTAAATTTTTAACCCCTGAACAAAAATATTAAAATTGCATAGCATATAGTTTAGGTTCATATAGGTTAGTTGCATTCCGCATCGGATCGACAGTGGCAAGCGAGCTTAAAATTCATCATGTAAATTGAGCTCGGGCATCGAACGAGACTCGGCTCACTCGGAAAGCATGGGCCGAAAATCACACACAAAAGGGCTTGGTTGTCTTAATTTGAGCTTAAATTAGCCCATCAAGTTAATTGAATAAAAGCCCGAATTAATTCAGCCAATTTAGAATTAAATGAAAATTAAAGCCTAAGCCCAAGCCTAAGCCCATTAGGACTAGAAAACCCGGCTATTTGACCTACGTTTATGCTATAAATATATGCTTATGTCTTTCGAGTTTGGGGGAATTTTCGGTTCAGAAATTCGGAGAAGTCGGAGGCTTTACGTCCAAAAGGGGGGGTTTCGTTCAAGAGGAGCTCTCCACGTTCTGGACAAGAAAGAAGAAACCAAAAGAGAAAAGTCAGAGAGGAGCTCTCCACGTTCTGGACGTCTTTGGGGAAGAGAAAAAAAGCCAAGGAAAAAGCAAAAGAAAAGTCAAAGAAAAAAGAAAAAGAGAGAGGAGGCCTTTACGGGGGGCCTTCGTTCATAAGCAGGGGACACACACAAGAACAAAAAGGAGAAGAAATAGTGGAAGACTCGGTCAACAGAGGAGGCTGGTCTTTCGAGAGCTCTCTCACAACACTCAAACAATAGCGAGAGATATACGTGAGATCGAGAGTAAGAGGAAAAGACGGTCGCACGGGCCATCGCCGCCCGCGCCCAACGATCACCTGCAGCCGCCACTGCTACTCCTGCCTCTGATAACTGCTGCTACCACTGTCCGCAAACACAAATCCGATCACCTCAAGTTGCCGTGCCTGCAGCCTCGACGAGTCAACTGATCCGAGTTTGTCCGACGTATTGTCACTCCCTCGCAAGATATCCCCGCTGCAATCACCGGCGTCATCCACTGCTCCAGCCCCGTGGTGTTCTTGATCGATCCTTTGCAAGTTTTTAGTGGAGTTCCAAGCTGTCCAGAGTAAACCAACGCTCCTGCATCATCCAAGCGAGCCTTTGGTGACATTAGCTCAGCAACATCAGAGAAGCTTTGCAGATCCTTCGTTGTGTTCAGTTAAGCCCAGCTGCTAGTCATTCCCGACGTGTCCTTGCCACGAGATGCCCCGTGAGCATCACCACTACGAGCTACCAGTCCCAAATCGTACGCCGCCGCCGCCGCCACTCTCGACGTTGCGTCGCCACTCTCGACGCACCACCGGTCACCATCTTGATCCGCAATCCCGATCCGCTGCAAATTCAAATTTGGAAAGAAATCCGCAAATCAGGTAAATATCTTATCATGATTTGGTTTGAATATTTTATTGCTTAATTCGTGCTTATTGATATCTAACTTTGCATATTTAGATAATAGGCAATATTTCAATTAGGATTTTTTTATTTGAAATCTTGGATATCTGATATTATCAAATTTGGATAGAAATCGGAATTTTCAAAATCTCTTAAATATATCCAAAATATTTGAGATATCAAAATCTTTTCAAGATGTGATCGATTAGGAAAACTTCCTAATCCGCAACCGCACACGTGGAAATAAATCTATCTATCAGGCTTTAGATAGAATTATTTCCATAGCGGGTATTTCGAATTTTAGGATCGATCTGTCAGGCTTCAGATCGAAACTTAATTCGAAAGATTTAGCGATTTTTTTTTACTTGATTTTAATTTTGAATTTCGATAAAAAATACCAAAAAGATTGCTCTATAATAGGTTAATTTCTTTAGTTTAAAATTGCATATTTAGATAATTAGCATTTTTAATTCCGAATTTCATTAAAAAAAATACAAAAAATAATATGCCCGTCATTAGAAATAGGTCACGTCGTCGCATGACATATAGTTTGCATGTTAGGTTGCATTAATCGCATGTCAATTTTTGCACGTCATTACATATAGGTTAGCTTTCATTTAAATAAGTAAAAAAATCAAAAAGAAATTTCTGCACATTTGAACTCTAAGTCAGGATTTTTCAAATTTGTCAAATTGAGTATTTTTTCAGAAATTGGTACCGAAAAGGCGTTAGGAAATCTAGCGTAACCAAGTCCCCGAATCTATAATTTCTGGTTCGCAGAAATAAAATAGTACTCTCGCTATTTTATTTAGGTTTCTAATCAACCTACCTTAAATGATTAGTGGCGACTCCCATTAAAAATGTTTGCATGCTCACAATTGGACCTAAGTTGCGATTTGGTAGAGTTTGGGAGAACTCAAGCTAGGTTAATCAATTTAATTGATCTAGTAATCCATTAGCCTAAGATCGAAAACATCGATTGATTTTTTAGGTCGCGACACATATACACCTTGGCTCACAACTATGATCTTTGATTCTCCTCCATGTAATTTCATGTTTAAGTCCGGGAGTGTCTTCTTTCTCTCTCTCTCTTTTTGTGCCTACGTTGGTGAATTTATTTAGAATAATACCAAATGTCATTAATTAAGCATGTGTCGTAGAAAATATTGCAAAAAATATTCCCTTCCACGGAATCAGGTTCACCTTCTCTATGCCACGTGGCAAATCTTTCTTTTTCTGGGGTTCGATTCACATGGCCGATATTATCTTATAATGATTTGCAGTTTTTGAATATCTTGAGACAGGAAAATTTGCTGACATTTGGACTTGATATGTCCTTGGTTTTTTTGGTAGCATTGCCTTTGTTAATGTCCACCATATTCAGTTAAATAAGAAACCATAAAACAAAATGCTAAATGTGCTAAGAAAATTTAATTAAATTCAGTTGACTCGACAAATTTCAAATGAGTATCGAAATAAGTGGGACCTATATATTAAATCATTAGTTTCTTTAAATGCAACCCAAAAAAAAATTGCGCTTGCTTATTAAATTATTAGTTTCTAATTGAAATTTTACTGTTGATCATGTTGAGATAGTGTATCGATTATACCATGCTGAGGTAATCAGTAACTGAGAACTACTTACTATGATATCGCTGAAATGTTGCTCTTTTGAT
Source organism: Syzygium jambos (assembly GCA_031216235.1). Classification (NCBI taxonomy): domain Eukaryota; kingdom Viridiplantae; phylum Streptophyta; class Magnoliopsida; order Myrtales; family Myrtaceae; genus Syzygium; species Syzygium jambos. The sequence continues at coordinate 7,713,228 of CM062223.1, forward strand.
AATCCCGGGGCTTGGCGAAACAACTAAATGAACGATTCATCTCGTGGCACGAGCACAGAGACCCAATGGCCCGGAGCTCCGCGAAGCATCGTAGTTAACTCTAGTTATTCTACAGATAGATGTTGACTCTACGCATGTTAGATCTTCAAGTGCGTCACGGTGCTGGAAGCATGACAGGATTCGGATGGCCGAGCCTGTCCTGAGTTAGTCCAAACACAATCGCAGAACATCCCAAACACGTTCGAAACCTGACATGGTTCGAGGAATATTGAGTACCAAGCCCGGTTCATCTTGTGACAAGAGGACCCTGAACCCAACCTAAACCTGCAAAATTGCCCAACTCTTCCAAACCTAAAGAAGAGTTCAATGATATATCGTCTAATACGCCACCGGTCGATTGATCGTTCGTTCGTTCGTTATTTTGCACCGAGGTATGGCTAAATGGGATCTCAAACTCGGTCTTCAAAATGGAAACTTAATCGAGAATCGATTGAAACCTATCAGGGCGTGGACGGACAAAAATCCGATTAACCCAGTTTTGTTTTCATCCCTTTGTAATTAACTAACGGATTGATGGCTTGTGCTTTTTCCGATGCAATGCGAGCATCTTCAATCGATTTGTCTCTTGCTAACGTGGTATCGGAGCCCTCATCAAAATCCTACGACACCAAGTCGAATCGAGCATGAAAGATATCTTTATCGATTTTAAATGCGTGTTTAAATCTCTAGGCTCGAAGCTCATGGCTCATGAAGCGAAGATGAAGTTGCATCCCACCTTGTTCAGTTTTTTTTCTAAAGGTTAGCCTTCGTAGAATTCATGTTTTAGGTTCTCTAAGTTTGCAATGCAATCCAACTATCGTACGTCTTTCAACTGATGATGAGTTTAACCCTGAAGTCAATTGAGGTTTTCTATCAAAACATAAAGTGAACTTAGAGCCTATTTGGCAACTTGCCAAATAGTGATTGATTCTGTTCTTTTATTTCCAGAATCAGTTTGGGAATAGAAATCCGTTTGTTAAGTTTTTTGTGCCCGGGCACAATTTTTTGCAAAATTGTGCTCGGAATCAGTTTTGGAATAGAATTAAGAATAAAAAAAAAGTAGCTTCTTAATTTTGAAATAATTTTTTCAGAACTGATTCTTCTTGGCTTTTTTCCTTTTTTTTGTTGTTGTTATTCTTCGGCCCCGCCACCCGCCGGCCGTGTAAGGACCTCGGCCCCACCGCGCTTCCGCTGCGCCGCTCCTTGTGTAATATTGTCCACTTTGGATACTAAGTCCTCACGGCTTTAAAACGCGTTACACAGGATTAAGGGGCTAAGCCTTATAAACTCATCAAGATCTCCCTCCCTAGGCGATGTGAGACAAGAGACATGCCCCCCTTGCCATCCTAGAAGCCTGCCAGGAGCCGCTCCTTGTCCAGGCCCTCTGGCCCCGGCGACCACTCCCCGCCCTCGTCGGACCGGGTCGCTATATTCTCCCCTTCTTCGAGCACAGCGTCCTCGTTGTGGCCCCACACGCGGTCGGGAGTCGGCTCTGATACCATTTGTAAGGACCTCGGCCCCACCGCGCTTCCGCTACGCCACTCCTTGTGTAATATTGTCCGCTTTGGACACTAAGTCCTCACGGCTTTAAAACGCGTTACACAGGATTAAGGGGCTAAGCCTTATAAACTCATCAAGATCTCCCTCCCTAGGCGATGTGGGACAAGAGACATGCCCCCCTTGCCATCCTAGAAGCCTGCCAGGAGCCGCTCCTTGTCCAGGCCCTCTGGCCCCGGCGACCACTCCCCGCCCTCGTCGGACCGGGTTGCTACAGGACGCCGGCAACCTGCCACAGGCCAGGGTTGGCGAGGGCATTGCGGCCCTCGTCGTCACTACGGTTGGCGCCAACGAGGTCAAGCCTCGCCTAGCCAAGGCAAGGCCGGCCTCGCTGTCGCCACCCAGGCGACAGACCTGGGTGGCAACGGTGTGGTTGGCCTTGCCATCGCCACCATTAAGGGAGGCAGCGAGGGCCGCGACGCCCTCACCAGCCCTGGCCTGTGGCCAGTCGCCGGCGCCGGCAGCCGGCCATGGCCAAGAAAGGATAGGGAAAGAAAGAAAAAAAAAGAGAAAAAAATAAATAAATATTAAAAAATTTAAATTATTATTAATAAAAAGAAATTTTTTGTAGTTACCAAACGCATTTCTATTCTTGTTTCTATTGTAAGAACAAAAATTTTAAACAGTTACCAAACGCCTTCAAATGCTTATAAATTATTTCCAGGCACAGAATAAAAAAGAATCATTTCTACTCAGAATCAGATTATGGGTACAGAATGGTTGCCATGCGCAGCCTTAGTAGACGGATACAAATTTGTATGTGCCCTCCTCTCCTTGTGGTGGTGCTTGTTGCGATCGTTTTACTTCCCGCCGTTCGTTGTGCCTCACCACTCACACTCCTCTAAGGCCCATCGAAGCGCAGTTGCACCCCGCGACCATTGTCTGTTGATCGCCGTCCACCTCTTTGTATCTCTCCCTCTCACATGCGCGCACACTCCGCCACACTCGCAATTTGAGCTTGCAAACTCAGACCGTAAGTGTTCGACATGAAGCAACGTTTGATATGAGGTCAATTGAGGCGGGCAACCATATTGCATGACTGCCATCCCCATAGATACAGACATACAGAGAGAGAGAGAGAGAGAGAGAGAGAGAGAGAGAGAGAGAGAGAGAGAGAGAGAGAGAGAGAGAGAGAGAGAGAGAGCTACAATGGCTATGTCGGAGAGTCGGCGAGACAGGGCGTTGGAGGTGGCAATGGAGGGGCAAGGGTGCGATGAGACGTGCCAATGAGCTTGGATTAGGCTGCTTGGGCAAGAAGGGAGACCAGGGGAACACATCTCCATCCTCAAATTTCAAGTTTATGACCCAATTTACTCTCTAATTGGTGAAGATCTCAATCTTACCTTGAAAGTTGTTGATCTCAAGCGTGGGGGAAGCACGATGTCGTCCACTTCAATCACCGCTTTTTTGTGCCTACAATACTTCAAAAGGCACTCTTCTATATTTGAGATTGCACAAGACCTATTTACCGACGTAACAGCCTAAATTTGAGTGAATGCAATTTCATATTTCAACTATTGAAGATGGACTTTCGTTTTATAAAAATAAAAAGTCTGGCAAGGTACAAATGTCAATATGAATATGGTATGTATTGAGCACGATTGAGCTGTTGGGTTCATTAACGAAAAACAACGCAGCAGAATATAGAACCCTAAACAGGATCTATGTGTATATTGAAATCGAAAAGGAATTTCAAAACGTACCTTTTGCAGATCGAAGATAAATCAGCAACCGATTGTTTCAAGATTAGCGCCCCAAGTGTTGCGCCTCTACCGGTATTCACACACACAAACGGAATTCTCCAATGATCCACGTGCTAGCGAAAGATCTTGAAGCTTCGTTTCTTCAACGCCTTTTGATTTCCGATACTATATCGAAAAACCCTAGACAGAGAACAATTCTCTATTTATTTATACAGCATCATTAACCAGAGGAATTAAAAGAAGTGGGCCAGGCGATTTGGGCCTGCCAAACTATCTACCTTTAATCGTACGTTTAATCGTTATCTCATAACGCGCACGACCGCATAGATAATTTAAATAAGAGAATAAATTAGAATCTACTTCTTAAGTAGATCAAGGCGCACAGAAAATATTAAGTCTGTTTGCTATTGTGTGCGACCCCGTAGATTCACTAAACATTAACAGTGTGCTCAAAACTCTTTTTGGCCCACAAGTCATAAGCGGTCTCTAGCAAGACATTATGACTACCTAAGTATAGTGAAGATCGGTTTTCCAACACAACCTAATCCACAACTAATATTAGAGTATCAACCTTGATTGATTCCTAGGGCAGACCACTAACATGAGCCTCCATGAAAGAATGCTGTGAATATGATATCCTCGTATCACACATGCATAAGACGCATGAATTCTCCAATCTTCAAGAACACTCATCTGTTCTTCATTTTCTCTAATTCAACAAAGAGAAATCCTTAATAAGCTGACAAAAAGTTCACTAGAAAGAGAGATTGTCATCAATGACTAGACCATCGTCGTTTCCGTTATCCCAATCTGCGAAAAAAAAGTCAAATGTTTATGCATCTTTCCTAAAGTCAGGACGCTCGTCTCTGGAGGATGATGACTGGTTTTTCCTAGGTTTTGTACTCTTCCAAGTTCATTGAATCAAGCAGATGCCAAAGAAGACGACAGTGGCGCAACCATCTTCATGAGCATCCATGTGAACAAGCTTCCATTTTAGCAGCATCTTTCTGATTATTCCACCTCAGCCACCAGCACTAACTTGAGCAACAAACGTTCAGGGCAAAATGAATAGGGTTTTACAAAACTGAGGCGATACGTGGACACACAGGACTGCATAATCGACAAAAACGCAAGAAAAGTGCCCAAACAGCTGGAATTACGTGTCCTGTAAGCTTTTGGCAAGTGCCACGTGGACAGGACAGCTGACGTGGCACCATCCGTGGATGACAGATGTATTATTTTAAGAGTGTGCAACTGAAAGAGCGAAGCTTCATTTACTTTCTTTTGGCGCTTTTTGTTTGAAAAGGTGGCGAGGACACGCGATCGGAAAGTGGATGAACATTGTTGAGCTCTGCAAGATTGTCTGTATACAAAGACTGTACAGAAATGATGCTTTATGCGTGCGTTGCTGTGTAGCAGATACTACATCAACAGGTTAAAGTAAGATAAAAGAAGCCGATGAGACTTTTTAAAAAACAGGTAGGGGAAAAGAAGCCGCTGAGGTTTCTAAAATTAAGAGCAATCCATTAAATCTCACTGTGGCAATATGTGAATTCAGTATGTTTGAGCAAGTTAAAAAGGTCCAGGCATATGTAGAATATAATCATGTGTTATATGTGTCTCATGGGAATAGTTGTGCGCAAACTAAGCTCTACTTAAAAGTAATGCCTATGAGGGTGTTTGGCGAAGTTATATACTAATGATTTGATGTAGTGTAGAGCAGTAGATGCCATATCCTACTTGCCCCATAAACTAAAGAGTTTAAGCATTAACGTATCCTACAACCTACAACGGGTCGATATTTAGACTTCTTCTCAAATCATTGGTATTAGACTTCTATTGTACTCCACCAACAAGTGGCATCAAAACCTACAGTTGATTAGTAGGCTCCCATTGTCAATTGGTGTTTAATTGAATATCTTAAGGAAGAAATATTATGACCAACCTAGTACCTAGATGAAGATTGCATCGCTATTGTTAGTGGAAAAAAGACTGGATGAAAGCCCACAGGTTTGTGGTGTATTATCGCGATCCCGTTTGGCGATGATGGTTATTGCGATGCATAGCTGCAGAGGACATGCACAACAACGAGGTGAATTTCAAGTTAAGGTATATGCAAGTGCACAAGAAAGTTTGGATTAAGAGAGAACTTCCCTAACAAAAGAGGTTCACATGTGAGAGGATCATCCTATATATGATAGAGAATTATGAGGTGTGGAGCAATTAATTGACTCTTAACTTATTAGCTTGATCCAAAACCCTACTTTCCAGCATCTCTCTCATGATTTTTCTCTCAAAATTGTTTGGTCAGATCTAATGTTTTTCTCAGGAAGTTAAGAATGTTCATAACCCTATATCCCTCAAGAGGACAGTGTTTACAACTTCAAAAACACTGTCCAAAGCGAGGCTTGAGCGCCTCACCTCCTCATTCTCAAAGAGGAGGGTGGTGACTGGATCACTGGTCGAGTGATTTGTTTGGACATGATAATGTTCTCCATAAATAATCAACAATACATATGCCAAAGTTATTAACTAGGTGGTTGGCCAAGTGATTTAGGAATTGCTTTGCAAGTCGTAGATCATATATTCAATTTCTCAGTCTATCATCGATCTTAGAAAACCTTGGTTAATCTATAAATGACAAGCCTAGGCCTAGGTGTACCGCCGGTATTGCCTTCCCCAGTCACCCTATGGGCAGTTGGTGTTCGATAAGCGTCTTAAACCAAACATTTCAGAAGTGGGTCTCAGAAAACTAGATTAACTTGCGAAGGGGAGACCTTGGCTTAGGTGTATTGCCGGTATTGCCTTCCCTACTCGCGCCATGAGCATTTGATGTTTCGTTTTAGTTAACAGCGAGTGCAGAAGATTCCAATCCCATCCAAACCATTATTAGCACGAACAAGTAGACAAGCACCATATGGATTTTGATGATTTGGTAGAAACAGAGCAAAACCAGGTAAGAACCTCCCAAAAAAAGACATGCTAACAAGTTTTAATAGCACGCAATATTATGCAATTATGAGTTCAGCAACGAGCCGGCTTAACACGAGCCACAACCAAAAAAGTTTGCAAATTCCAATGAAGTGTCCTTCCCACCGACTCTCCCTGAAGCCACCAGAAAGCCCTGCGCAGTCTTAAAAACCCTTAGAAATTTTCCATTTTTTGTTACTTTCTTGAGTTAACCGCCCTTTAAATACCGTGTCTTTGCACTTTTGTAGCATGAAAAAAAGACAGAAAATGTCGCCAGACACCCTCAAAACACAAGCCATGGTCCGCCTCTACCACACCCCAGACTTCTCCCCGAACCAGTGCGGCTCGTGCCTGACCCAGACCATCCAAGCGCTGCTCCCGCTCGTCTGGTCACTCGTCTGCCAGTTCGCGAACCCGCAGGCCTACAAGCAGTTCGTTAAGAGCTGCCACATGGTGGCGGGCGACAGTGGCATGGCCAGGAGAGTCCACGAGGTCATGGTCATCTCGGGCCTGCTGGCCCACCGCAGCCCTGAGCGGCCGGACCTGCTGGACGACGAGCTGCACATGATGGTGTTCAGCATCATCGGGGCCAACCACTGGCTCGTGAACTACCGGTCCACCATGACATTACACGAGGACAATCACGACAGTGCCGGGCCCGACGACAGCAGGACAACCATCATAGAGTCATACGTGGTGGACGTTCCTCAAGATAGCAACGAAGAGGACACGCAGTCATTCGCGGAGACGATAATCGGGTGCAATCTTAGGTCTTTGGCCAAGGTCTCGGAGAAGATGGCTTGTGCTCAAAAGGCTTGAGTATAGCAATAGAGAGGGCTTCGACTGGTGTTTGATGCTTGAGTTTGCTTTGGATGTATGAGCTAAGGAGTTGTAAACAATTAATCTAGTGAATTGAAATTGTGTTCGTGATATTATTTGACATGGAGGCAAGCTTCAATTAGTAGCGTTTGGTAGGAAATTGAAAATAAACAAATAAATAAATCGAATTTCGAAATTCGGAATTTGTTTAGTTCCAAGTGAACATATTGATTTCAAGAAGGTCGTGATAATTTCGAGGGAAAATACTTGTATGGACCTGGGTCTTCGTACCATGTGTAATATCATCCGCCCGTGTACGTGGGACCCACATGAGGCTATCATAGTCGGCAGCCGTGTGAGCCCGAACGGATCCACGGGCCGGAGAATAAGCCCAAATGATGGGTTGCATGCTGCCAAGCCCAGCAAACAAATCTAGTGAAATTTCATCATAAGCAACATAGTCCTTCATAATTCAAGTGTGCCATAAATCCTGAACAGAATCCAAGAGAGTTTCTAATGAAATATTTTACCATATTCCGGATCCATATGCCTTACGAATTTTCATGAATTTATTGTCACTTACTTGAAATCGCCGCACCCATCGATCGTAATCTAATTGTAATCATCGTAACTTGAATGCACTTATTATAAATAGTAATTTGCCATTATGGATGGTAATTGGACCATAAATCTCACCACGTGAAAATACTAACACTTAGCAATAGCACGGTAAAATGTTTCAATCTGGCACAAGTGATGGTACCAGCACTTAGTAATTACCTTCAAGAATTATAGATTTCATGTAAATCCTTGTAAATGGCAATCGAGTAACTATCTTCCAAATTGTAATTTACCAGGTCGAATATTCTGGCTCATGAAATATTGTAAACGACTTGAATTTATCACAAAAACATTTTTGTCCAACTCTTAGTAGTAAGTACCTCAATGATCATAACATTCCTTCACCATTCGTAAATTCACAGGTCGTACCAATGATTGCTTATCCTTACATATTGAAATTTTCCTCATATCAGCAATAATACTGACAATCCTATAGTCTGTAATTTCCTTTAAATGTTCAGAAGTTGATATCTTTTTAAAATCATCCAATGCTCGAAATTTATTCTCTTAATCTAAAGGCTCGAATTTTTTTTTTTTTTTTGATCGGAACTAAAGGCTCGACTTGGAAGAGAACACTCTTGGCCGCGAGACCACAAAATTTTCCCGTCGAAATTCATGTTAAATCCTGCAGACACGTAGGTCTAAAAAGTTCAACAAAAAAAAAATTGCTGCGGGCATTAATTAAAAGTTTTCCTTGATACAGATGTATTATATGTTTCGGCCACAGGACTGATGTAGTGAAACCAACTAATCGCATTGCTCGCATGATCACTGTCAATTATTCAAAAAATTTAAACTGTTAGATGAATGCATGGTTTAATATTTAAATAGTTCAACACTTCTTCTCACACGTAGGTTAGATTGCAACCTAAGACTAAAGCGTAGAAATAAGGGTTAGAAAGATTTGAAATCAGAACTTCATACTTTAATACCATGTAAGATTTTGTGAGAACACTCGTTCTAAAAGCTTAAACTGTTATATGAGCATGTTACTTAGTATTTAAATACTTTAACAATATGCTTTTGTCCTGTTCGCCGTTGAAATCATGGAATCTTTTCCTTTCGATTGACTTGTTATACCATATGCTACTGCCATGTGGTGCGACAGTCGTATTAGGGGCTCCTCTTTGATCCTTGGTCTTTGGTTAAATTAACCTTACTAAGGAGAGGTGGCTTGCACCCCTTGTGAGGGCCTTCACGGTCTATCCCCTCCAATTGGGGCGGACTCCACATATGCCCACCTTATTTAACATGCCGGGGCCCGCACACCTCATAACCCCTCCAAATTCCTCGCATATATTTGTTTTCCTTGAAAGGAGGGAATTACCCTCTAATTGCTTTACATCTCGAGGATCTCGAAATCCGGATGAGGCTTAGGATGGAATAGTTTAAGGACCTGCTCAGGTCCACTTGATAGGGTCTATTCGCCTCGCGGATTTCATTTGCTAATGATAAACACCTTTGTATAAGATTCAAACTGCGTAGGTGTCTTGCCAGAACTCGTGGACACGTTTTGCCCCATTAGGTGCGACCCCAACTTAGGATTTCAGATGGATTGCTATGGTCTAAAATTGATGTCATTCGACCAAAAAAAAAAAAGAATTGATGTAAAGTCAAGGCAAGAGGGTCCCGAGTTGGAATATCCACATCTCCGATTAGTTTCTTCATATTAAATCATCTCGCAAGTCTTAAAGATCGAAACACGCCTTCATCTTAACATATCGAAACTTGTAGACAATCCAACAGTAATCTCGCACGATTATAGTACTCAACATAACTTTGCTAATGCACCTTTGTGTTAACATATGATGATCAACTTAATTAAAAACAAAGCAATTATTGTTTTCAAATTTTCGTGAACATAATTTATTGGGCCCTACTCTCCAACCTAACGGTTCAGTGAGCATGACTAGTGGATAATAGAGCTTCTAGTTCTGACTTGATTTAAATTCTCTTCAATACTTATCCATTTGCCCCGCGAGACCACCAATTTCGCTCGACCCGACAAAAATTACTTGTATAAAGGAAAGGACTTATAAAATAAATAAATTGATAGATAAATGTTTTAGCCACGTCGCCAGACAATATCTTAGTCCAATGGTGGCCGAGTACTCCCGCCAGTTAAACCACCATCAAATATTTTCTTAGGTGAAATACTACCTGCTTAGCAAAAATTAAAAATCAAATTACTCCCATAAATCATGGGGAAATCATATGAATTTTGGATACTTAAAGCACAATTAATTTATCGAAAAAGAAAGACTCGATGTTGTCTTCTTTGCTTGGAATAACATCAACGGTGGACCGGGAATTTCACGTTAAAAGTTCAGAACAATAATTCTAACAAAAGTATAAACCCGCCTACGCGTTCAAAGATCGTCATCGGTTTCTTCAAAATCATCAATATCAGGGGATTGTTATTATTCTATACAAAGGTAAGAGTATTGAGAACGATGCGCAATCTGATAAATGAAATAAACATGTGAAATGACACATAAAAAAAAAAGACTTGAACACTTTTTTCTCTTACAGGCCTTGCTTTTATATGGGAGGTGCAAGTTGGGAAAGCTCTCTAAACATGCAATGGAACAATTTTCTTTTGCCCATAGTTCCATCTTCTGAATTGTCGCATGTCGATTATTTTGTAAGGGTTAGAGCTTGTTTGGACTCTAAATAATCAACCCATGAGGCCTTTACTTTTTTAGCACCCACCCATAACTGTGATGCCATTTTCATTATATATAATAAAACAAAATATAATAATAAGGCATTTTCTATTATTATAGTAGTATTATAATTACTATTTTATAATAATTGGCACCGTCACTCCAAGGAGGCATCCCCGTCGCTGTCCACGGAGCTCGGACGGAAACGATAATCCCCTTCCCCGTCTCGCCCCGTGCCCATCCCTAGCGATATTCAAACTTTCAAATATGCAATATGGCATGAAAAAATTCGAAAAAAAAAATGGTGTCACGCTTGAGAGAATAACAATGGCAAGAAAGATGTAAATGATTTGGTCTAATACCAATAAACAAAATACATATATCAATTACAATTACAAGGAAAATTAAATATTTTTTTAGGCTTCGTTTAATTCGCGGAAAATGAATGATTTGAAAAATATTTTTTTAAATATGGTCGTTTGTATCACTTGAAATAATTAGTTAATGAAAAATATTTTCATAATCGATAACAATTTAAGTCTAGACATTTTCATGAATGATGAAATGATTTTTCGTTAAGTGATCATTTTTAAAAAAATATTTTTAAATTATTTATTTCTCGCAAAATAAATAGAGCGTTAAAAGAACGTAACACTTCTCAATAATTTGGACCATCGAGTCCACTCAAACTCCATTTGAAGAGAGAAGCTAGAACCCTAAGAAGCTTCCGATGCTATTCTAAAGTTTCTTAAACGTTAAGGAAATGTGAATGACTTCAATACTTATCCCCTCCTCTCTCTCTCTCTCTCTCTCTCTTCTTTTATCATTTTTTTTTCTTTTTGGTTGGAGTTTTAGTCTCTATGACTTTTGCTTGATTGAGGGAGACTTCTCTTCTGTTTCAATCCATGAAGATCTTCACCCAATGCCAATCTTTTATTTTCTAACTTGGCCAGCTGACTGGGGCCCATAATAAGATATTCTTGTCATGCGTTGATCGGTATGCACTTCTCTTCATTATTGACCAGATAGTCTGGACTTCTTTATGACAATTGTTATTTTGGACCAGCTGTAAAATTGGGTGTCCCAACTAATGTTCTTTGAAGATAGGCCCCTCCATTGAAATTGCAGGGAGAATTTGTTCCTTTCCGAGCCACTAAAAATCCCCCGTTTAGCAAGTAAATGCTGGACAGAAAGACATACTGTTTCAATTTATAGCCACACCATATGATATCTCTTGGCTCATCATTTTTCAGAAGGTCGCCTCCTTATTTTGGAAATAAATGATGACCTATGATTTCATGATCTAATTCACCTTCTATTTGTTGAAGACTCGGGCGGCGCGACATAGCTTTGTATCTTGAGAATTATGCTTGGGCAATGGCTGATAGGACAAAAGCATGATCAATGCGAACCAAAATATGTAGGTGATAGAATTTAAAGCTAAGTTTGGTAGTCGGGATAAAATTTGAGATATGATAGATTTTATCCTATCTCGTGTTTAATGCTTGCACAAGACAGGATAAAATAGGATATAGAAGGGATATAACCCAGATAAAATTATCCCATGAGGGAAGTAGGATAAAGGTGAATAGAATTTCTAATATCCATAAGGTAAAATTTATATTTCTCGAATAACAAACTTGTTAAATTAATAAAATTATATTATATTTGAATATAAACAATATTTGAATTTTAATATAAAAAATTCAAAATAACAAATAATAATAAAAATAAATTCGTTTTTATTTATTCTTATTTTTATTTATATATTCATTTTTCTTTCTATCTTATGATATAAATTTCATCTATATATTTATAAATACACCTAGTATTTATATTTATTACATATTTTTGGTATATTTTTATAGTTTACTATTTAATAAAATTTTATTAGAAAATGATGGGAGGGAAAAAATAATTAAAAAAGAGAGTGAAAAATAATAAAAAAAAATAAGCAAATAAAAATGAAGTAGGTAAGAGTGTCGTGAGAAATTTGTATCATCTTTGTTTGTGCAATTTTCAAGTTCATTTACACTGATATGATGCTCATAGTAAATAGTGGACATAGTAATACGTGAAAATATATAGCTTTATTACTGTGATTCGCCAAACAGTGGATAGGATGTAGCAAATCTCTTAGATTTTATATCCTATCCTGACTAGAAATTCAAACGACTAAACGCAGCCTAAGGGATTCGTACAAGATGTATTAGGAAGAGCAACCACAAATGGGTGATAAGGATTATGAAAAACCGAATTTATGACCTCTAACTCTGATAATATGATGAAGTTGAGGATATCATTTTCTTCTTAAATAGTTTAAGCTATCAAAGAACAATGCAAAATTACTTGGTATCTTAACACAAATAAATATGACTAACAAATGAGGACCATTTTTTAATCAATAAGGATAGAGTAATATCCCGAATGACATAGAGAAAATATTATGGAACAATCTTTTGGTTTTCTCAAAATGTTGAGTCACCAAGTAGAGTTACCATGTACATGAATGGACACATTTTTCTCTATGTACATTATAATACACTTAAAAAAAATGGTTTTGATCTCAAACTTTTCCCTCTAAATTACACAAAAAGTCCATGGTCAATTATGATAGTATGATATTAAATGAGAGATAAAATCGCAACCTAAAATTTACATGGATCTCTAACACTTCAAATCAAAATTTGTTGGTTTTTCGACACTTTCCAATATTCAATTTAGATTTTTTCTTATCTCTAGTTAGTTTAACTCTTTCATAATTCACAAAAATTCAATATTATCCTTAATAACTTGTTTTCTTCTTAACAAATTCAATATTTGTTATTTTTCCACGCAAAACGTATGCTCTTTTGCTAGGGAAGTTAAAAAGAATGCTATCACATGTATGTTTTTATGCTATGCACGTGTGGTACTCAAAAGGGTTGTGATTATTGAGATTACCTAACTATATCGTGCATATTAGAGTTAAACTTATTTTTCCTAGGTACCTATGTCAAAACTGGTGGGATGTAATCAAGGTTCTTCAACTTTTTGCTCTGTACATATCAATAGCTCGTGAAATTAGGGGAACAAGTCCTCACAGCATCATGCGTGGCTCATTTCCAAAGTTGTACCGTGATTGGATTAGACCAGATTAGACGCTAAAAATTGATCAAGAAAAACATTTAATCTAAACAAAATTGCACAATGATCCAATCTAATAAAACAGGTTTGACCGTTAGGTCAACTTCCTCCGAGGGTCTGAATAGTAGGCAGACCACCAACTAACATTTTCTCGGGACACACAAGTAACTGACTCGGCGATATCTCACTATATGACCAACTTAAATTTACTTGAAAAAATTATTTATGTTATAGTCCAATACAGATGAACATGACTACTAAAATTCCCCCAAAAATCCCAGAAATTCAACTGGCTAAGATGTCATTTTGGTCACCTCCACATCGATTTTAAATTGTTTTGGCCGGTGAAAATAAATGCTAGAACTCATGGAGCTTGACTGGTAGGCGGGAAGATGGCAATGCAGATGATCTTCCCCACTTTATAAAGTAAAACTATGGAGATGCAATGGACCGAACGCTCAGTAGCTGCGACTACCCAGTTGGGCAGAAATGGGATCCAATCACCTAATCGTATCGTTCTTGATCTGGGCATCTGTGTTGTGCCTATCTTCAACTTCGAATCTCCCCAGCGAATACTCGATCGTTGGCGGCGAGAACCAGGAAAGCCTACTGCTCTCGGAGAGCCGGGTGTTCGAGCTGTTCCGGCGATGGAAAGAGAAGCACAACAAGGTGTACAAGCACGCGGCCGAGGCCGAGAAGAGGCTGGCAAACTTCAAGAAGAACCTGAGGTACGTGATCGAGAGGAGCTCGAGCTCAAAGTCCCCGACGGCACCTCGGGTCGGGCTGAACAAGTTCGCCGACCTGAGCAGCGAGGAGTTCAGGGAGTTTCATCTGTCCAAGGTGAAGAAGCCGGCGAGCAAGAAGTGGAACGACAAGAAGATGAGCTTGAAGGGAAAAATGAAGACTTGTGATGCTCCTTCTTCCCTGGATTGGAGGAATTATGGGATTGTCACTGCTGTCAAGGATCAAGGATCGTGTGGTAAGTCAGTCTAGCAACATTTTTCTCACTAGTATAATTTCCGATTACTTTTTGATGATGTCAAATCATTTTCAACGTCGAATCATTATGAAAAAGTCAAATCATCCGGCATTTGTACATTTTATCTTTCGTCAGTAACTGCGGTGACCAAGGTGGGAAAGTTTGGCTGAAGTTAAAAGCTGCACATTCTAAATTCTAGTGGCATCTGACAAATAAGATACATCCAAGCATCTCGTAGATGTTTTCACTCCATGTGTGGTCGATCGTTGTCCCTAATGTGATCGAAATTAATAGATTATACTGGATCAAGATGAAATATGTGGTCAATGGATAGTGAAACTGGTATGGCAATATTGAAATCGAGTGCAAGATTTCTGATACGCAAGCTCAGGCAGGTTATGATGCAAATTTGAGCAAAATATTCCAAGAGTTCTAGTATGTTTCAAGACAATCCATCTTTTTCATCTTAACTAATTTGGTTTGTTGACTCGGAAAAGCAAACCAGAGCATCGGCATGTGATTGAGAAAAACCACAGGCATGGTCCGTGACTAAAGATTTCTCACAAAATCTGTGGCTTGGTCAAATGATTTTCGCAGGAAGTTGCTGGGCATTCTCTTCCACAGGAGCCATGGAAGGAATCAATGCCCTGGTGACCGGAGACCTCGTGAGCCTCTCGGAGCAAGAGCTTGTGTCCTGCGACACCACCAACGATGGGTGCGACGGTGGTTACATGGACTATGCATTTGAGTGGGTCATTAACAATGGTGGCATCGACTCTGAAGCCGACTACCCTTACACTAGCACTGATGGCGAGACTGGCACTTGCAATACCTCTAAGGTCCGCATCCTTTCCCTTACATCAATGAACGTCGAAGGGCATAGCGAATTTGCAATCACTTAAAAATTCCCACTAACACGGGACAGTTCTATACTAAAATTCTCTCAAGAGAATTGATTCTGATATAATTGATTTGTCCCTATTGGTAACTTGACGCTTTTTGATGTACCTTATCCTAACTAATCTGATTTCTTTCGTATGATCAGGAGGAGAACAAAGTGGTGAGCATAGATGGTTATGAAGATGTGGCTGAATCAGACAGTGCTCTTCTCTGTGCAGTTGTTCAACAGCCAATTAGTGTGGGCATGGATGGATCAGCAATGGATTTCCAACTGTACACAGGGGTATGTCTCATATGATTTGTCTTCATATTTTGTAACTTATGCATGATCTGTTCATAATTAAACTCCTTAATGTATTCTCTGAAACAGGGGATCTATAATGGTAGCTGCTCGGATGATCCCGATGACATTGACCACGCGGTTTTGATAGTCGGGTACGGCTCCGAAAGCGGCGAAGACTATTGGATAGTGAAGAACTCGTGGGGCACTGATTGGGGAATCGATGGGTACTTCTATATCCTGAGAAACACCGACATAGAATACGGTGTTTGCGCGATAAATGCAATGGCCTCTTATCCCACCAAGGAGTCTTCCCCCTCGCCATCACCGACCAGCCCACCGCCCCCACCTCCGCCAGCAACACCACCTCCCCCGCCCTCGCCTGTGACACCACCGCCGCCTCCTCCTCCTCCTCCATCACCCTCGCCGAGTGAATGCGGAGACTACTCTTATTGCCCCACGGACGAAACATGTTGCTGCATTTTCGAGTTCTTCGATTATTGCTTGATCTACGGTTGCTGTGAGTACGAGAATGCAGTTTGCTGCACCGGGACTGAGTACTGTTGTCCGAGTGATTATCCCATCTGTGATGTCGATGAAGGACTCTGTCTCCAGGTATGGAAGTCTCCATCCCCATGTTCTTTAATCTTTGATAATGAAAAATAGAGGGGACTAGAGAAAAGCAAAGTGTCTGGTAGATATTTTGACAAGAGTACTGAATAATCTAAGGTAATGATTAGATAGTTTACAATAAATTGAGGTAACTATCCTTATCTTTCAGTTACATCTATCTGACAATTAACTTTACCATGTCTGCAAGTTTTTTAAGTACCTGCATAGCATCAACTGAACTTTAACTGGAAGAAGATTAATTTTCTGTAGCAAGCAACTCAATTTGTCTAACCATTTCATTATGGAAACATTGCGAACCATACAAGACTAACAAAGTGTAATCATATCCTAGAATGATATTCAAAGATAATAACAACTCGGGTAGCTAATCTTGCATCTTGGTTATTGCAGAACTCAGGAGATTACTTGGGAGTAGCAGCAAGGAGGAGAAAGATGGCGAAGCACAAGTTCCCCTGGACCAAGATAGAAGAGACCCAGAAGACGTACCATCCTCTACAGTGGAAGCGGAACCGATTTGCCGCCGCTATGCGCTGAAAGCCCATGAATTGAAGTCGGGTCGTATTTCCTAGAGCTTGAAGTTTGTTCTCATTGTTTGTTTTTCATTTTTCGCCCCAGGCAGGCATTCTTTTGTTCCTGTCTTGGACACACATTCTCAATGGTTCCACGTTTGCACCAAAGGAGACCCCCAGAACAAGGAAAACAAAACAAATGGGGAGGAAGATCGTTTTTTTTTCCTCTCTGAACGATGTATCTGAAACAACTTGTTCTCTGATAATAGATCATGCTTGATTGGTGGCGTCTTCAAGAATAACAACCCGAGTTTCTGTTGTACAATATTCCGGAGGGTCTGTTAATGCAATTCTTGTACTGTACTTGTGACAAGGAATGTTTCTTACTTCTTGGCACCAAGAAACCTCTTACCTTGATTTTCTAATCGTGTTGCAAACGTCAAATCTTGACTTGGAAGCACTTCACAGTTCAGATCGAAGCTCCATTTAGTTACCTTTATTGCAATTTATCGAAGACTGGCCGATCACGAGAATCATTTGGAGGCAGATCGGATGGGACGAGGATATTCCGCAGTATAATGGTCCTGATGTCAAGCTCGTTTTGTCTTCCTCACTCTTCATTCCATTCGATTTCCGCCTGGAATCGATTCTGTACGATTCCAGTGTATGGTGGGTGTAATTCATCGGAGATTGTGGAAAGCATCATAATCATATCCTTGCAAACCATGTCGCTTCCGATATCCCATCGCCGCTCCAACGCATTTCCGGAACTTTGATAGACTTCGTGCCTGTAGTTTCAAGGCAGAGGCGGCAACACCGCCAGGAGACTGTCATGGAAGACTCCCCCGAGAGGTGCGGTTACGATTAACACGGATGCAGCCTTTGCTTGGACAGAGTTGTTGAGCATCAGAGGCGCGGCAACAATATTGATTTGATGGAAGAAATTTTTTGAAGGTGAAACAATCACAACTCGCGCATTTTTATTTCATGTCTCAATTACAAGAGAAATAGACTATACATAGGCCATAGTTTGATTCGAAATAGGAAACCTCTTTCTAGGAAACCTATTCTAATTAGGAAACTATTCAATTATGAAACCTATTGAAAATAGGAAATCTAATTGACCTAAAAAACTTTCTTCTTTTGGGCTCAAACTATAATTAGCACCTAAAAACACAAAAAATCAAAATATGAAAATACGAATAGACTCAAAAAGGAAACAAGTACCAACAAATTTGGTTTAATTTCTAACACTCCTCTCCAAACCAAATTCTCTTTCATCGATCATTCCAAGCAGACTCTTGAACTTTCGAAAAGCATTGATCTTGAGAGGTTTAGTAAAAATATCTGCTACTTGATCTCCGGTCTTCACATGCAATACTTCAACTTCATTCTCTTTAACATGTTCTCGAATGAAGTGATATCGAACATCGATATGTTTACTTCGTTCATGAAAAGCTGGATTTTTCGCCAAAGCAATAGCAGAAACATTATCAACAAAAGTCTCCGTTGCTTTGTTCTCCTCCATAAGAATATCTTTGAGTAGTCTTCTCAACCATATTGCATGACAAACGCATGAAGATGCAGCTACATATTCAGCTTCACATGTCGACAGAGTAACACTTGGTTGCTTCTTTGATGACCACGTGAAAGCAGTGTCGCACAAGAAAAATACAAATCCCGTGGTGCTTTTTCGATCATCGATATCTCCACCATAATCACTATTCAAATAAGCTCTAAGTTTGAAAGATTCAGAGCAATAATAGTGTAAGTCATGAGAAATAGTACCTTTGATATACCGAAGTATTCTCTTTGCAGCTTTAAGATGAGATAATTTCGGCTTCTCCATGTATCGACCAACAATTCCAACACTATACATAATATCCGGTCTCGTGCATGTCAAGTATCTCAAACTCCCAATCAAACTTCTATAATATGTCGAATCAACATCAGCACCATCATCAAATTTCAAAAGCTTGGTTCCGCACTTCATTGGTGTATTGATTGGCATACAGTTTTTCATGTTGAATTTTTTAAGGATATTTTCTGCATATCCTTTTTGGGAAATAAAAATCCCATCGGCACTTTGCTTTACTTCGATACTAAGAAAAAAATTCATGAAACCATTATCGGTCATCTCAAATTCTTTCACCATCGATGCCTTAAAAGCATCAATTATCACTGAATTATTTCCTGTAAAAACAAAATCATCAACATATAAACAGGCGAGTAGAATATCACATTTTTCTTGCTTCAAATAGAGTGCATGCTCGTATGGACATTAAGAGAATCCATTCGCCTTGAAATATGCATCAATTCTGGAATTCCATGCTCTCAGTGCTTGTTTAAGCCCATATAGAGTTTTCTTCAACTTTAGGACTTTGTCTTCATGACCTTTCGCAACAAACCCCTAGGGTTGTTCGACATAAATTTCTTCTTCAAGGATGCATTCAAGAATGCTAATTTGACATCCATTTGATAAATCCGCCAATTATTTTGAGCAACAATGGAAATAATCAATCTAATCGTTTCCACGCGAATGATAGGGGCAAAAACTTCATCATAGTCAATTCCGGCTTTTTGCTTGTACCCCTTCGTGACTAATCTAACTTGTACCTTGTCACTTCACCTTTCTCATTCTTCTTGGTCTTGTACACCCATTTAACACCAATTGATTTCTTGTCCTTCGGAAGATTAGCAAGCTCCCATGTTTGATTTTTCTCGATGGCTTCAATTTCTTCGTTCATGGCTTTCCTCCACTTTTCTTCTTTGGCCGCATCATTATAAGCAAGTGGTTCATAAACTGCAAGAAGACATATAAAATGAACCTCTTCGGTAGCTTCGTAAATTTCAAACAATCTTCTCGATCTTGGCAATAGCGGTTCATCGACACTATTTGAAGAGGATGGTATTGATGAACTTGAATAAGACGTCGGAGAAGAAAGTGAAAATTGATCTTTCAACTCCGTTTGATAGGAATCACCATGAACATTTACTTCTTCTTTTGGATTTTCTTCCCACATTTCATCTTCATTGAACTTGACATCTCTACTTACATACACTTTCAAAGTGTTAGGGTCAAATAATCGATAGGCTTTAGATGATGAGTCATACCCGATAAAGATGAGATTTTTGCTCTTGTCTCCAAGTTTCGATCTTTTTTGATCCGGGACATGAGCATAGGCAATGCTCCCAAAAATTCTCAAGTGCGAAACACTTGGTGTTCTCCCGGTCTATGCCTCTTGTGGAGTTACGCCTTCAAGTCCATATGTTGGACATCTATTTTGAAGATAGATGGCACACGAAACAGCTTCTGCCCAAAGTTCCTTGGACAAATTTTTGCTCTTCAACATGCGTCGAACCATATTAAGAATGGTTCTATTTTTCCGTTCAGCCACACCGTTTTATTGAGGAGAATACAGGGCCGCCAAGAAACATCGAATATCATGATTTTCATAGAATTTGTTGAATATGGCTGAGGTGAATTCTCCACCACGATCAATCCTCAAAACCTTGATAAAATAGCCGCTTTCCTTTTCAACCAGATTCTTGAATTGTTTGAAAGTATCAAACACTTCTGTCTTTTTTTTCAAAAAATACACCCAAGTTTTTCGAATAAAATCATCAATAAAAGTAACAAAATATCGATGATTACTATATGAGTGAGGATTGATCGGGCCACACAAATCAGAATGAATCAACTCAAGCGGCTTCTTCGCTCGATAAGTCGTCTCCTTCGGAAAGCTAGTTCTGGAATGCTTGCCGATAACACACCCTTCACATAATTGATCGGGATGATCAATATGTGGTAAGCCATAAACCATCTTCTTACAAGAAAGCAAATTGAGTCCGCCAAAATTGAGATGGCCGAACCTCAAATGCCACAACCATGAAGGATCATCTATGCACGCATTTAGACATCGAGACATCTCACTCTTTATATTAAGAATAAACATCCTGTTCTTCGACATCTTCACATTTGCAATTAATTTATTATTCCGATCTCTCAACATAAGATTAAGATCTTTCATATGAACAGTATAACATTTCTCCATAAGTTATCCCAAACTCAATATATTGCTTGACATTTTTGGAACATAATAAACATTGGTAATAAACTGACGTGCACCATTCTTTAAGCGAATCAAAATTGTACATTTCCCTTCAATAAGAATTTTAGAGTTATCACCGAATAAGACATTCCCTTTAATTGTCTCATCTAACTCAGCAAACATCTCCTTTCTCCCGCACATGTGATTACTTGCGTCGGTATCCAAATACCACGTATCGCTTTGACCTTATTCATATTCTTTGAATGCCAATAAGAGAACTTGATCAGCATTATTTACCAAGTTAGCCTTTTCATCTGGTCTACTACTTTCTTTGTTCCAGTAGTTAGAAGCATAATGGCCAAGTTTATTGCAATGATAATATCGGATTTTAGATTTATCATACCATTGGCTTGTCGAGTTCTTTCCTCTTCCACGAACACCTCTTTGGTATTGGAATCCTCCATCACTTCGAGCAGAATCTCCTTTGCTTCGTCCGCTACCTCTTCCTCGAAAGTGACCTCGGACACGACCTCAATCACGATCTTGATTTGTCCCGCGATTTTGTACGGAATCTCTTCTTTGCTCCTTCTCATCTCGTATGGTCAACTGCGTTTGGAGAACTTCCTCCACCGATTCAATCATTTTCTTTCTCAATCTTTCTTCATGGGCTTGTAATCAACCCATAAGTTCATTTTACTGTCATGGCATCTAAGTCTTTGGATTCTTCAATTGCAACCGCAATATGATCATACTTTTTGTCTAAGGACCGAAGTATTTTCTCGACAACGCGAACATCGGAAACGTCTTCTCAATTTCTTTTCAACTAATTAACAATTGCCAAAATTCTCGTGAAATAATCAGCAATCGATTCATATTCTTTCATGTGAATTACCTCGAATTCGTCTCTCAAGGTTTGAAGGCGAATCTTCTAAACTTTTTGAACTCCTTGATGTGTGTTTTGAAGAATCTCCAATGCCTCTTTAGCATTAGTGGCGTTCGAAACTTTTTCGAACATGGAATCATCTAACGCTTGATAGATGATCGACAAGACATATTGATTTTTCGTTCGAGTCTTCTCCAAGGCATTCCTCTAGTTCTGATTCAACGTGGCTTCATCCTCTGGCTCATCATAGCCAGTGTTAACAAGTTCCCACACACCGTAGGCGCTGAGTAGAGCTTTCATTCTAACAGCCCAATTGCCATAATTTTGTTTGGTAAGACGAGGGTATTGAAAAAAAAAGCTGATTGTTCGTTGAGGCCATGACCACGAACCGTAAGCTCTGATGTCAATTTGTTGAGCGTCAGAGGCGCGGCAACAATATTGATTTGATGGAAGAAATTTTTTGAAGGTGAAACAATCACAACTCGCGCCTTTTTATTGCATGTCTCAATTACAAGAGAAATAGACTATATATAGGCCATAGTTTGATTCGAAATAAGAAACATCTTTCTAGGAAACATATTCTAATTAGGAAACCATTCAATTAGGAAATCTATTCAAAATAGAAAATCTAATTGACCTAGGAAACTTTCTTCTTTTGGGCTCAAACTATAATTAGCACCTAAAAACACAAAAAATCAAAATATGAAAATACGAATAGACTAAAAAAGGAAACAAGTACAAACAAATTTGGTTTAATTTCTAATAGGAGTGCATCAAGGGCGGTTTTGGCCAGAGATCATACAGGTCATGCGATTCACAATTCAGTGTCGGGGACTTATGCCCTCTCTCCCCTTCAGGCCAAAGAAAAAGCGATAGAGATCGATCGATGGAAGAGAGTTGTTCGGAAATTGATAGAACACAGCATGCCAAGCAAAAGGGGATCCTACCCTTGAGACTGTGAAGCCATGTTATAATTTTTTTTTATCTCACTCATCTCTTTTATGTACATGTGTATGTGATGCTCACGAAAATCGAATCTCAAACTTGATACTCTCCGACCCCACCTCTAATCCTTTTATGAGTAGAGCCGTATGCATCATGACAAATCATGCTATAATTCACTCAACCATCTTACATCTCTTCGATATGGGACTCTTTTTACTCCAGAACCTGACCGTTGCCTTGTGCACATCTTCAAGGCCAAGTTGTGGAGAAAAGGAGTGGCACATCGAAAAGAGGTGAGATGGTTGAGTGATTTACCGCATGCAACTAGTTTAACCGAACTTTTTTTTTCTCGAAAATTGGTTTGTTTAAGAAGAAAAATAGCATCATAAAAAGCCTAAAATTAAAAAGCTCATATATCTAATGTAGCAAATTAATAAGTTGTTGTCCAAATATCAAAGAGTGAAAGATGAAAAGTCCAATACCCTCTTTGTTCAAATGTCTGGAAGTAAATAAGTTATTATGCTCTTACTGATTTTAAAAAAAAATAATAATAAAGCTTCATTGGGAGATTCCAGATGGGCCTAGTGATTATTTAGCGCAGATGGTTTGATCAGAAGTGGCTTTTCTTTTCAGGGCCAATCAAATTATTGAAAATTTTTCATCCCAAAGTCCTGTTCCAGCAAGGGCTGTCAGAAGCTTTTGCACTCACTTTAGCCATTCATTTTGTAATTGCACTAGGCAGATGCACCTGTCACTGTCAGAACTTTTACAGCGTGATTGTTATTCAATTATGCTAAACTAAAGAGACATAAATGTGATCTAAGTACACAGATCCAGCAGCTAATAAAACAGACTTTGGCATATAATATGATGAAAATGTAACCAAGAATGACAAGGAAACAGAGAAGTTGATGCATGAAACTGCTGATGATACCTGAGTTTCTGACTTGATCCCATCTCTGATGAGTCAAGCGAGTTTTAAGGGCTATGCGAAGAGCACATTCTGCCATATGAAGGCTTTCTTGAAGTAGAAAATCTCGCTAATCAAAGTTTAAAGTGGACGATACAGTCTTGTCGGACAATATATGACCTCTCTAACCAAGTCCCTTCATCGATAGATGGGCGCTTCCAGCGAGACACCAAGCAGGTGCTCGAGACCGAAATGCTCATCCCTTTGCCAGAGGCTCAAGATCCCACCTCAAATGAGTCAAGGGAGTCATATGGTGCAGGCACTTACTTCCGTTTTCACTCCAATGCGTGATTCTGGGGCCCTTGCATTCTTGCCAGATTATACTACCAAAATCTGTTTTAAAAAATAAGCTCAATTGATTGTGGTAGTAAATAAGATTGGAAAATTATACAAAAAGTCATAAATTTATTATGTGGCGGCCAATTTAGTCATAAATCTTTCAATTATCCAAATTCAGTCATAAATATTTTGACGATTTGTAAATTTAATCCTAAATATTTTGACACAATTTAGTCATTCCAGCCAATTTTGACCTGAAATCGCTAACGTGGATTCCAACTATCCTATGTGGTGCGACCGGCGCTAACATAGTAATTTTGCAGTTTTTAAAATTTTATTTTTGCTTTCCTTTTTTTTCCTTCTATTTTCCCTTCGCCTATGGCTAGCACTTGGCCATGGTTGACAACTAGCCATAGGCAAGGTTTAGCCTCACCGGATTTGGCAAGGGCCACCCTCGCCAGGTCACGAGGGTCGAGCCCTTATCAAATCCGGAGAGGGTTGCCCTTGCCGGTCATTAGCAAAAGGAAAAGAAAAGGAAAACAAAAATTAAAAATGAAAAAATTGTCCACATCAGCGTTAATCACACTGCGTAGGATGGCCGGTGGCCAACTAGCTTTCACGTCAATGATTTCCGATCGAAATTAGCCAGAATGATTAAATTGACAAATCGTCAATAAGTTTAAGACTAAATTGACATAACTAAAAGGTTTAAATTAAATTGACTGTCCTATAATAAGCTTAGAACTTTTTGGACAATTAGCAAAAATAAGATTATAAACACCTTTTCTCCATAGTCTCATTGACATTGTAGACCATTTGAAAAATTCATACGACATTGTCGGTGTACATTCATTAACAACAAGAAATTACTAAAACCTTAAATCAAATAGGGTTACTACCATACCAAAAAACCCCAAATTGATACACCTATGACAAATTTACCTTACATTAGTTTATATTAAATTTTATTATCAAATTGCTGAGTTTAATGATACGTAACAATTGACGGGTGTACTAGTTTGGAGTTTTACCCGTCTGTTTGTCATAGATTTACCAATTTATAGTTTTTCATGGTATTAATACAATTTAACGGATAGTAAAATTGTTACAAGTGTCTTAATTTGCGGTTTAGTTTGAGGCAAAATTGTCGCAGGTGTATCAATTTGGGGTTTTTTGTGGTCAAAAAATTAGTTCGTAATAAATTTGTCACAAATGTATCAGTTTGGGGTTCTCATGGTATTAACCATTTATATTAACAATAAACCATTTCAAGGCATAATATGCGACATCATCATTTAATTGCATGAACGGAAGTTTATGAAACCGATTTAACTCATTTTTATTTCTTTTCAAACTAATAACTATGCAATTTTTTTATCTGGCCCTTCGGAATAATTCTGCATATGCTATTGCTATGTGGACTTGAATAGTCTAATAGATATGTATGAGTTATTGAATCAAAAGTAACTTATTCATTTCCTCCAGCATAAAATGCCTCCAATCTTTTACTAATTTATCTTGGATAGTGACCGCAACGTGGTGGATTTGGGAGGCCCGACCCCATTTCAAACTCGAAACTGGTGAATACTTTATGAAAAACAAGCCAGTTCCAAATTTGAGTTGGAATTCTAAATAGGAATCTCCAACGCATCCTACTTAAATATGATCTGAAAAAAGTACCAAAAAAATCTATTGCATTAGTACCAATTCAGTCCTAAATATCTCAATTGGATCAATTTAATCTTAAATTTTTTTCACATTGGTAACAATTTAGTCCATCCATCCAATTTAAGCTGGAAATTGCTAACGTGAATATCAGCCGTCATACTTGACATGGCATGTAGACGGCCAGCGCTGACATGGATATTTTAATAAATTTTTTAGTTTTCAATAATTTAAAAAAATTACCATTTTTTTTTCTTTTTTTTTTTCTCTGGCCTATATCCAGTAGGTAGCCATGGTTGGCAACCGACTACAGGCGAGGACGTCATTCCATGACCTGATCTTGGAAAGTTTCTGGTTTTTTAGATTGCCAAAATCTCATGACGTGGGATGTGTGGTCGGGGAGGTCTCCGTTACTCCCAAGAACGACGGAGCCGCAAGTGCTTCAAACTAACGGTGCAGTTTGAGCCTCTAGTGTCACTTCAAAAGTAACAGGCTACCGTACATTGATTAATTAATAATTTAGCTTAATTAGTAGAAGATTGCATGCATTTTATAGAAGAGGGAAATGAACGATTTTGTTTAATTCAATAACTTAATATTGATATAAAATAAATTTCATATGACACGGCTTCAAGTCCACGTAGCAAATTCGAAAAGCAAATTTTAACTCCCAAATAAAAAATTAATGGTATATAATAATACACGGAAGAAGTAAAGAAAATATATGCGACTTGAACAATATATATTTTAGACTTACATGCCTCCTTTTTTTTTTTTTTGTGCATCAACATACACAAGACCAAAAAACGCTATTATGGATACTAACAACGACAACAAATGCTTCAAACCCGAACAAAGAAAGAATATAAAAGCAAGACATTATTTTTTTTAGTACATTAGTACAGGACAATGGTGTGTTGCAAACTAGGAACTGTGGATTTGTAAAAAATTCAATCGAGCGTGATTTTTAATTTCTCAAGAAAACCGCACAAGCTAGTCATCCGGTTTCCTTGAGAAAATGAGTGATGCAGAAAGTAACGGTGCAGTCACTTATCATTTTCCTTCGTTTAATCATGACAAGTCATATTATTTTAAAATGTAACTTCTTTTCTAAACCCGTTATAATTTGAGATATTTTAAGTTCGTAGTAATTTTATTTTTATTTTTGGGTATATGTTTTTAACATGTCAATTCGTATAAACAAAGTGCTAAACTGCTATACAACCACTCGATCGTGGATGAGGTTATGTCTTGTATTGATTCGGTTATTTATTTTTAGCAAACCAACCGTTCATATGATTTTTATATAAGGTTAATATCATGAAAAACCGCAAACCGGTATACCTGTGGTAAATTTATCCAAAAGTAAATTGCTTACACTCAAAAACCACAAACTAATGCATTTGTAACAATTTTACCCTATTTTAATTTCCATTAAATTAGATTAATACAAGGTACATCTGTAATAAATGGAAGGTAAAACCTATCCAATTCAATATTTTGACAGTAAAATTTAATGAAAATTAAAGGAGGGTAAATTTATTGTAGATGTTTTTTTTTTTGGTAACCCAGGGAACCCCCGCACGGCCGACAGCCGGAGAGTAAACCCTGGGGGCGACACGTGCTAGCCATCACACACATGCCATCGGTTAAGTCACCCTGCGGCGCCCGAGATTCGAACACTCAACATTTTGCGAGAGAAAGAGTGCGCGCTCCAGCAGCGCCACCCAGGCAGGTGGTTATTGCAAATGTTTTTTGTGGTATTAATCCTAAGATTTTTCTCTAAATAAGACGTAGGACCCGTTTGGCATTGCTGCAGCTCGGCTATTCATGTTGTGTTGTGCTCTAGCTGCAAATTATCAATGCGTTTGATAAAAAGCTGCTGTTATGTTATTATGGCTATCAAAATTACGAAAAAAGGCCTGTAACATTATTCTATATTTTTTGTGCTTGTAATTGAAGTTTTTGGCATATACCATTTTTACCATAATAGCATAACAACAATAATAATTACCATCATTGTCATCTATTGATGACTATAACATCTATACGACCTTTTTTCTTTAAATATTATTATTGATATTATTATTTTATATGTCATGATTATTCTGCTTTTTAATTATCTTAGGAAACTTATTGTGATAATGTTATCTTTTATTTTTTCAAATTCCTAAAAAAAATTATTATAATTCTCGCATAAAAGGTTTAAAAGTTACAATACCTCAACTCCACTAGAAGCAATTTTGTGGAAGCAGTTGTGAAACTATTGAAATTGCGAAGAAGCTGCAGCTATGAGCTTTTTACCAAACGCTTCTAAAGCATTCTATTTCACAGCTACACACCTAATATATCCATTAGCCGATTCATTTTTATCATATCACTATGGTTCATCCTGACCCCTTCCCTCCCTCTCCCTCTCCCTCTCCCTCAATCTCCCCCTCCTTCTCCCTAAATTTTGATTTGGGCGCGAGATTAGTGGGCTGAGGATTATAAAAATTGACCGATTTCATAACCATATCATCCTATTAGACACAATTAATGGATGGGTCGTGTTCATATTGTTCCCATGTAAATAAAATTTGGCCCTTCGAACATGTTTAATTTCATATGGGTCAAACCACTTCAATCAATAATATAACCTCGGAGCTTTACCCTAAATGTCATTTTCCCAACTTAATGATTGGTGTGTGTGTGTATATATGTATAAGGTTAAAACCAGTAAAAGTGTAATAATGAAATGGTTGAGCTCCTAACAAAATTGAAAGTATGGAGAGCTCGTTCTATAAAGTCTTTTACCTCTTTTTCCTCAAAAACCATTCCCTCCACGAGAACCGTGCATGACTTACACACGGCTGCTGAAGTCAGCCAGTTTGCAGTTTGCATCCGTACCACAGTGAATCCAACTCCCTCTTTTGCCCGTAAAAATTCACATGTTAATTTATTTTCACTCACCGTGAAAAGACAAAATACAATCTCATGCCTTGGGAAAACATGCATATCCTGTCTGGTTTTAAGCACGATATTAACTTGGTAATTAAGGAATCAAAGTTGATTTACAGATGAAGGGAATACAAATTTTTATTTCTCTGTGCATAAGTAAACATTATTAAAATAGATCGTAGACCTGCCAAAATAGGTTATAAACCTATTTTTTAACTCATATTTAATGAATTGATTTATTATATAGATTAATTATATTTAGTAAATAAGTCATAAATGAATTTAAAATTAATCCACAACTCATTAAGATTCAACCCATCTATATGACTCTCTGTTCACTACCTCTTGCCTTCACTTAATCTCGAGCTCGTTCATTTTTTATCCCATCTCAGAAGAGTTTTAAATCGGGTATGGGTCGCTAGATTTATATTATATCAAAATGGGTCAACGAGTTAAATGAACCAATTTGAGCAAAACCATTTCTCGCCCTATCACCCGACTCAACCCCACCCATTTAACGGCTTCGTGTCCAATAAGTGTTCCTTTCTCCGGCTGCTTCGAAATTTCGAGATGGTCGAGACAACGGCTTCGACATAGAAAGCTCGAACGAAACTTATGTAAGCAAACCACACTAAAACTGAGCAAAACCAGATTTACAAAAGAAAAGGAAAGACGATGTCCCGCCTACGAAGCTGCCTACGAAATCCAAAATACTAAAAGTCAAAGTGATCTGCCGCCTCTGAACCGAGCTTGGAAACGGCACTTGATGATATCTTACAAAGCTCGTCTCTTTGTCGAGCTGCTAGCATGTCTCCCTCGACCTGTGCTCGACTTGGCTCTGCCTCCTCTTCCCCCACCGCCGCAGCTGCACCTGGAGCGCCGAGATCGCCGCCAGGAACTCCACGGACTGCGCCGGGCTCAGCTCGTCCAGCACCCCCTTCAGCGTCTTGAGCCGCACGCAGTCGGCGGCCTTCATGATCCGCTCCAGCCCGCTCGCCAGGCCCTTTATCGCCGCGTCGACGAGCACGTCCACTTGGCCCCCAGCTGCTGCGGTTACCGCCGCCTCGCCCCGGCGGCCCGCGATCCGTGCGAGCTCGACCATCCTGCGCTCCGCCACCCCGACCTGCTGCCGCTCCATCTCCCGCTCCACCCTCTCCTCCTCGAGCCTGATCTTGGCCCTCAGCTGCTCGAACCTCTTCATCTGGTCCTCCGTCACGAAGGTGCCCCCCTGCGCCCGCAGCGCCTCGAGGACGCGGAACGCCGTGGAGGGCTTCCACCCGGTGAGCCAGGAGTAGGCGTTCTCGAGCGGGCTCGACCACGGCGGCGAGAAGAAGGCGAAGAAGTCGTCGCCGCCGCCCCCCACCGCAGCCGCCGCCGCCCACTTCGCGGTGTAGTACTCCTTGTGGTGGGCCGTGAGCTTGGAGACGAGGGCCCGGAGCTCCTGCTCGGTGATGGAGGTCTCCCTGGACGCGCTGTGGAGCTGGTGACAGTACTCCTCGAGCCGACACACCCACTTCTCGAAGTAGTCCGAGAACTTCTCCTCCGCTTGGGTCCTCATTGAATAACAACAACAACAACAACAATAACAATAACAACAACAGCAAGAGTGAGATACAGAGAGAGAGGTTCTGCAGCAGATTTAAACGGGAAGGAGCCTGTGGTTTTGAAGAGAGAGAGAGAGAGAGGAGAAAGCAGAGGGAGAGAGAGATAGATGGACGGTGGAGTAGGGGGAGGGAGGAACAGATGGAGGCTGGATGGGGACGCCACGAGGAGGTAGCCAGTGTCGAGTTTTGGAAGTGCGTGGCTTGTGTATGCCCTAAAGTGGGACGCGAACTTAGTCGATCCCAAGGGCTAAACTCACGCTTCGCTACCCACAAGTGACCACTATATGCTCCTCTCGATATCTCGATAAATCTTTCAATGATCCGGTGAAGATCCCGATTCAACAGAGATTCATCGAGACACTGCAAGAAGCACCTGACATTTATGGAAATAGAAAATCCGCCGCGTCGCGGGTGCGAAGGTTAAAGGCGGTTAATTTTCCATCTTTGACATCACGTGAGCAGGGATTGGACACGAGGTAAGAATCACCCGAATGAATTTAGAACTAGATATACCAAATCGGTCTGAGGTTCCGTGACAGGTTCTCATTTGTCCCCGGAACTCATTTTTCCACCCGTCATTGTCTCTCGAGTCCCCCTCATGCCATGCAATGCAAAAGCGATTTATGGCGTTTTCAACCTTTGACCGCTGGGTGGTGGCGGTGGCGGTGGAGGTGGAGATTCCCCCCGTTCTCCTCTGTTCTGTGGACGTGAAAGGTGGAGGCCATGGGGTGAACCGACGTGCCACGTGGAGGGCCGGGACGACCTTCGTGGCTGCCCGAGGTCCCACGAGGTGTCCGCACCTGCAACGCTTCGATAGGTCGTTTCGCGCTATCCCCATTCTGATTTCTCCCGCCATGCTTTGACGTCATGTCACTCCGACAACTCCCAAATCGCATACCAGAAAAATAGTATATTAAAAGGGGATTAAAATCACCTAAAGCTCTAAATCCATACGCTCGTAATAAATTTACTTCAAATTAAATTTTTAATCATCGAAAATCTCAAATTAATATATATGTGATAAATTTACTCTAAATTAATTTTTTGATCACAAAAAACATCAAACTGATGCATTTGTGACAAATTTACCTTCCGTTAAATTGGATTAATATCACGAAAAATCACAAACCGATACATCTATGATAAACGGAGAGTGAAAGCCCAAACTCGATACTCCATTCAACAGTTACGTGCCATCCAACTTAAAAATTCGACAGTAAAATTTAACGGAAACTGACGGAGAGTAAAATTGTCGTAGATGTACCAGTTTGGGAATTTTAGATGTTAGAAAATTAATTTGGAGTAAAAATGTTCGCATTTTTGGTGATAGAATGTCGGTATGTTAGCATGCGTAAGTCCAGTTCGGGGTTTGGCTGTGATCATTATTTTGATTAACATGGTTTTGAACTAACTTGTGGTTATTACTTTTTGTGAGCAGATGAGTTCGTATCTGTTGTATGCTCCATTTTAATAATGCGAATATTTTAGGTTACTGAATTCAAGTGTTTGATGATGAATTTCGACCTATCTTGCTTGATGTCGCCGCCACAATCCTATTTTGGTCATATACGGCCTGCTGTCGTCCTATTTGGCCAGAAATGCATTTGGTGCAAAGCCAAGTGCAGATCTGCACAGTACTATTCCAAAGGCAAAGTGCAAAAGCTACGTACCGGCCAAATGCACAGTATTGGACAAGGGTAGACCTGTTAAACGGGTGAATCGGATCGGGTTTGGATCGAATCATAGATGGTCCGATCCAACCTAACTCATTTAACTTGATTATGATCTATTTATCGCAAAATAAATTCCTTGACCCATACCGAACCCGACTCATACCAAACCCAAACCTGACCCAACCCATTTAACTAATTATAGGAAAGCTTATTTCTGATAATTATCTTAAAAAATTATATTGTTAAAACATTTTATTGCAATACAAATCTAGTGAACAATTTTCATATATTTTTTTTAAAAAATTGGGATTCTCTTTGTTTCGCAGAAAATATGACATTTCTAGAAAATGTTTTCAGGAAAATGAAAATGTGTTTTTTAAATTTTTAATTTTTTATTTTTTAAAAATCATATTTTAATTATTTTTCTTTTCTTTTCCTTTTTTCCTTTTCTTTTTTTCTTTTCCTTTCTCCTTTTCTTTTTTTTTCTTTTTTCTTCTTCCTCGCCAGTGGCTGGCCATGGCAACAGTCAACCACAGGCAAGGGACGAACTCGCCGGAGGCGAGCTAGCTCAAGTCTCGCTGAGGTCAGCGAAGCTAGCCGGCCTTCGACAAGCTTGTCCCTCGCTTGTGGCTAGCCATTGGCAGAGGAGGAAGGAAAAAAAAAGGAAAGAAAGAAAAAGAAAAGGAAAAGGAAAATTAATTAAAAATCAAAAAATAAAAAAAAGACAATAACATGTTTATTATTTACTTAAACTTGTTGGGTAACCCATTTGTGATCCATTCAATACCCATTAAGTTAATAGGCCAATCAATTAATGACCCATTTTAAGTCTACTCTTCACTAAAGCCAACCCATTAATAACACACAATCATTATATATGGATTAATAAATGGGTTCTTGACCCATTTACCACCTCTAGGCAAGGGCCAGATGCGGAATGCATGTCAAGTTCACTTGCCAAATGCATTGCTGTACATAGCCTTTGCTCAGTAGTCGTATGGCTTTGACTGGCCATATATTACTAATTGCACTGTAATTTAATAGCCAAAACCTAACCCTAAAACCCAAAATTTAACACCTAAACCTTAATAAACTTCTAAAGCCTAAATAGACCATTGTAACCCCAAACACTAAAGAATCCATAAACCTTAAGCAGACCCTGATAATCCCCCTTCCCAAAAAAAAAACTCTAAATAACCCCTGAAACCCTAAGCAGACCCTAAAAACCACATAACCATAACTTTAAACGGACCATGTCCGATATTAAACGGATTAATCATAGTAAAAGTCGATGAAACACAATGAAGAAAAGAAGGAAAGTGTGAATTGCCACTTTCATAGATTGTAACATGGCTCAAGCAAGTATTTTGATGAGTACAGATATTAGATATGGTAAGCAGCCTAAAAAACCTTAACCAAGCAATTCACCCTAAACAAACCCACTCTTCTATAAGACATATTTTAACCAAAGATGATCCCTCAATGGTGTTGGAAGAACAAACTTCGAAGTGCCTTATCACATATAGAATATATGGAAGTATGCGTGAGCCAATAAATAAGTGTGAAAGTCTTCTATTATTAAAGATAAAAACAATGGGCTTAGTGGGTTGGACCTTACTATACCTGCATGCAGATGCGAGATTAGCACTTTACACGCACGTGGAACAGATTTGACACTAATCAATTATTATTATTTTTTATTTATTAAAATTTGGATTTATAGTTATAGAATTATAATAACCTTTTTGTCATATCAATAGAGTTAAGGCTATTTTTTTATTATTTAATTCCGAATTTTATTTTTGCCTAACGGTTATTAGGTGCTCTTATAATCCTGAAAAGGTTGTCTTTGTTTAGACATATTTTTTGCTATTAATTATTCAATGTTTCCATTCAATAGAAAAACTTCCATTTTCGTTTTATCTAAGGATATACAGTCTTCTTTCCAATTGTTTCCTATTTGAGAGTTCTTAGAGAAATACCATAATTGCTATTTGGTATTTTCATTCTGAGACTTTTTTGTACCTTCAGGATTTTTACTAATAACTACTAGCAAAGTTGTAGGGCAAATAATTCCTTAAAGACAGTGTTATCACGCCTCATAGTCTGATTTCATTTTTCACAGTTGATTTTTCCACAACAAACTAACCCTACATTGACCCATCCTTATGAACTAATAGTCCGAAGAAAAACCAGGTCTTATTGGTCTTGCATATATCCATGAGTTCCTAGCCTTCCACCACTTTCTTTGAGCCATCATCTTGTGGTCATTAGATCCTCCTCTTTACCTAGAGTTGGACCAAAGGATAAATCAATTAGTCCGGAGAAAGTCAAGTGCAACAAGAACAACATTAAGAAATAGTCAAGTGTAGATGGAGACCTGCATCTTCTTTCTTCCCATATATGACAATGAGCTTGAGAGTCGAAGATTGAAGCACGTTGTTGGACTGTCTTAGGTTGCGACGCGGATGGGCTGAGGGCGTGCTTTTCTATCATAAGCTACATGAGCCTGATGAAGAAGCTACTGTCGACTGTGTTATGAAATTTTGTAATTGATCCTTTAAAGATTCTATCAAATTCAATATATACTTTATTAAAGGAGATAAAGAGTGATTTCAAGAATTTAAAAGAACCTACTCTAAAGCAAATTGAGTTTGAGGAATATTTCCTCAAGGGAAAATTTAATATTGGAATTGTTGCAAGTTCTAAATACTTAAATATCGTTACCACCCGCCTGGGTAGCGCTGCTGGAGCGCGCACTTTCCTCTCGCAAAAAGTTGAGTGTTCGAATCCCGGGCGCCGCAGGGTGACTTAACCGGTGACACGTGTGTGGTGGCTAGCACGTGTCGCCCCCAGGGTTTACTCCCCGGCTGTCGGCCGTGCGGGGATTCCCTGAGTTACCAAAAAATATATATATATCGGAGGTTGGAAAAATTCCAATGTAATAGAAAAGAAACGCGCCCTTTTCTATCAGTAAACGATCCTTTGTACTAGGTATTAGAGTCTGTTAGAGAGTTTCTTTTCACTTTATGAATAGATCTTCTTCTCTCTTTTTTCGTGATGATGCATATTATTTTGGTAATAGCCGGAAGTAACTCATTAGAATTGGGGTGATTCGGAAGTAACTCATTAAAATTGGGGTGATTCAATGGATATAATTAGACCACAAGTAGAAGAAACTGGTTTTTTAAGAAATATCTTACTTGCCTTTAGAAGAAAAAAATTAGGGAAAAAAAAACTTAACAAATACACAATAATCACAGAAAGGGCAAAGCTGCAAATTTTGAGGGTATTAACTGAAATTTCCCAATTTTTCACAATGTTAAGGGATGTGGGCCTAGATTTGTTCCGAACCTAAGAGCCTTTTTGACCCATTCAAAAGTTCAACAGTATCGTTGAAGTCTCTTCTATGGGATTAACCCTCGCTCTCTTAGCAAATTGTAAGACTCCAATTGTATAAAGATGAGATTGACTCTTATTAATCATGACATGCCATCTATGCAAAACAAAGACGCTTTTGTCTTTTAACGAATACAAAATTAGAGTCATGTTCCTTGCCAAAAAAAAATTAGAGTCGTGCTTAACTAATGGACTGATCGATTTTTTGACAATTATACATCAATACTGACGAGATTAGGACTTGATTTCACGAATTTTGAAGCAATTAGCACTCGATCACATTTGTTTGAGAACATTTGAATTTCCATAGTACTCTCCACAAGATGTATAGGACAATTAGTTGAGATTTTTTCCAAGAGTTATTGTACCGTCCCCTTGTATTTTGTTATGGCCAATGTTCATCAACAAATATGGGAGTGTTCTTTGATATAACCATTTTGAAATACGTTCTTTTTCATTCTTTACATAGTCAAGGAATATTT
Organism: Syzygium jambos; assembly: GCA_031216235.1. Lineage (NCBI taxonomy): Eukaryota > Viridiplantae > Streptophyta > Magnoliopsida > Myrtales > Myrtaceae > Syzygium > Syzygium jambos. The sequence goes on from CM062223.1 coordinate 7,748,922, forward strand.
CATTTTTTACATAGCACTAGGAATATCTCTATCATAAGAAAAAGCATATAAGTGCACTGAAAATCTTAAAACTTATCAAAAAAATGCAATTGACTCCGGTATCCCTATTTCTGGCTTCCATGGACCCGAGCCTGGCCTTTATGGACGAGGGCCGCCTAGCCTTGATTGACCTTGGCTCGGGCATCGAGAACTCGAGCCCTAGTGCAACCTGGGAACGAGCACTTGGAGCCTGAGCCCGTCCTATTTGGACTTGAGCTCAGGCGCTGGGTACCCGAGTTCAAGTGTCAAGAACCTAGGCATGGGCACAGGGGTCTTGAGCTCGACTTCTTTAACCCTAGGCCTGGTCTCAATGGATTTGGGCTTGGGCACTGAATACTTGGGCCCAGGTGCCCGAGTCCTAGACTTGTTCTCTAAGGACCCTAGCTTAGGGACTCAGGCACGAGCGTTAGTGTCCCAAGCTCAAAATCTGTGTACCCAGGCCCAAGCATCAAGGAACTAGGCATGGGCATCGGGGTCCTCGGGCCCAGCCTCTTCGTACTTGAGCCCGCTGCCAAGTAACTGGGAATGGGAGCTGGTTTGTCGAGTTTTTGGTCCAAGTACCGATGTCTAAAACATATTTTGAAAATTGATTTTTTTTTAATTTTTGAAGGTGGAAATCATTATTATTGAATTTAAGCATAGGTTTTCCATCGACTCATTTTTTTCTAAGCGATCCTGTTGCCACCTAAATTTTGGCTAACCATTTAATAATTAGTGCATATAAAATTAGGGATTAATCTCTAACCCCCAAAACAAAAATATTAAAATTATATTGCATAGCATATATTTTAGAATCATGTAGCTCAATTACATATTTATATTGGATTGGCGGTGGCTAGACTTAAATGGATGGCTCTGAACTTAATGAAATTGGCCTAAGCCCAAGTTCAAGAAAATTCTTGGCCAAGCCCATGGACATTATAAGAGCTGAAATTTTCGTTGGGAAATACCAAGTTGGAATAATTGAATTAACGAATTATTAAATAATATACTTAGAGGATAATTCATATTATTTATGAATATTCAGATAGAGAAAATAATCAGAAAATTGCGTAAGTTGAGTATCAAAATTAGGAAATGATATATCTTGCATCTTGCAAGATAACCTTGACTAACTCTTATAAAAAGATGTGTTAGGGTTCACAATTGAGGAGGGCATTCAAAATTTCCAGAACATGCGAGTGAAAACACTCGTGAGTGAGAGTAAGAGCCTGAGATGGAGAAGCGAGGATTTGAGAGAGTGAGAGACCACACAAGAGATTTGGCCATAAACATAAACACACACGGCATAGATATTTCTTCTCTCGATTCACACTTGCACTTCATAGTTACCGACTTCACCATCATCTTTCTATCACCACCATCACCACCACCCTTCCACCATCATTCCTTCAAGTTCTATGCGCCACAATTCACAAAACAGGAAGGTCAGATCTTCGGTCAAAGGAAAAAGTCCAAGCGGTGGTCAAAGAGCTTCGGTGGAAATTTCGAAACAAGAAGAGAGGGGCTGAAGCGGTGGTGATTTTTCTTTGGCAGTCGAAGAGAGAATTCAACTAGAATTTCTCTGTTCAACGCACATAGAGAGAAGGAGAATCTTTGGTCTATTCTTGTGGGATTTACGGACCATCAAGGGGAGTCCACCGACTCGAAAGTTCTGTATTTTGCCCGTGCTTTGCAGTCTACCTTTGTTCTTTCTGGCAGATTGACCGACATTCATCAAGCATGCCACAAATCTCACGGCGAGGACTCCATAAAGGAGAGGTGCCACACTGTGGAGTCTAACCGCGAGTCATTCCCCTAGCCGCAAGCCGCCGTCCACTCCGAAGCAACACCATCCCGCGCAAGGTCGGTCCACCATCGCTGCCGTCCTCATGGCCGTGCCCGCCGCCGGCCACCCCATCCCGATCCACAATTCCAATCGCAACGCGAATTCGAAGTATCCGCAAAATTAGGTAAGATCATTATCCGGTACATTTTCCATAATATTTTAAATTCCTAGTTTGGGAAATTTTTGTGGATATCTTTGATGGATTGTTAGATATCTTAGGAATAATGCATGTGATATCCGTAATATTTAAAATACCCCAAATTAGGAGTTTTTCGTAATTCATCAACGTATCTAAACAACTATTCGACCTTAACTCTGAGGTACGATACGTGGCGGTATAGAAGAATATTATCTTATCCACAACCACTTGGATATGATAATATATCTTATTCACTTTATAAATTCCAACAGTTGACTTTTCATCGATATCCACGATCTTGTGGATATGATCGCTAACCCGATTTGTTTTCGTAATTTGAACAGGATAAATGGATTTTGTGGATCACGTGGATGGTTGGCATGAGATTGTTATCTTTGTTTAATTTATTTCCCTTTTAAAAAGAAAATCCAAGAATATTAGTTAGAATTTAAATTAAAAATTATGCATGTTTAGGAAATCCTGAATATATCTAGAAGATAGGATAATTGCTTAATTTAAATTGGCATTTAGGGTAGTTTATTTCCTAGTTTAAATTAGGGGTTATTCTAGTCCTAATAGAATATTTAGGGTATTTTAGAATTTCGTATTTTGATAAAAATATCCAAAAAAAGAGTCACTTTAGGATAGATTAAATTGCCCTTTCTAGGATAGATTGCATGTTGGTTTAGGTATTTTTTAAATTCCGAATTTCATTGAAAAATACCAAAAATACATCATTTCTCCGTCACTAGAATTAATTTCGTCGCATGACATATAATTTGCATGCTAGGTTTAATTAATCACAAAACGTTATTGCATGTAGGTTAGTATTCACTTGAATAAAGAGAAAACCCTAAAGAACAAATTATGTGAATTGCTTTGTTAATTAGAAATCATATTAGGATTGTCTATACGATTTTCTAGCTAACAATGCAAATGCTGATGTTGTTAAAATGTACATTATTCTCCTAAGCTAATAATTTATTTACTACTTTCTTTATTGGGTGTTAAATTGGTGGATTGCGCACCCGCATGGTCACCTCACATGTTAGCAACTAAGTAATAAAATGGATCCATACTTCCTGCTCAAAGATTTTTTAAAAATAAAACATACCGAAAGGGCTTTAGACTAACTCTAGCGTAACCAAGTCCGTGAACTTAAAATTTTTGATTTGTAGAAATAAAACTTATCTCCTTATGTTTTATTTAGAATTCTAATCAACCTACTACAAATAGATTAATAACGACTCCAGCATGAAAATATTTACATGTTAAAAACTTAAGCCCTAAATCGCAAATTAGTAGGGTTGAGAGGGCCTAAATTAGATTTAAACTCAATAATTCATTAGCTAAACCCTAGGTGGTGCACCCTCGAGAGGTTAGGTCACCACAGATCCAAACATCGGGAGCAAAATGTTTGTCCAACGAGCCATAATGATGCTTCAAAATTAAAGAAAGAAATTCGGTCAATAATTCGATTGTCTTTTTTTCTTTATTATTAATTGGGAAAATAGAGTAACGACCTTCCCTTTTTCGCCCCCATGTCGCCATGCTGGAGGGGCATGGGGACATCAAAAAAGGGATACATGTGTACATAAAAAATACTGGGTAAGTATACTGAAAATCGTAAAACTTATCAAGAAAGTACAATTAATGCAAAAAAATTTTCAAAAAGTGTCGTCAAATCCTAAAACTTATTATGAAAGTGCAATCGAATCCTAAAACCGATCAAGAAAGTGCAATCGAGTCCTAAAACTAAAAAAAAAAAAGTGCAATCTACTTGCTAAATTGGTATGATCAAGTTTTTCCGTTGATAGTACTCTTTTGAAAAGTTTTAAGATCCGATTATACTTCGTGATAAGTTTTAAGTCTCAATTGCATATTCATAACAAATTTTAAGACTTTTGGTATGCTTATCCCTTTTATTAATTGGGAAAAAGGAGTAACAACATGTGAAAGAAGGAATGAGTAATAACATATATATAAGAAAATATAAAGTAGAAAAGAAAATAAAGGAAAAAAAAAGCACGACAAGCCTAGATCTTTACTAGTTTGGAGGAGTCCTTCTGGCTCCAATATTCATCCTTCTCTCGATTTCCACTATCTCCCTCTCTCTTCTCTCTCTCTCTCTCTACTTTCTCTCTCTAGCGAATGTGAAGATCTGAATTTCCTCCGATCCCTCCCCGATCTCTCCTAGCCAAGCACGACGCGAGCTCCAGCCCTCGAACGGGATCCCCCACCTCTGCTCGATCTCCACTGGAACCCATAGGCCCCCGCCACCATCATTACTGTCGCCGGCGGCTCCCACCCCTTGTCAGAGATAAAGGGTATGAGTCATTAAATTTACATTGCATGAAAATGGGTTAAAACGGGTTAAATAGATCAATATGGGTCTGACAATTTTTTATCCAACCCAAATCCGACCCGACTCACTGACCCATTTGACACCCCCAGCCAGAGGTTGGCAAGCTTGTCCCTCGCCTATGGCCAACCACCGGCGGAGGAAGAAGGAAAAAAGAAAGAAAGAAAGAAAAATAAATTTAAAAATTTAAAAAAAAGACAATAACATGTTTATTACTCACTTAAGCTTGTTGGGTAACCCATTTGTGACCCATTCAATACCCATTAAGTTAATAAGCCAATCAATTAATGTTCCATTTAATTCTACTCTTCGACTAAAGTCAACCCATTAATAACCCATAATCATTATATATGGGTTAATAAATGGGTTCTTTACTCATTTACCATCTCTGGGCAAGGGCCAAATGCAGAATGCAAGTCAAGTTCACTTGCCAAATGCATTGCTATACATAGCCTTTGCTCAATAGTCGTATGGCTTTTGACTGGCCATGTATTACTAATTGCACTACAATTTAATAGCCAAAACCTAACCCTAAAACCCAAAATTTAACACCTAAACCTTAATAAACGTCTAAAGCCTAAATAGACCATTGTAACCCCAAACACTAAAGAATCCATAAACGTTAAGCAGACCCTGATAATCCCCCTTCCCAAAAAAAAAACTCTAAATAACCCCTGAAACCCTAAGCAGACCCTAAAAACCACTAAACCATAACTTTAAACAGACCATGTCCAATACTAAACGGATTAATCATAGTAAAAGTCGATGAAACACAATGGAGAAAAGAAGGAAAGTGTGAATTGCCACTTTCATAGATTGTAACATGGCTCAAGCAAGTGTTTTGATGAGTACAGATTTTAGATATGGTAAGCAGCCTAAAAAACCTTAACCAGGCAATTCACCCTAAACAAACCCACTCTTCTGTGAAGACATATTTTAACCAAAGATGCTCCCTCAATGGTATTGGAAGAACAAACTTTGAAGTGCCTTATCACATATAGAATATATGGGAGTATGCGTGAGCCAATATATAAGTGTGAAAGTCTTCTATTATTAAAGATGAAAACAATGAGCTTAGTGGGTTGGACCTTACTATACCTGCATGTAGATGCGAGATTAGCACTTTACACGCACGTGGAACAAATTTGACAATAATCAATTATTATTATTTTATTTATTAAAATTCGAATTTATAATTATAGAATTATAATAACCTTTTTGTCATATCAATAGAGTTATGGCTATTTTTTTATTATTTAATTCCGAATTTTATTTTTGCCTAACGGTTATTAGGTGCTCTTATAATCCAGGAAAGGTTGTCTTTGTTTATACATATTTTTTGCTATAATTACTCAATGTTTCCGTTCAGTAAAAAAACTTCCATTTTCGTTTTATCTAAAGATATACAGTCTTCTTTCCAATTGTTTCCTATTTGAGAGTTCTTTGAGAAATACCAGAATTGCTATTTGGTATTTTTATTCTGAGACTTTGTTGTACCTTGAGGATTTTTACCAGTAACTGTTAGTAACGTTATAAGGCAAATAATTCCTTAAAGACGGTGTTATCACGCCTCATAATCTGATTCCATTTTTCACGATTGATTTTTCCACAACAAACTAACCCTCCATTGACCCATCCTTGTGAAGTAATAGTCCGAAGAAAAACCAGGTCTTATTGGTCTTGCATATATCCATGAGTTCCTAGCCTTCCACCACTTTCTTTCAACCATCATCTTGTGGTCATTAGATCCTCCCTCTTTACCTGTAGTTGGACCAAAGGATAAATCAATTAGTCAGGAGGAAGTCAAGCGCAATAAAAACAACATTAAGAAATAGTCTAGTGTAGATGAAGACCTGCATCTTCTTTCTTCCCATACATGACAACGAGCTCGAGAGTCAAAGATTGAAGCAAGTTGTTGGACTGTCTTAGGTTGCGACGCTGATGGGGCTGAGGGCGTGCTTTTCTATCATATGCTACATGAGCCTGATGTAGAAGCTACGGTCGATTGTGTTATAAAATTTTGTAATCGATCCTTTAAAGATTATATCAAATTCAATAAATACGTTATTAAAGGAGATAAAGAGTGATTTCAAGAATTTAAAAGAACCTACTCTAAAGCAAATTGACTTTGAGGAATATTTCCTCAAGGGAAAATTTAATCTTGGAATTGTTGCAAGTTCTAAATACACAAATATCGGAGGTTAGAAAATTACCGATGTAATTAGAAAAGAAAAACAACTTTTTCGAGCAATAATCCATCCTTTGTACTGGGCATTAGAGTCTGTTAGCGAGTTTCTTTTCACTTTATGAATAGATCTTCTGATTATTTTTGTGATTGTGCATATTATCTTGGTAATAGCCGGAAGCAACTCATTAGAATTGGGGTGATTCGAATGTTTTGACCAGTAAATATGATGAGCATATCAGCTGCGTTGTTTTTTTCTTTCATTATCTCACAAATATAAGTTTCCTCTTCTTTACTTAAATTTATATTGGTATCCTTCAATGGATATAATTAGACCACGAGTAGAAGAAACCGGTTTTTTAAGACATATCTTACTTACCTTTATAAGGAAAAATTAGGGGAAAAAACCCCCAAAATACACAATAATAAAAGAAAAGGCAAAGCTGCAAAGTTTGAGGGTATTAGCTGAAAATTTCCAATTTTTTACAATGTTGAGTGATGTTGGCTAGATTAGTCCCAAATCTAAGATTTCATGCCTTTTTTGACACATTCAAAAGTTCAACAGTTACGTCGAAGTCTTTTTTATGGGATTAACACACACTCTCTCTCTTTTAGCAAATTGTATGACTCCAATTGTAAAAAGATTAGATTGATTCCTATTAATCATGACATGCCATCTATGCAAAACAAAGACGCTTTCGTCTTTTAACGATGACATAATTAGAGTTGTGCTTAATTTAATGGACTGATCAATGTTTCAACAATCAAACATCATAACTGACGAGATTAGGACTTGATTTCACAAATTTTGAAGCGATTAGCACTCGATTGCATTTGTTCGAGAACATTTGAATTTCCATTGTACTCTCTACAAAATGTTTAGGACAATTAGCTGAGATTTTTTGAAGAGTTATTGTACCATCCACTTGTATTTTGTTATGGCCAATGTTCATCAACAAATATGGCTGTGTTCTTTAGTATAACCATTTTGAACGACATTCTTTTTCATTCTTTACATATGACAAGGTATATTTCATTTTTTACATAGCACAAGGAATATTTCTAGCAAAAGAAAAAGGGGATAAGTGTACCGAAAGTCCTAAAACTTGTTATAAAAATGCAATTGAGTTTGATACCCCTGTTTTTGGCTTCCATGGACCTGAGCCAGGCCTTTATGGACGGGGACCGCCTGACCTCGATGGGCCTTGGCTCGGGTGTCGAGGACTTGAGCCCTAGTGCAACCTGGGCATGGGCACTTGGAGCCCAAGCTCGGCCTCTTTGGACCCGTGCTCAAGTGCTAGGGACCCAAGTTCAAGTCTCTAGGACCTAGGCATGGACACTAGGGTCCTGTGCCTAGCTTCTTTGAACCTAGGCTTGGTCTCAATGGATCCAGGCTTGGGCACTTGAGACTTGGGCCCAGGCGCCCAATCCTAGACTTATTATCTATGGACCCTAGCTTTGGGACTTAGGCATGAGCATTGGTGTCCCAAGCTCAAAATCTGTGTACCTAGTCCCGAGCATCAAGGAACCGGGCTTGGGCATCGGGGTCCTCGGCCCAGTCTCTCCGTGCTCGAGCTCGCAACCAAGTAACTAGGAATGGGAGCTAGGTTGCCAAGTTTTTGGTCCAAGCACCGATGTCTAAAACATATTTTGGAAAATGATTTTTTTAAAATTTTTGAAGGTGGAAATCATTATTCTTGAATTTAAGCATAGATTTCCATCGATTCATTTTTTCTAAGCGATCCAAACACCGGGAGAAAAATGTTTGCCCAACAAGCCATAATGATGCTTCAAAATTAAAGAAAGAAATCCGGCCAATAATCCGATTGTCTTTTTTTCTTTATCATTAATTGGGAAAAAGGAGTAATGACCTTGGAAAGAAGCAATAATGTCTATATATATGTGTACATAAAAAATAGGGTTAATTCCACGAAAAACCCTAAACTGCTATACCTGTGATAAATTTATTCCAAACTATTTTTTTGACCACAAAAAACTCAAAACTGGTACACCTGTGATAATTTTACCCCGAACTATTTTTTTGACCAACAAAAACCCTAAACTGGTACACCTGCAACAATTTTACCCCGTACTAATTTTTTAATATTATTTTTTATTTTTTCAATTTTTTTATTTCTTATTTATTTTCTTTTTCCTTTCCTTTCCTTTTATTTTTTTTTTCCTTCATCTTCAATCTCTGGCTGGTCGCCGGTCCGGCGACCGGCCAGAGGCGGGGACTAGCAAGGTTGTCTCCGAAGCGCATTGTTGATCTCATTCTAATTTTTCTAATTTTCCTAATGCTGACTTGAAGGATCTGGTGATGGCAGAGAGGCTACTGATGAAGCACATAGACGCGCCAGGGAAATGGCTGCAGGAGAGGCACCGGCGTTTCCTCATGAACAAGTTTTGTGGGCGGTACCGGAGGGACAAGCACCTCCACCACCTCATCATCTACGCCGAGCAAGTGCAGGACTCGTACGAGCACAACCGGCGGCTATGGAACCCGGCCACAAAGGCCGTCCAGCAGGCGATCCATGGGCTCTCGTACGCGGTGTACAGGAAGCCGGACGTGAGGCGGCTCGTGTTCGACGTGTTCGACTTTGAGCAAATCCAGCCTAAAGCTGTTGTTTTTAAAAGATTAGATAGTGAATATAGCTGTCTCCTGCCTCCATTTTGCCGCTTTTTTATATTCAAAATGCTGCTTGCAATCAACCGTAAAATTATATAGATGCAAACGCTTGAACAAGAACTTCTAACCATATCTAAAATTGTATAGATGAAATTTCGCCTGATTTGATTCGTGGTTCGAGTTCACTCAGTTCGATCGTCAATGCTATGCGCGCATTGTGGAAGGGGGATTCGCTTTGCACCACACGCAAGTGAACATGAAAAGAGAGGTGATGATTGAGAATGTGCAAAGCCCTAATTCCATTGAGGATTGAAAGAATATATCAAAAAAATGAAATGAAATGAAATGATTCTGGCGATGTTTTGTTTCGGCACGAGAGGGAGATGAAGATTTTGAGTGGATGATGTAGGTGAGCGCCAGAGCTGCGAGCATGAGCAAGTACGCGATTCCCTGATCGATCGCCACTCCTGCACACGAGACAACAAGTTTCATTCTGCAGCGCTTTACCAGCACCGGCGAGTTCAAGCCCTCGCCAGAGCGACGGCGAGGACAACCCCTCGCTAGATCTGGCGAGGCTTGAACTCGCCGGCAACTGGCGAGGTCGGCCTCGCCTAGAAGAGGCGAGGTTGAGCCTCGGCCGACCTCGCTAGTTGTAGGCGGGGCTGAGCCTCGCCAACGACGCCAAGGACGACCCTTCACTGGCAACTGGCGAGGTCGAACCTCACCAAGGGCGGGTAAGGCTGACCTTGCTAATTTGCCAGCGAGGTCGGCCTCGCCCAATAACGGCGAGGTCAGCCTCACCAGCGACCGGCGAGGCCGACCTCACCGGCTCCCACCTCCGGCCGATCGCCGGACCAACCAGAGGTTGAAAATGAAGGAAAAAAAATAAAATGAAAAATAATATTAAAAAATTAGTTCGGGGTAAATTTGTCGCAGATGTACTAATTTGAAATTTTTGGTGATTAAAAAAATAATTCAAGGTAAAATTATCACAGGTGTACCAGTTAGAATTTTTTGTGGTCAAAAAAATAATTTTGGGTAAATTTATCACAAGTATACCAGTTTGGGATTTTTTGTGGTATTAACCCTAAAAAATAATGGATAAGTGTACCGAAAATCCTAAAACTTGTCGCGAAAGTATAATTAAGGTGAAAAAACTTTCAAAAAGTATAATCAAATCTTAAAACATATTATGAAAGTGCAATCGAGTCCTAAAACAGATCAAGAAAGTGCAATTGAGTCATATAACTTTAATAAAAAAAAGTGCAATCTACTTATTAAATTGGTCTAATCAAGTTTTTCCACTGATTGCACTTTTTTTAAAAAAATTATAAAATACGATTACACTTCGTGATAAGTTTCAGGTCTCAATTGTACCTTCACGATAAATTTTAAGACTTTCGGTACACTTATCCATATTATTAAGCGGGAAAAAGGTGTAACCACATGTGAAAGAAGACGAATAAGTAATAACATCTATATATATATATATATATATATATATATATATATGTATATAAGAAAATATAAAGTCGGAAAGAAAATAAAGTTAAAAAAAAAGCACGACGGGCCTGTGGATCTTCACCAGTTCGGAGGAGTCCTTCCGGCTCCAATATTCATCGTCCTTCTCTCAGCTTCCTCCCTCTCTCTCTCCTCTCTCTACTCTCTCTCTCTCTCTAGCGGACGCGAAGATCTGAATTTCCTCCGATCGCGCCCCGATCTCTCCCGGCCAAGCACGGCGCTAGCTCTTGTCGCCGCCGCAGCCGCCGCCGCTGCCGTCGCCGGCGGCCCCCGCCCCCTGTCGGAGATTCGCTAGGGTTTCAGCGGCTTGCCTTGGGCCGCGCCGATCAGGTAAGCTTTCTGGGGGGGGCGGACGCGAAGGTCGTCCCCGGTGTTGCCGAGGAGGAGGAGGAGGTCCTCTCCTCTTCCCTCTGCGGGTGTGAAATCGCGCGGTCAAAATTGATTGGCCGTGGGGCCTTGGCTTCTGTTAGAATTCCGTTCCTAGTCGAGCGATCTGGGATGATCAGCGTGTCGGCGATGCGGCCGTGTCGATTGAGTGTGGATTGGTTGACGGGGAGGACGCGTCTATTTTTAGGAAAAAGGTTTGGCTTTGAGCTTCTCTGGTGCCTAGGATTGTCCGGAGAATTAGGCTGTTGCGGTCGTTGACCGCCGTGTTGGTTTTATGTGTACTGCGTTCGATATCGTGTTTTGGGGGGTGGGGGGAGAGAGTTTCGGTTGAGGCGGCGATGGCGATGTGGCGTTCTCTCTTATAAGGGTCTGCTTGGATTGTTGGTGAACATAGTATTGTGTCTTTTCACTGGCTACCACTTCAATTTAGCTCTGGATGCTTGCTGCTTGGTCACCGACTAGAGAATTGCGACAGAGTGTTTGGTTTAGATCAAAAGAATTGTGCATATCGGGGGGTTATGGTTGTAGCAATGTACATGTTACTTTTCTTTTGATCGCGGCTCCTTACTGTGTGTGCTTCTGCTTTTTTAGATGAGATTTTGGCTCGTGATGCCGCTAGTTCTTGTACTGTTCAAATCCTAAGATATCTTCTTACATCAGGTTTTATGTCTGGGAGTATAGGGATTCGGAGTTGAATAAGGAGCTTATCAGATCAATTCCATGGGGACTGAAAATCCAGGTCGTTCGGCTTTCACTAGCAGGCCTACTTCGCCTTTTACATCTTCGCCTCCTGCTGCAACACCTTTTTCATCAACAAATCCAGTGGTCAGACCAGGGGTCTCCACTTTTAGACCTACGACAGCTGCTGCTCCTCAGGCTCTGCCTCGTTCACCTTTTGTTCCTGCGGCTGGATCAGACAGATCTAGTTTCCGGCCCCCTCCACAATCTGCATATAGTGATCCATCAGTACCGCCCCCACCGACTTCGTATGCCCCTCCCACTTCTGGAGCTTTCCAACGTTTTAGTTCACCCCAGTTCCCGGGGACAGCACAACTGCCACCTACACAAGCTCCACCTCTTGGACAGCCACCATTTCAATCTCCTGCTGCTCAATTATATTCTCAGCCTGGATCTTTTCGCCCCTCAACACATGTACCTTCTCTGCCGATGGGATCTCCTCCAAGAGCAAATATTATGCCCCCTGTTGGAAACATGCCCCAGGCGAGCCCATTGTATTCTGCTGCCAGGGCAAGTGGACCGCCCCCTATGCCTGGATATGTGACTCAGCAATCTAAAACAGCTCCACCAGTTTCAACTTTACAATCTCCATTTGCTAGTGCCCCAGGAGGTTATGTGCCGACTCCACCAGTATCGTCTCCCCCTTTGCATGCACATCAAGGAGGGTATATTCCACCACCACCAGCTCCAGGGACCCTGCAAACACAGCATCCGGGATTTGGACCCCCCACAGGTCCCATTCATGGTCTGCTTGAAGATTTCAGCTCCCTCTCTCTTGGGTCTGTACCTGGATCATTGGACCCTGGACTTGATTCAAAATCTTTGCCAAGACCACTAGATGGCGATGTGGAGCCCAAGTCATTTGCTGAAATGTTTCCCATGAATTGTCATTCTAGATTTCTAAGGCTTACAACTAGTGCCATACCAAATTCTCAATCTTTGGTCTCAAGGTGGCACTTGCCTCTTGGAGCAGTTGTTTGTCCTCTGGCAGAATCTCCTGATGGGGTGAGATTCCTTGAACTGAAAAGCATAAATTATTTCTGCAATTGTGAGCAGTTGTATATATTGAATCACACAGTCACCTTATTTTGTTGCTATTTGCTGTTATTCAGGAAGAAGTTCCTATAGTGAATTTTGCTTCAACTGGCATTATTCGGTGCAGGAGATGTCGCACCTATGTCAATCCATATGTGACGTTTGCTGAAGCAGGGAGAAAGTGGCGCTGCAACATCTGTTCCTTATTGAATGAGGGTAATTTTTTAGACTTCAGGCTCTCTGGATGTTTGGCTTTTTGTGTTGTTTTTTCTAGAAGTTGTGCTATTGCCTGCCTGGGCTTTGGTTGTGGTTTTTTCTAAACGTTGCTTGGAATTCTGAACTTGTCCTTTTCCTGCTTATGATAATTGCCTGTGGATCAGCTGGCCTCTTTTTCTTTGCATTGACACCTTTAATCTTCTAGACATCAACTTGAAGCTGAATCAGATGCTTAAGATATTTTTCATGAATTGGATTCAAACCAATCAAGCTGCTTTCCTTTTGGTAGATCCTGAGGGGCAATAATTTGTGAACTTTTTATGACCTTTGATTTCTTTAAATTTTTCTTTGTCTGGAAGGTGGAGGTTCTGTGAGAAATATTTAACTTTTTATTCTTCCCTGCTAATAGTTTTATGCACAATGTCTAAAATTAAAATACCATGGCTCAGGGCTGTAATGATGACAAAATTTATAGCAGCTTCAGAAGATTATCACAATTTTACACATTTTTCTCTTTGGGGCAAGATTTGTTTGAAAGTGCTATAATAGCCCTTCTGGATTTTGGTACTAGCTATAACTAAGTCTTGTGGCTTCTTGTGGTATCTTCCTGGGTCGACTACAATGATCCTTTGAACTGTCTCATATTTAAAAGTCTGTTGCTATGACATAATTTACATTAATGAGTTATTTACCAAGTACATATCACCAATATGCGATTTACAGCTTGTAAACCGTGTGGCAGCCATAAAGTAGATGATTTTATTGCAAAGTGTTTTCTTTTATGGTTCATTTTAGTATGATCTACCATCTTTACTGTCATCTACAGTTCCCGGTGATTACTTTGCCCATTTGGACTCTACTGGCCGAAGACTTGATCTGGATCAGCGACCTGAGCTTACAAAGGGCAGTGTTGAATTTGTTGCTCCAACTGAATATATGGTTCGGCCACCAATGCCGCCACTCTATTTTTTCCTCATTGACGTTTCGATATCTGCAGTTAGAAGTGGCATGGTACAGGTGAGCATGAAGCAAAATTTCCATAGTCGTGCTGCCTTTTGTCCTGCTTTGTACAATGGCTATGTGTGTTTCGTGATTTTGTTGCATCTCGATATATGTGTGTTTCTACAATTTTTAATCGATTGTAGTTGACTGTGGATGCAACTATTTACTGTGCATGTCAGCTAAGCATTAGATTTAATGAGTTACCTGAAAGGGGTTAACTGGCGCTTGTTCAGTTCGGTTGAAGAAGTAAGCTTTTAGAAAGTTCAGGCAGAATAAGTTCATTCTTGCTCAAATGTTTATCTCCTGAAGGGCTTTTTTCTTGCGATTTATTGCATAGGCTCCTATCGTGATATATATGTAATGTGACTCTCTGGAAGGATTAATGTCTTGCAGGTTGTGGCCGAGACTATAAAGTCTTGTTTAGATAATCTTCCGGGCTTCCCCAGGACACAGATTGGGTTCATAACTTTTGACAGCACTATACATTTTTATAATCTGAAGGTAAGAGATCTGTGTGCTACTTGTGCAGGAACTCCGTTTGATTGCAGTAGACACTTTCGTGCCATCTAATTAAACACTCTGATGGACACTGGGTTTTTCAATTGTGCAGTCATCCTTGACCCAACCTCAGATGATGGTTGTCTCAGATCTCGATGATATATTTATCCCACTGCCAGATGATCTCCTTGTCAACCTGTCAGAGTCCAGAGAAGTTGTGGAGACTTTCCTTGATAGCTTGCCATCGATGTTTGAGAACAACATAAATGTGGAATCTGCTTTTGGTCCAGCTCTCAAGGCAGCATTTATGGTTATGGTATGCTATAATTTCCTTCTTCTTTCCTACCTTATCATAATTCTTTCATTTCTGCATACAGTTAGAGCATGTATTGTAAAATTTTCTTTTCTTTCTGTCAAATCATTCATTCACTGTTCATGACGTTTCATTGTTCTGCAGAGTCAACTTGGGGGAAAATTACTTGTTTTCGAGAATACACTGCCATCTCTTGGTTTTGGCCGCTTGAAGTTGCGGGGAGATGATGTTCGTGTTTACGGAACAGATAAAGAACATACGCTGAGAGTACCAGAAGATCCCTTTTACAAGCAAATGGCTGCTGATTTCTCTAAGTACCAGATATGTGTTAATATATACGCATTCAATGAAAAGTATGGTGATATAGCCTCCTTAGGTATATCCTCAGCTTCCCTAACTTTTCATCAAAATTAGGATTGACAAATTGATTTGAGTCTGACATTGGTGCTGGATATGTCAATGGCTGCTTATTTAGCATAACTAGAGATAAGATGGTTTTCTTCTAGGGTTGCTATGACTGTGGGCCATATTAATATTTTTGAAGAATCTTTAAATATTATTAGTTGTCTGTCTAATACGATGCACAGGACTGGGTGAAAGGAAGTCAATAGATCTAATCAAGATTTTCTGTTCTTTTTACTTGTAATTTGTTAAGAAACATTTTATGCTCTTGGACTATCTATGGTTGCTGTGCATTAATTGTGAAGCTCATAATAAATATTGTTTCTTGAAGGAAGACCTTGGAGTTCATAGAAGTATAGCAGCTCTAATATCGAGCTTTGCCGTTGTCCTCTATTGATTGATCATAGATTTTATCATATTGTTAATAAAGGCCTCAAAGGGGAGCCTTGGGCAACAGTAAAGTTGTTGCCATGTGACCTCCTGGAGGTCACAGGTCGAGTTGTGGAAACAGCTACTTGCAAAAGTCCCAAGGTAAGGCTGCATAGCACAGGAGCTTCATGCACTGAGCTGCACTTGCCCTTGCCCTGTTATAAGGACCTCAGTAGTTAGTCTTCTATGTGAATTGATGCTTAGATTTAGCTGACATCCAATGAGGGCATATTTATCAACCATTTCATGCTCACAATAACATAGAGCTGCTGATGTATGCATCTGATGCATCATACATTCTTCAGAAGATTAATGCTTGTCTCATTATACCTATGTAGGAACCCTCGCGAAATACACTGGGGGTCAAGTCTACTACTATCCCACCTTTCAATCAGATATTCACAGAGAGAAGCTGAGACACGAGTTAGCCAGAGATCTCACGAGGGAAACTGCCTGGGAGGCCGTTATGCGCATAAGATGTGGGAAAGGTTTGTGGATGATGTTCAAAAGTGCTTATTGAGCAGTTTAATTTGCTCATGTGCATTGGGTAACATGTAGTTACTTTGTTTCTTGATGGAAACTTGCAGGAATTCGTTTCACATCTTACCATGGAAATTTTATGTTAAGATCCACCGACTTATTGGCACTTCCAGCTGTGGATTGTGATAAAGCATATGCAATGCAGCTATCTCTTGAAGATACATTACTGACAACCCAAACAGTATATTTCCAAGTTGCTTTGCTGTATCCTTCAATGAGGATGGTTATTTATCTGCAATTTTTTTTCACTCCTACTGCATCCATAGATGTACCTGCATATGCTTCATGCTCTTTTCCTTTCTTATATAGTCCCTTGTGTATATCTTTTTTAACACGTTTTCTTTTCCCCGGTCCATATAATTATGTTCTCTTTTAAGATCATAATTGAAAGATTAGAGTGGGACAGTTGTGGTGATCAGGCGACCTCCTGTTGTAATGTTTACTTTGTGCTTTACAGTTATTTTCCAAATTTCCATCTTGTTACCATGAGTAACTTGAGAAGTTCACATCTGCTTGTACATTATACGGGGCTTAGTTTCTGGGTTTTGATGAATGCTAGTTTTCTTGTCATATCACAGTGATTCACGTTTAACATAGTTCAGCATACTTCTGGGTAATATTTCTACAATCTCAAGGCCTTGCACTGCTTCTGCAATTGGAATTAGGGCATTCTGGTTGTATTATGGACATTTAGGTTCGGATGCCCTTAACAAACAAAGATACACTGCATCCTGTGGAGAAAGGCGTATTAGAGTACACACAGCTGCAGCTCCCACCGTAACAGATCTAGGAGAAATGTACCGTCAGGCAGACACGGGTGCCATCATATCTTTGTTCAGCAGGCTAGGTAGAGTTAAAAAGATTTCTCATGCTGTGAATGACTTCTGCTGCTCGATTTTAAGTAAATTTAGGTTCGATTATCTAACCTTGGGCTATGCACTGTAGCAATTGAGAAGACATTGACTAATAAGTTGGAGGATGCACGAAATGCTATCCAGCAGAGGATAGTCAAAGCACTCAAGGAATATAGAAATCTTTATGCAGTGCAGCATCGTTTGGGAGGCAGGATGATATATCCAGAATCTTTGAAGTTTTTACCTTTATACGGCTTGGCCCTTTGTAAATCAGCCATCCTAAGAGGAGGGTATGCCGATGTGCCACTTGATGAACGTAGTGCAGCCGGTTACACCGTGATGGCGTTGCCTGTGAAAAAATTGTTGAAACTTTTATATCCAGACTTAATTAGGGTTGATGAGTATCTGATGAAGGTAATGGTTCTCCAAAAACTCGTGATTGCATTGTGTTTTCCTCATAGCACTTTGCAGGTCCTTCAAAGTACTTGATACTATGTCTGCAACATTCTTGCAGGGATCTTCTCTGGATGATGAGCTTAAGAACACAATTAAAAGGTTACCATTGACTGCAGAGAGCTTAGACTCCAGGGGGCTCTATTTGTTTGATGATGGCTTTCGTTTTATTATATGGTTTGGTAGAATGCTTTCACCCGATTTGTCCAAGAATTTGTTGGGGCAAGACTTTGCAGCTGATTTATCAAGGGTTAGTTTTTCAGCCATACTTATTTGCATCGGATTGTTTTTTTTTCCTTTCCCCCCCTAAATATACCACTGCAAAGAGTTATTCAGCATGGCTATTGAGTGAATATACTAATTTAGGATTGTGGATAAATTCAACATTCAGTTTGTTGTCCTGAATTTATGCCAGATTTGAAATGCTAGTTTTATTGGTTGGATACTCTCTGCAAGATGTGAAGTATATGGAGGATTGACGGTGACTGAGTTATCTCATTGGAAATGTAGTTATATTAGGAGATTCTTGATGGACTGATGTTTTGTGGACTAGCTTCGATAAAAGATAAATGGAACAGTCAATCGGGTTACTCAAGGAAAGATCAGTGCTTTGCGAAGGAAATGAGAATTGAACTATATGTGCATTACCAAGTTGCAGTTGCTGACATAGAGATGTCTGCAATAAATTTTTGAGGCAGTAGTGGAACAGCCACATTCTTTTTTTTTTATTGGGTTTTTTTGGGCGAGGTGGGGTGGGGGTGTGCGAGGCTGCGACAATGGAAACAGCTGAGATGAGAGGAGGAAATCAGTGGAGGGTTTTGCTGATAGATAAGTTATTTACCGTGACTTCTATGTACATCATTTACTAAGAAAAATTGTAAATTGTGCGGACAAATGCAAGCTGTTAGGGCTCTAGCTTTGACAGAGCTTATGAATAGTACATTGTTTCATTTTTGCGTGGGCGCTATTGCTAATTACTGAGCTGGCTTATTCCCCACTCCAAAAAGGAAAAGGAGAAAGGAGGGAAGTAAAATTTTCTATTATTTATGCATAGACTGGTTACTCATCAAAAGAATTTTGTGCCTGAAATTGTCAGTGTGCTATAATTGGGATTTAAACTGGTGAGGCACTAAAATCAGAGTGATATTTCCAGCTGGAATGATCTGGGAGATCCAAAACCACAAAGTGGTATAGTGATATCAATCTTTGGGAAAAAGTGCGAGTCCTTGAAATTGCTGCTGAGCAGATGTTTTCTGCAGATGTTAAAAATAGAGCTATAAAGTTTCAGTAGAACTATGGGTAATTTGTCTCGAATATTAGAGTTACTGTGGCTGTCTTGAAATTTATTGTGAAGTGAAAAATTAACAGTGGGAGACATTTAAATGGATGAATTGCAATTAGAGTGTTTTTTGGGATGAGTGAAGTGGCAACTAAGATATATTGTGATACTTGTTGCTTTGAGATTGACTTTACACCTTTTGTGAATGTGTAATTTATATTTCACCGTGTGGGCTATTCTTTTATATTATGGTTTTGAATCAAAGTAGCACATTGTGGTGCAGATATGTGTGGCCGACTCTCCCGACAGAATGGGTTCTACTGTTCTAAACATCATTTAAATCAATTTGTAAATTATGTGTGCACTCATCCTGTCTATACTAATTAAAGTTGTCCAGATTCCGAAATATAAATCATCCAAAATCCGTGTGCGTGGTTAGCACCAGCCGTCATCGTCCACAGTTGCTTCTTACTCAGGCCGAATGTATGGACGATTCATTCGATCCACATGGTAGAAATCCGAACATTGTCCCGTGCTGGTGACGATATTTTGACCAGCAGCTTGTTTAGTCAGTAACGCATTGAAAAGTTACCGATGCTATTACAAGAGTTCCAACACTTACCAACTATTTAAATAATTAGGTGCCCCTTGTTTAGTTCTGCTTTTTTGCCTTCTTTACTTTTTCATTTATAATCTCAAATTGGTCTTCTCTTTCTTGTCTTTTCTTCTTCTTCTTAATTTTTTAACTTTGGTTTTTATCTCTAGAATCAGGTTAACTTCACGGAACTCAACCATGAAATGTCTAAAAGGCTCTTTGCCCTGATCAAGAAGCTGAGGGAGACTGATCCTTCATACTACCATTTGTGTCATCTTGTAAGACAAGGTGAGCAGCCAAGAGAAGGGTTTCTTCTCCTTGCAAACCTGGTTGAGGACCAGATGGGTGGCACCAATGGTTATGGTGATTGGGTGCTTCAAATACACCGCCACGTCCAGCAGAATGCATGAAGTACAGGTATCTTTCGTGTTGGATGATAGGTGTTCATGTTAGTTTTTTCATTTTAATCAATAGTTGTGTCATTTTTGTATTTTTCTATTTAAGTACACAGGATTTGATCTGGTCCATTGCTTCTAGTTTTTCTGTTGAATCTTTATTTAAGTTGCAAGAGTCCATTGCTGGCAAACGCTCTGTGGGAAGTTGTTACGTTGTTGAAACATAGAAACTGGTTTTATAGCTAGTTTTCGACCACTTGTCTTTTAGTCTGTCAGCTGTCATTAAAGAGATGTTACGTGAAGTGTGTTTAGTGGATTGTTTATTTTTAACGAGTTTTCAAGAATAATATGCTGAGTAAACTTTGAGAATTTCATAGCAGAAGGTATCAGTGTGTTCTCTTAGATGCCGTAGAGCAGTATCTATGTGCTTGCACAATTGTCTTTTGGTTTATCTATTTTCTCCTGGAGATGATGATCCTTGAAATCTTCTTTTCTTTTCTTTTTGGTCAGGGAATTATCATTTTGTTCCATGTCCTCGATTATAAAGTGAATCAAGCAACGTGTATAACTACAGGTTTTGCTGGGATTCCATTCGATATGTGGAAAAGGTTGTCGAGTTCATGAAAGTGGTCAGCAGACACAGATCTGCAGACGATTTTTCTCGGTCCGTCACGAAAATAAGGGGGAGATTCAATCATGTACTTATGTCTTATTTTGAGAAGGAGATAGCAAATTTTGTCTGCATTGATTATGAGTCAAATCTTCTGTATCTTTGCATATTACAGTCCTTTTTAACCTCCTGGCTCTGGGTTTGCTTGTAGCTGTAGGGATAGACTGATGATGATAGTGTGATCAATTTGCCTGCAGAGTTGGGGACAATTGTTCATTCAACTGTATTTACAACTCAATTTTGGGGTGTTAATTTCAATTTTATTCAATGCCCTTTTGGTCTCTTCTCAAGAGATCCGGCACGAAATGAGGGGCGAAAGTGGAGAAACCAGGCTGTTTCCATTAAGCAGCTTACTCCTCTGTCGCCTCGCTGGTCTCGTAGTGTGTGTATCGTCGCTCGATCATGAATAAAGAGCTTCTCTGCTACCTGCATTTTGCCACGGAAGTGCGCTAGAGGTCCTGACTTTGGTCTCTCGTTCTATTTTGTCCAGTTTTCAAATTCGATTTCTCGCATGCGGGTTTCTACAAAGATCTTCAAAATCCATTCATAGAGTTCTCAAATTTCGGGCTTGTCTTGGTTAATTCTTCAAAGCAAGTGGCAATGCAGTGATTTGAACAGATATTGAGAAGTATGAATAAGCTAATGATCAGAGTAAAACGCCTTTTCCCCAACTGTGTCCCGGCTTGTTAGCCCGCCGCTCATGCCACAACTGCAGCCGGCGGCGACGGACCGATTATTCACGTGTCACACAATCAAAACATAGGCAACTGGGAAGGCAAAGCTCTTCAAAACCAGAACGCACCCCTTCGACGCCATGTTACCGCATGGGAAAACAAGAACAGAGAAAGGAGAGCTGCATGATTCTGTGGGAGAGAGACGTTGAACCTCAGGAGAGTGCTCAGGAATAGGACTGAACTAATGAAATTTTGCCTTGGTCCCTCCGCTTGCAAGACTCGCGGATGCAGAGGTGGAGCTTCCTGCCTGCCGCTAGGAAGTCCACGGCCTGTGCCGGCGTGAGCGCCCCGACCGTCTCCCTGAGGGTGTCCAGCCTCAGCCTGTCCGCCCCCTCCATGATCGCCCGCATGTCCCCCCCACACTCGTCGAGTGCCGCGTCGGCCTCCCCGCCCAGCTCCGCCACAGCCCGGTTCGTCGTCCTCGTGATTGTCACGGTCGGCTCGTTGGCAATCTTCTCCTGCAGGCTTGCCATCCGGCCCGTCAGCTTCTCCTCTTCTCTGATTGTCGTTCCCTGCGGATGATGTAAGTGTATATGTGGGTCACATGCATGGTCGTATAGCAATTAAGATAGATTTGCCAAACGGGTGGTGATCGGATCGATCGGATTAGGATGCATCAAATATCTGTACTATCCAAATCAACCCATTTAATTCATATTAACATTTTTTTATAAACATGCATTTGTAGCAATCCATGTCCAATCCGATCCGGACCGAACCCAATCCGACTTGTGCTATAATTACAAATGAATTGAGTCAAAGAAATTAGGAGCAATAACAACGATATTAACTATTTTTGCCAATAATCTATTTATTTTGGCACAAAAAATAAAATTCTTAAAGTAATAGAAGATAATGTCTTGTAATGGCGTAATTTAGATACATTAATATGAATATACACATGACATGCGATTTTATATGTGATTAAGGCTATATTGAATCATGTCAACTCAAAGAAAGAAATCGGGAATTTCTAAATTTTAAGGTATAACTTTAGAAGGTAATACAACACCGATATTCTTTCATGTCAACTTAATGAGTTTATCATCAGTGAAATTTCCTATTGCAATTGTGTCAATTCAGTTATAAACCTTCTTTTATGCAAATTGAATCCTAAATCTTTTACATTTGTGCCAATTCAGTCCATCCAACCTTGACGTGACTCGATGATCCCAGCGAGCTGTAAAGAATTACCGTCCTAAATCTTAGAAATCTAGGTTAAAGAATTACACGCGTGTCCATGGCTACCCAATTTCCTGTCTTCGTACCTGTAAAGCATTGATCCTGGCGAGCTGACTCGCCAACAGCACCCCAAGATTCCCCGTCCTCGCCCATTCGAGGAACTCGTTTAGGCTGACCTCCACCTCGGCCCCGCACAGCTCGTACACGAGCCGCACGAAAATGGAAGGCCGGCACCCGGCAAGCCACATCATCGAGTTCTCCAGGGCAGTGTTCGACGCCGGTGCAAAGAACCCTGCCACGTCCTCCTGGGCCAGGCGGCGCCACTCCTACATATACTACTTGAAGTGCTCGACGTTCCTCCGGACGAGCTGCCTCCGGAGGTCGTTGCCGGGGTCGTTGCGGAGAGAGAGAGAGCCTCGACGAGCTCGGCAAGGTCAGACTCCTGGAGGTTCATCCACTTGAGGAAGCAGCGAAAGGAACGTTGTTGGTCGCTAGTTGCCATTTGTGAGTGGGAGAGTTGAGGGTGAGACTACATGGTATGCAGTTGAGTGTAATGTTTTAATCGTCTGTCTTTATCCTTTGCGGTTGTGACAAGGATATGTGGAATTTCTGTCGTGTAGGGGTCAATAGTTTTATAAAATTTAGGATGCCCCAATGGCAAGATTCTGTAAGATTTGTTCTGCATCGGATTTTTACTAAAACATATGAGTAATTTTCTTCACTGTGATTGATTATATCCATCACATCATATATAAATTACGGAATCAGAGCAATCTCAACATTTGTTCTTAATCCCGTCACTACCCGATAGTCATGAATGTTGTCCATATCACGCGCATTCACAAAATAATCATCTATATATCCGCATCTTTTCTCATGCCATTGCTCATCACTCACACAACCTTCCGCCTTCTCTCTCTTTCTCTTCGCTCTAGCTCTCTTCTGGCAATGTTCTATCTCTCCAACCTCTCCGGTGACTCGGAGAACGGACAGCGGTTTTGATGGTGGAGACGGGCTGTGTAGGCGGAGGATACTTCACTTTGGTGCAGAAGAGCTTGCATCTACGGGGAAAGTAATGAGGCATCTTCGTCTGGTGATCTCCAATGGCCAAGGTCCAAAGTGATTTTAGAATCGAACCGGATATATAACAGCGAGAAATTATTTCATGACTCTAGTATAGATAACAAAACGAATCTCACACGGGTGCCGGCAGATTTCCAGATTCAATCGAGTACGTTATACGGTTCATAAGATGATGGCCAGTAAATCGACGGTTTCCAGGACACGTTTCTTCCATGGCTTTGCCGAACATCTAAAGAGAGCACTAGGGCTTCTGTTAAAATCGCCATTCCGAAGCCCTAGTACCGTCTTCTCGAGGTACGGACTACCTGGAACTTGAATATACCGATAGACGTCTACATAACATTTTTTTGGGCCGAAACCTAAAGCTGACAAGATATGGCTTTTGAGCAAGGAAGAAGCCGACAGTGTTTCCATTCTAGTCGCTTTTGGAATTCGTTTGGGCGAATCTGCCTCGTGAATGCTTGGTCTGATTTGGCCTTTGTTTATTCGAGAAGCTCGATGTCAAGACTCAAAAC
Organism: Syzygium jambos; assembly: GCA_031216235.1. NCBI lineage: Eukaryota > Viridiplantae > Streptophyta > Magnoliopsida > Myrtales > Myrtaceae > Syzygium > Syzygium jambos. The sequence goes on from CM062223.1 coordinate 7,772,945, forward strand.
AAAACTCAGCGTGAGACATCGTTGAGTAGAAGTGGCCACGTTTTACTTGCAAAAAGAAGCCAGAACACCAATGGGGCATTTCAGTTTGAGTTATATCTTGGCAAATGGATGGTTTGATAGAACATCATGTGGATGGTCGCATACCACAACATACAATCTATCCCCATCCGACTAGGGCTGAATCCACGGCGAAGCCACCACCGGATTCCGCTAGACCTAGAAAACCAGATGACCCGGATTATGTATTTCTCCGTTGGGTTTCGAGAAAACCTATGAAGTGTTAAGTTTTTAATAGGAGTTCCGTCGTAGATTCAATCTTTCATCTTCTTTTAAACATTTTTCAAGATCAACAGCGATTGATTCTATTGATCACATTAATAGAATGGACAGCATAAAAATCTGCTCATTTGACCGGTATTTTGTGTAGCCATCCTAGTGTACGCACGATTAGGATTAGCACTAGGAAGCTGGATTGATCAAAACTAAGATGAAATCTTTTGCTAATTGATATGCCTAGATAGCATCTGCTGCAAATGATGATATGACTACTCCTCAATCGCCTTTGGTTAAGCAGCGTGTGATGTTTCATGAACTCAAGCTTCCATTGCTTGATTTGTGCAGGATAGATCGTGAGTTCAAAGCATACTATCCCTTACTCGAGTAACTTCGAAGGCAACGCTCACCATCCCCCGAGAGGTGCGTTAGCTGATGCACATGGGTGATGTAGTTCTTGTGTAAATGCAAAGTTTGTTCAAGCCGAAGGTTCAGATACCTATGTTAGAAAGAAAAGATTAATCTTGAACGCTTTTATGAAATACTACCTTTGACGAGCATCTTTGAGAGGCCGAGTTTGAACTCGACGTCAATGGCGCAAACGCACCAAGGGGTAGGAGGTGTCGACCCCTCCCCACGGCGTTTGGTGCTCCACGTAGTTATCAGTGAGTGCATATTATGATCGAAGACAGTCGAAAATTACTGTACATCACCCGCAAGAGTTATGCGAATCATTGTTGATTAAACGCCTTCTATAAGAAGAACAACGATGAACGAATATAGCTGTTCATATTGCTGAGATCAAGTGACGCTCATCATGTTCAACAACAAAAACCTCTCTCAGTTCAGAATATGAATCGTTTCGCATAACGCCACGCCATCACCGTCGTCAGAAGCAGTTGCGGATGCGAGGGTCTTCACGTGCCTGGGAATGGGACATGAGGTTCTCTTGTTCTGCCGTGCGCAGCCTCTTTTGTTTTCTTCTCTCTTTGGAGATTTCCACACAGAAACTGGCACGACAGCATTTACTTCCAAAAAACATGTGCAGAGCTGGAGTTTCTGCAACACACGCATGTCCGAAGGACGACTTTGTTTCCCGCACGATAATCCTTGTGTTTGAGTCGAAAAAGAAAAATCATTTCTGATTCTGAAAATAGATGCCCTCAAAACAGCCTTTGATTTCAAAACACGTCAGAATAGAATTTCTTTTTTCTTGTTATCCAAATATTAATTTGATAACCCCGAAATATAACTAATAGCTCAACATATTCTGTCTAAAAGTACTTTATAATCTAAGGATAAGAGTGCATAGACCAACTACCTAAAAACTCATAGAGCACCGTGCAAATTTCATGAACCGATTAAGTTCAAACCTTTGACCTGTTAAAAAATGTGCAGGTAACTCGGACCTAAAATAGTTTGCACGCAGTTGATTGAATCTTAACAAGTGTCTTGAGTTTCTACAATGAAATCCCCTAACACTCGAACCAACATGCCAGCCCTATCCAGACTAAAGTGCTTTGCAACGCCACTTTACATTTTGCTTCATTTGAGGTTTTTTTTCCCTAAGAATGCTCGGAACACGGAGACCCATCTATTGAATTAGTTTTCTAAATAATATGATCCTTTATAAGTGGTCATTGAGCTCGTGGTATATTTAGGACCTAACGGAAATTTATCGCATCATTTTGATAAATAAAATCTAGTATGTGAATCTTTAGTGTAAATGTCTAATCTTCTTCTTCTTCTTCTTATTCTTCTTCTTCTTTTTTGCTTGGAAAAAATCTCAAAGTATGTGGTAGAAAGCAATGTATAAAGAAGGCTGCCATGCTGTGACTCTAAAGTTAAATTTCAAGAGATAATGAGATACCGTGTATATAGTATACAGGACCGAGTTCAGATAATCTCTATGGCATACGCGTCTCCTATGTCTTTCCAAAACACTTCCCTTCTCTTCCTCGAAGTCTGCTGCCATTAGATGTCTAGGGTTGCATTGATAGCTTGATAAGGTGAATTAGTTATGTGAGTATGTTCTCCACTTGCCATTTTGTGGATCTAGTGGGTTAAAAAACTTCTGAAACTTAAGAGGTTAGCGGAATAAGTTCATGCTGTCTAGAGACCAAAGAGCCATTCCGCGTGTTCGTGGGATAGCATATTTGTCTCCGGCATTCATGAGTTTATTAGATAGGGCAAGCTAGGATGGCAGTCCGGCACTAATATATTTAGCATGCGCTATACTATACTTTTTTTCTGAAATTTCTTTTTATCACATAGACTTACAATGATTTCAGTGGTTGCATCTTCTACAAATAGCAAACTAGAAAATTGCATCTATGTAATTAACATTGAAGGTGAGCAAATTTGGAAAGATTGTCCAAAAAGTCATAAGCCTATTGCATTTTTGTCAATTCAGCCTTAAACATTTTAATTTTGCTAATGAAGTCCTAAACCTTTTCAAATTTTGCCAAATGAGTCTATTTGACCAATTTTGGCCGGAAATCGCTAACGTAAACGTCGACCGTCTTATGTGGCATGGCCAACGCTGACGTGGACATCTTTTAATAATATTTTAAAAAAAAATTCTGATTTTTTTCTTTTTTTCATTTCTTCTTCCTTTTACCGATGACTGACAACTAGCCATAGGCGATGGCCAGGCGGGGATCGACCTTGCTAGCTCTTGCCTTCGCCTAGGCGAGGCTCGGCCACCAATCCACTCTCGACGCAACCTCCACCACACGACACTGCCTCGCTGCCACCGTCTAACCCCCTCTCAACCAGCTCAACACTCCTCCTCCATGCTCGTCAAGCTTGTGGCCGTTGAGATCTCAGTGAGCCTGATGGCCATGGCCCGGTAACTCATCCTCCAAGCAACTTGCACAAGCAACTTCCCATCTTGCCTTCACAAAAGCTAAGGCGCCTCAAGCCAAGGCAGCCTCGCCCTCACCCAAGCGAGACCAACCCATCCGGCCATCGTCTGTGACCGGTGGCCAGCCATCGACAACATGAAGAAGAAAGACAAAAAAGAAAAAAGAAAAAAATAAGAAAAATTATAAAAATAAAAATATATATATCAAAATATTATTAAAAATTGTTCACGTTAGCACCGGCTGAATCACGTAAGACGGCCAACATCCACATCCACGTCAGCGATTTCCGATCAAAATCAAATGGAAGAACTCGATTAGCAAAATATGAAAAGATTTAATACTCAATTGATAAAATTGAAAGGTTTATGACTGAATTAACAAAAATACAATATGATTACAACTTTTTGGACAATTCTCCCGAGCAAATATACTCATTTTAAAAATAACCTATAAATTACAAAATCAAGACCAAGAACGCTAATGAGATTTAAGTTTTCTATGTCAACGCAAATATCGACATAGTGATGAATTTGAGGCGCCGTTTTAAAGTTAGAAACTTAATAAATTAGTTGGAAAAGTCCACCAACTGATATCACACTTCAAATGATTTATCGAAGGACAAAGGCCACTAACAAATTATCAAAGTAGGAATTCAACTTTCACAAGGCGCTTCAATATGAAATGATTGGAGTATAGATCGCAGCTGAACAGGGAGTCTCAACCATGAAGCCATATTTTCAAAGAGCTTGACAAAGCGCGGGCCTTACACACATGGAACAAGGTACAAGAAGACGTGATGTACGAGGTAGAGACCAAAAAGAGAAGAAGAAGAAGAGAACTAGCGACCATCATCATGCAAGGAGATGACATGCTTAATCATTATATTAAGATGAATCCGCGTATCGTGTTTTTCCTTTCAGAACGGGTCGTGGTTTTTTTTTCAGAACGTGTTCATTGTGATATTTTATGCTACTGCGAGGGTCCAAGGCGGCGGGCGGGTGGACTCTCGTATATCTCCCTCGTTCTTCTAAAGTTGCAATCCACGAATCTACGAAGAGGAACCTAGTACAGTCCCTCATTGACCCTAACAAATGAGCCATGAGCCCATTGCGATGAATAATACTTATATCACGTAACATGTTGACGTGCCGTCATTAAAATGTTTTCATTTCCAAGATGTGCATTTCTTGTGCTTCCGATGGTCCAATAAGGAGGAGAATACAAAGAAGTAGGAAACACCAACATGCTGCAGTCAGATCCAAATGATGATCTGTCCCTCGTGTTTAGGCAACGTGCATTTAATGGACAGGCAAGAGGATATGCAAACTCCAAACTAATCCAATTTGTCCCCAAAAAAATGAAGGGAAAAGATTAAAAAAAAAAAATGCACACCGTGCAGATTTCTCCCAAGTAGCCCTCTTTTGGCAATGTCATTCCCATTCTCCATCAAAGCCCCACCTAAATCTTGGTGTAGAGATGTTGACTTCTCATGCTTTCTATAAAGTAGCGTCTACCTAAATCTGGTCCCACATCACTGTCTTCCAAATTCATCTTTCACAGAGTAGGAGTCCCCATTGTCCACCAACCCAAAATAGGTCGAAGCTAATAACTACCAAAGCAACATCATTCTCCATTTTAACAAGTCGTACAAATGAACATGCTCATAGTCTTAACACTTCAGATCTTTTTACCATGTTCCCTCACGTTCGTCTCCATCTTAGCAAAAAGAATGAAGATGTTCAATCCAAATTTCAATCAACCTTTGAACCAAGGTCTAATATCCCAGCTCTTTTTATGATGTTCTATTGTGTTAAATGTCTGCCTGTGTATGGGCTTTCTGTGTTCTTTCCTGGTGTTGGGCACGTTTTCTTCGTCCTGAATTTAGATTCACATCCAAACCCAAGGAAACATAGATCTTCTTTTTATAGACTTCAGCAGCACGACAGACGCGAACACCAGGTCCACACTCCACCAGTTCTCATGTCAAAACATGCTTCCGTTCTCGTTTAACTGGAAAAGAGGAACTCCACATTGAAATCGCGTCTATCAAATAAACCATATTGACCTAAAAGCTAGCTGGAGAAATGCAACTAACTACCTTAAACAATGAAGCTCAATCTGACCGATTGAAGTCAACACAAAAAATGAGAGGTGTACGCAAAACCTCAATAGGTACTTCCCTGAATGAAACAACTAAGCAAGCTGCAGATAGAAAATCGTATATTGCTTGTCAAGAAATTTCTGCACATGAGCGGACTTTTAGCATATTCTAGGAGCTTATTATCACTTTGAGGTTACTACAAAAATCAATCTCGAATTTCCTTCTACACAGTGTGCGAGCGAAAAATAGGCTCGTTCGCCATTATTAATGTTCATATGAAAGGGAAGGCATGGCCAACTACACCAACGTGCTAAGACAAAATACTTTCCTTCTTAAACTCCAATTAGTAGCGAGTGGTCCCAAAAAAGGAAATTGTCTAGATCCAGACTCCACCGCTTTTCAGGTCAGGTTTGCAGGTAAGCACATGCTTGTATTCAAGCTTAACTGGAAATTAGGAACTCCAAATGCAGAACCAAACAAAATATCGAGCAAACTACTACATGCACCTAAAAATAGATGGAGAGCCAAAGTGTGTAACTAACATCCTAAAAATTATATACCTCAATTCTACTGATCAAAGTCACCACTAAAAATAAGAGTTTTGTTCAAATGAAACTTACTGCAATAGCAAAATGAGCTGCGGAACGGTATTAACATACCGCTTCTCAAGAAATATATGCAAATGAGAAGACTTTTAGCATATTCTAAGAGCTTATGCTTATCATTTTAAGATTGATAAGGAAATCAATCTCGAATTTTCTACTACACAGTGAAATACAAAGAAGGGCAAACACCGTGCCTGCCATTAATAATGTTGATATGGAAGATAAGGCAATGCCAAACATTCCAGAGAGCTAAGAACCTAAGATAAGAGAAATTTGCATATTCACTTTTCATACCTCAATCTACCCTTGTTGGATACAAGAATAGCCCTTAATATATGTAGTAACAGCTAATGCCCCATCTAAGTACACCCCAAAAAGGAAAACACATCAAAAAGAAAAATCCGAAAGAGGAATATGATACAGAAGCTTAGCACAGACAAAGGAGAGAGGTAAAAGCATACCAATTCTCTCCTCCCTCTCTATTCAGAATCGGATGGCAAGTACGAAGAAGAAGATGATGCTGCTGCCTCCTCCTTCATCAGATTCTGCAATCCGGGTTTCAATTCCCTATTACAGAACTCATCATATTCTCCTTTGTCACCTCCTTTCTTCTTAACTTCCACTACCACCAAAGACGGTGTCAACTCGAATATCTCGGCGGCAATCGTCAAGGGCCCCTTCACTCCCTCCCTCGACCCCTCCAAGCTCACCCTGCAGTCCTTCTTCCTCACAGTGAAGCTGACCAACTTCGCAATCTCCTCCAATTTCGATATAATCTTTGAAACCGGTGCTCCCGACACGAATCTCGTCTCGTCTCCCCCTTCCTCGAACAACCCCGACAAATCGAAACCCCGAGAGAACGATATGATATCGAACGCGTTCAAGCTCGCGGGTCTTGGCAATGTCGTGATTCTCCTCCGCGTCTCGACTTCACTGTCCGACTCGGACAAGGACTGGTCAGATGAAGAACCCATGTCCTCCTCCCCGTCCTCCACGCTGCAGACCTTATCGTCCTCAATGTAGAACTTGATATGCTTAAACCCTTTCCTGAACCACCTATTCTCCATTACCTCCGGAATTGTGATCCTGGTCTCCGGGTTCGTATCCAAGAGCCGCGTGAGCAGCTTAGATAGCTCGGTCGAGAACCACCTCGGACACCGAAACTCGCCCTTATAAATCTTCTTATACATCTGCATGATGTTCTGATCGTGGAAGGGCAGATAACCGGCCATCAGGACAAACAAAATCACACCACAGGACCAAATATCAACCTTAGCCGCATCGTAGCCTTTCCTTGCTAAAACCTCAGGGGCAACATACGCAGGGGTTCCGCAGAACGTATGGAACAAACCGTCCTGCCTAATTTGGTCCGACACCGCGCTCAACCCGAAATCCGACACCTTGAGATTGCCATTCTCGTCAAGGAGCAAGTTTTCCGGCTTCAAATCCCGGTGGTACACGCCCCTCGCGTGACAGAAGGAAACGGCGGAGATCAATTGCTGGAAATACTTACGCGCGACCTCCTCCCGGAGCCGGCCCTTGGCGACCTTGTTGAAGAGCTCGCCGCCGCGGACGTACTCCATGACGAAGTAGATCTTGGCCTTGGTGGCCATCACCTCGAAGAGCTGGACGATGTTGGGGTGGCGGACGCGGCGGAGGATCGAGATCTCGCGCTTGATGTGGGCGACGAGCCCGCCCTTCAGGATCTTCTCCTTGTCGATGACCTTGATGGCGACGCCCTCCCCGGACTCGACGTTGCGGGCGTAGTACACCTTGGCGAACGTCCCGTGGCCCAGGAGCTTCCCCACCTCGTACCGGCCGAGCAGGAGGGGCTGTCCGTCTTTCTTGGAGCTGGACCTGGCGGCGCCGGAGGAGGAGGAGGAGGAGGAGGAGGAGGCCGCGGGGCTGCTGCCGCCGGTGCCCGCCATGGGAAGGGATCTCCGGAGGGGGACGTGGGTAGCCGGGATTCGCGCCGGGGAGCTTCAGTGACGCGTCTTCCGGAGCCGATGGCGATCCACCGCTGGTGGGTCTGGTTCTCGCCTCTCGCTTCTTGCTTCCTGGGGTTTTCTTGAAATGGTGTAGAGAGAGAGAGAGAGAGAGAGATGGTGACGGTGTTAGGTTTCGAGGTGCTTGGGGGGAGAGAGAGGAGTGTCGCCGGGGGAGAGAGAAAGATGCTCTCTCTGTGCTCGAGCCATTTTAAAGCGATTTGGGGGAGGGCATATTCCTTCTTGGGGCCTCCCCCTCCATGCTAGAATTTCCCCATTTACTTTTTCGTCCCCTCTAATTTGTTCCATTTAATTTCTCTCGCCCTCCTCCTTTTCTCCCTTTTCTTGCCATTGATTCGAAGAACGCGGTCCTTCAGATTTTGGTACGTGCTCAATTTAGTCTCTGAACCATATGAAAATACTCGGAATAATCCTTTCGTTAATTCAAAATCGGTGATCACATTAAACATTTTCATACAGTTCAGGGACTGCATCGAACATGCGTTATAAGTCCGTGGACCACATTGAGTGTTAGGTTAAAGTTTAGATACCACATTACACGTTTAGTTAAAGTTTAGCGACTGTCCGTGTCATTATCCCTATAAAAAAGGAAAGTGTTCTCGTATTAACATCAGTTTCGAATTTACTATAGATAGAATTGAGAAAAATTGAATTCGACTAAATTGCAATCACATCCTAACCATTTAAAAAAAGTCCGACCAGATTCTAAATGTACTGAATTCGAGTGAATCGATTCTTTTCAATGGCCACTCGGTCGCTTTTTCCGGCCTGGCATGACGAAAATTCCATGCGGCGTTTCTTTAATGCTTTTAAGTTTAAGCATGCGTTGTGCCGATGTGGTGTTGCATCGGAAAAAGAAAGTAAAAGCTCAAAAAAATATGCAAATTAAGGAAAAGAAAAAAATCTAAAAAGAAATCAGATAAGGAGAGAGGGAGAGAGAGGGAGAGAGAGAACACAAGGGTTTTGCTCTCTCGTCTTTAGACTCTACTTGTTTCGTGAAAAATGAATAATTTAAAAAAAATTATTGAAATTGATCGTTTATACCTCATATACAAATGAATGAATGAAAAATATTTTTATCGTATAAGAAAATGTTTTGACATAAATTATTGGCGATGATGAAACTATTTTCTATTAACTGATTATTTTAAACGATACAAACGACTATTTTAAAGAAAATATTTTCTATATCATTCACTTTCCGCGAAAAAAACGGAACCTTAGTATTTATCTCCCCATCTTTTTATTTTTTGGTTATTTTGTTTTTATTATTTTAGTAACTCATTTTCCGACTCGGCACCAATTCAGTGCTACTAAATGTTGACTTTCCGACGCATCACATCGACATATTCGATTGACATGTTGCCGAATGGACTTGATTGTCTTCGACATAGTTACTCGGCGATCGAACCGGCATATCTTTGGCTAGGAACATAGCCATTTTTCTACCAAAGAAATATCGAAGGCTATTATAGCAATTCGACCTAGACGATTATTCCATCAGCCATTCTCTTCCTCTATTATCTCTTCTCTAACTAGTTATGTAGGATATAATTAGTTAAAGAGTGTGGTCTATAAACTTTAACTCAATATGCAGTGTGATTTCTAAACTTTTTATTCGTGCGATGTGATCCCAGAAATTTTGGTACGTGTTCAATTTTAGTCCCTGAAGTATATGAAAATGTCCAAGGTATTTCTTCCATTAATTTTCTCATAATAGAAAAAAATTATTTTTTTTGGCGACGAATTTCGCGGAACTATATTTAATTATTGGATAGAGGATATTGGGGAAGTGACTAAACTTTGAAGGTACTTGTGCATCCGTTGTCGAGGAGACTAAGGGTGCACATGAGAACCATTCTGTGCTCGGGAACAATTTCTGAACAGAAATGATTTTTTTTTATTCTGTGCCCGGAAACAATTTCTGAGTATTTTAAGGCGTTTGATAAACTGTCCAAAATTTCTATTCCTAGAGTAGAAAAGAATATAAATGCGTTTGGAAACTACACAAAATTTCTGTTCCCAAATAATATTTTAATAATATTTTGAATTGTTTAATTTTTTTTTCTTTTTTGCGTTGTTCTTCTTTGGCCATGGCCGGTTGCCGGCGACCGGCGGCCGGCCACAGCCCAGGGCCGGCGAGGGCGTCACGGCCCTCGCCGGCCGCCGGCGGAGGCGAGGGTCGCCCTCGCCGTGGGTCGCGACGGCGAGGCTCGGCCTCGCCCAGATCTGGCAAGGCCGAGCCTCGCCGTCGCGACCCACGGCGAGGTCGGCTTCGCCGTGGGTCGCGACGGCGAGGGTCGGCCTCGCCAGATCTGGGCGAGGCCGACCTCGCCCTCGCGACCGACGGCGAGGCTTGGCCTCGCCCGATCTGGGCGAGGCCGCCCTCGCCATGGCCGACGGCGAGGCGGCTCGCCCAGGCGGCGAGGGTCCAGCCCTCGCCTTCGCCAACGGCCGGCGAGGGCCATGACGCCCTCGCCGGCCCTGGGCTGTGGCCGGTCACCGGCCCTGGGCTGTGGCCGGTCACCGGCCCTGGGCTGTGGCCGGCGGCCCTGGGCTGCCGGCGACCGGCCATGGCTAAGGAAAAAAACCAAAACAGAAATAAGAAAACAAAAAAAGAAAGAAAAGAAAAAAAAACTGATTCTCAAAATTGTGCCGAGAAATAAGAAGCAACTTTTTTTTACTTCTTGTTTCTCTTCCAAAACTATTTCTGGGCACAAATTTTTGTAAAAATGTGCCCGGGAACAAAAAATTTACCAAACGCATTTCTGTTCCCAAACTATTTCTGGGAACAAAAGAATAGAAATTTTTACTGTTTGGCACGTTGCCAAACGGACCCTAAGGGTGCGCATGAGAACCATTCTGTGCCCGGAAACAATTTCTGAACAGAAATAATTTTTTTTTATTCTGTGCCCGGAAACAATTTCTGAGTATTTTAAGGCGTTTGATAAACTGTCCAAAATTTATATTCCTAGAGTAGAAAAGAATAGAAATGCGTTTGGAAATTACACAAAATTTCTGTTCCCAAATAATATTTATCGTATAAGAAAATGTTTGGACATAAATTATTGGCGATAATGAAACTATTTTCTATTAACTAATTATTTCAAACGATACCAACGACTATTTTAAAGAAAATATTTTCTATATCATTCACTTTCCGCGAAAAAAACGGAGCCTTAGTATTCATTTCCCCATCTTTTTTATTTTTTGGTTATTTTGTTTTTATTATTTTAGTAACTCATTTTCCGACTCGGCACCAATTCAGTGCTACTAAATGTTGACTTTCCGACGCGTCACATCGACATATTCGATTGACATGTTGCCGAATGGACTTGATTGTCTTCGACGTAGTTACTCGGCGATCAAATTGGCATATCTTTGGCTAGGAACATAGCCATTTTTCTACCAAAGAAATATCGAAGGCTATTATAGCAATTCGACCTAGACGATTATTCCATCAGCCATTCTCTTCCTCTATTATCTCTTCTCTAACTAGTTATGTAGGATATAATTAGTTAAAGAGTGCGGTCTATAAACTTTAACCTAATATGCAGTGTGATTTCTAAACTTTTTATTCGTGCAATGTGATCCCAGAAATTTTGGTACGTGTTTAATTTTAGTCCCTGAAGTATATGAAAATGTCCAAAGTAGTCCTTCCATTAATTTTCTCATAATAGAACAAAATTATTTTTTTTGGGACGAATTTCGCGGAGCTATATTTAATTATTGGATAGAGGATATTGGGGAAGTGACTAAACTTTGAAGGTACTTGTGCATCCGTTGTCAAGGAGACTAATTCGCTTTCTCAATCATCCCTCTACTTACAACCTTAAGGTGGCTCCAATTTTTAACTTTTTTATAAATCTTATGGCTAGATTTGATTTTTATTTAACATAAATCACCTAAAAACGAGTATTATGATATTTCTGATAGGAAATTTTATAATAATTTCTCTGAAATTTAAATAATTATTTTTTTAAAGGAAAAACAAGAAATAAAAAGTTATAAATTTTATTTCCTTCCCTCCAAAAAACCCCTCTTCTAAAGATTTTTCAAACTCCTCCATTAGTCGCATTTTCTTAGGCTGGGGTCCGGGTTCAATCCCGACACTGGTGTCTCCAATCAGGTTCTCGAGTCGAATTGATTTTTGAAAAATTAATTACCACAATTAATAGCGGAAATCATTATTTGAAGTTTGCACGTAAATTCTCGCCAAACACGAAGATATCTTTCCGTCGATTAGTTTATACAAACTGTACCAAATGATAAATGGAAAAAAGGTTCTTTAATAGCTCCTTTTTCTTCAAAAAATAAATTTAACCAACGCATCTTATTGTAAAATTATATATTCATCTAATTTCCAAGCATTCTGCAATTTCGGAAATTCCCCGAAAAACCAACATCTCTACTGCGTATCGGTCTTCGTCGACAGATTAAATCCGGGAATTAAAAAGGAGAAAAGGATTTGAAAAGTCAATTTCCTTCGGGATCATATTGCCATTTTCCCAACATTCCAATGGCCACGAGAAATAATCGTCCCCCAATAACGTTGCTGACGTGGCACGAAAAATTTGGCGAAACGCTTATTGATGAGATCTAAGCATTCGTTACACATTCGACCAACAGAAAAAACAAAAAAAAAGGAGGCATTTAAATTGGAGAATTTAAGGAGAGCTAAGTATTTATTACACATTCGACCGACAAAAAAAAAAGGAGGTATTTATTACGCAAGACTCGACGGGACACCTCGGCCAGCTGACGTCATCACCAGTCGCAACGGCTCTTTCCCACTCTGGAAAAACAGGGAATTTTTTTTTATTATTTACTTGTTTTCTATTCGGAGGGGCCACGAAATCGCTTTCCCCCCGAACCGAAGGTCAACGCCCCCGTTTGACCGCCACGTGCGATCTACGTGTCCCCCCACGCGGTTTCGTGCGTCGGGGATCTCCACCGTCGGATCGGGATTGGAGCTTCCGCGGGTCGTGACATAGGACGTTGACGCCGCGGGGCGATCGCGTGGCGCGCACGAAGGATGTGGCTGCGGTCGCACGCAGGCGATGATTTTTTAAAAACGGCGAGTGGGGGCGGTCGTCTGTCGGTTGCCGTTGCGTGCGTAGGCGTGGAAACGGTCGCGCGCGGAGCGGATCGCCCCGTTCGATTTGAGGGGGAGGGAGTAGAGAAAGTCAACGCGATGGTCGGCTGTGATTTGGAGACACGTCAGAAATCGAACGGATGTTGTTAAAAAAAATCAGAAAAAAGAGGGGATATCATCGAGCATTTGGCCATAGATATCATCGATACATCAAAAATGAAAATAATACCTCGTTTAATCAAATTTTAGATGAGAGAATTTGCGTCCATTTGGCCATTGCTGCCCTCTTCGCTAACATAATGGCCGCGTAAGAATGAGAAAATAAATAAAATTCACATCAGCATATGAAATTAAAGTAGGTACTTGATTACACAAATCAGGCAGATTTTAGGATTTGATTAGATAAATTGCAAGTTTTAGAACATTATGAAATACTGGTGACGAGTTTTAGAATTTTGACTGTACTTATTTTTTGTAAGAATCCACCATTGAGAGCGGGGCCAATAGCCCATGGCTATGATTAGGAGTGATTGGTTTTAGGGTATGCGTTAATTCTCACCTTGAAACTTGGAACCGGACCGTACAAAAAGTTTCCTAGTTTGTGAAATCGTGAACCGACCATTTTCACCTAAGAACTGACGTTGTTCTCTTTCATTTTTTTTTGGATTTCTTCTATATCTTGCCCAAAGGACGATAGATGGACATCCTCCAAATATAGATACAAAGCAGACAAGAAACTTCGAGAAAGAGAGCGGGAGGCGAGAGAGAGAGAGAGAGAGTGATGCTATGTTCAAGTTAGGGTTTTACCGTTTAAACTAGTAAAGCTACTTTACTAGAGTCTAGAAGAGAGAAAAAAAAATAAAAGCAAAAATAAGAAAAATATAAACAGTGCATGCCGGTCCGGTTCCCAACAAGGAACCACAAACCAGACGGGCTAATGCCGGTTCCAAATTTGCAGAACTGGGAACCGGATCAGTTCCCGCGAAAATCACCTAGAACCGGCCGGTCCAATTAGGTTCTAGGGTTGGACCGAGACCGATGCACACCCCTAACCGTGACCAGACTACAGGTAATTTGAGTCCATTGCAAAATGGACCCTAGATCTCACGAGATGGGTGCTGATTATTCGTTCGACATAATCAACAACTTATTCTATTCACGCAATGCTAAAAAAGAAAACGTTCGACCATGAGCGGGCCCGGATGCACACCCTCAATTTCTTTTTCATTGCGCCGGGGTCGGAAGTTTTTTCGCGAGCTTTGACAAATCGCATCCAAAATGTCAGATGAGGTTGCATCATCATGGAAAGCATCGAAGCGAAAGAATTTGATAATCGGCACTAGGGGATCACCAAAACCCACTTCTCGATTAAGGTACGACAAAGCAGATGCTTTCGTGATCACATGTGTGGACCACTTTGGAAGGCAACGGGGGGTCCTCCTCTTAGCAAAGCATGGACCTGGTTGGACAGGTCCCCAAGTTATTGAACTCTATCCTAGAAGTTCCTAGAAACAAGGCCAGGGTGCCCGCAAATTTCGACTCCTTGTTCCCCGTGCTCTCATGTTGCCAAGCACATCCATCGTAAACGATTACAAAATGGCTGCAATACAACACGACTACGAGTAACATACGATGTGCCGGACGGTAGTTTTTATCTACTTCCACTAGTGAAATATTGCTCGAGATCATCCGTGTTCTTCGGTACGTAGGGTGGCTTAGGAGTCCGCGATGCTTTGCTGCGACAACTTGTGACGTGGGAAACGAATGACCTCTTGTGCTCGAGTTACGGGTGCGAGGTGGATCGGGAGGAAATTGAATTCGAGAATAGGAAAAGCCCTTGTGCGCTCAAATCTGACTCTTGGATAAGATGAGATGGTGTGGAGAAACTTATGACAAATTGACAAGTCCGACGGACGTTATGGGATTGTCTTAGAATATGCAAGTTATACACACGATATCAACTAGGATGATACGTCTTTGAAAGGTTGTAATGGGGTTGATGTGGTCATTCGACTCCAAGATATGCTCTGTAGTGTATTGTATTGACCTTCTCGATTTGAAAATTTAAACTACTTTCGAAAACCTTACGTGGTTGTGAATAGGATGTGAATTGAAATGGTCCTGGCACGAGAAATCTCAAATGTGCGATTGAGATTGTATTTATTAAGAGCGAGCACGGTTCGTACCGATCCGGTTCTCAGGTTCTAATGTATGCACGGTAAATTTCAGGCTCCAAAAATTAGGGAACCTGTTTTGACGGATAACCTAGAATCTAAAACCTGTGTTTTTCTTGGTCTATGTCTTCGTGCAATCCTAAGGTATTATTCCATGTCGTTCGATTATAAGTATATAATCAAGAACCGCTAATCTGAACTTCCATTTTATGATCGAGACTTTTATTTTATTAATATTTCATATATTTTTGTGTGTCTAAATATAAGTTGTGGTTAGTAAATTATAATAACAAGTGGTGGTCATAAAAGGTAATGATTCACTGCGATCGTTCAATTAATAATATAGACGGAATCGAGTAAACCCTGGAACCTATTATAGAATAGTTTATAGGTTTCAAAGTATGCAGGGTATGTTCCAGGTTTCATAAAATGAGGAACATGTTTCAACCGGTAGGTTTCAAGTTCTAGGTAAAATCTGTGGGGAACCTGAAACTTCTCAACCCTAGTATTTATAACAAGATGATTGCAACGGATATGGGAAGAGGAATTTGATCGTATCGCTCAACAATTGGTAAGTTCGCAACAGTCGTTTCTCCTTGTCTCCACGTAAGAGTTCTTTTAAAGGGTAACGTCTCGTTTGAAGAATTTGAGGCGTTCCAATGATGTGGTAAAGCTCTATGTAAGAAAGGTAGGTACTGGACAAATCTTTCAAAAAGTTCAGCTAACTTTTGTGTTGACTATACGTCACCCCTCTACCTGGAAAAGGAATGTTCAAGCGTTCTACCCCAGCTTCAAGGTGTGGGAGCTTATGGTTTCCCCCTCAATCGTGGGCTTAGTTGGAGCCCACATCATATGAAGCCTCTAAGAGAAATATCCATGTGGCTATCTTTTGCCGTTTTCATTATTTGATTCTCCTCTCTACATTAATCACAATCTAATTGCAACTCTGCGTATTTAATAGAGCAAGTTTTTTTACTATAACATAACAACATAATATTATTGAGAGACAAAAAATTCTATTGAAATTATTTTACAGGGAAATCAAGACATAATTGAGAATTGCGCCAATTTATCAACTCAATCATTAATCTTTCAATTGTACCAATTTAGTTCTAAACATTTTAACGATATGCTAATTTAGTTCTAAACCTTTCAATTGTGTCAATTTAGTCTTAAACATTTTGACGATTTGTCAATTTAGTCATTCCGACTAATTTTAACTAAAAATCGCTAAGGTGGCGGTCTAGTTAACACCATCCATTATACATGGCACGGTAGACACTAACGCAATCAGTCTTTGCAATTATTTTTTTAAAAGTTTTTTGAAATTTTTCTCATTTTTTCCTTTCCTTTTCTTGTCTTTTCCTTTTCTTTTTTCCTTTTTCGCTTTGTTGGCCATCGCCGGCCTTAGGTGACTGCCTCCCTTACCGGATCTGGCAAGGGTAGATCTCCCCGGGTCTGGCAAGGGCCATCCACTGATGGGCAACGACAGCTGTCAGCTAAGGACGGTGCAGGGAAAAAGGGAAAAAACAGAAAAAAAATTAATAAAATGCAAAAAATATCAATGTTAGCGTGGTAGTGCCATGTAGGATGGACGACGCTAACTAAATCATCACATAACTCATTTCCGATCAAAATTAGCCGAAATAATTAAATTGATAAATCGTCAAAAGGTTTAGGTTATAAATTGGCAGAGAAATAATTGTGCCAAAAAAGCTCCTTTAGAGAAACCCTACCTGCTTTCTCTTCTCACTCACCTCTCTAGTTCCGTTTTCCTCTTCCACTCCAAGCTCCCCTCAGTCGAGGGAGGCTCCATCTTCTCAATTTGAATAGAGATTTTCTCTCTCGATTTGATATGGGAGTTTTATTATTTTCATCTAGTTTTTTTTTTGTTTGTTTTTTTTCTGTACTCGTTGTCGATGCTCTTCTTTGCTCATTGGGCGTTTTTTTGCTTTTGTCATTAGAAATAAACCTGCTGCATCCTCTAAACCAAGAAGTCCGACAAGATCTAGGAGGACTACGATGAGTTCATGTTGCACTAGAAGTGGTTATACCACTTATCTAAGCTTTGGAAGCTCTTCTCTCTCGATCTAAATCGAGAACTATGAGCTTTTCCCCCTATCTATATTCAAATATGGGAATTCATTAGATGTGTTTTTGTGCTCGTTCAACCTCTAGCAATCTAGATATAGATCCGGGAGCCTATTCAGCCTATTTTTTGTGTCTCCATACGATAATGGTGTTATTCAACCCGTGTTTGGTGTCTCCATACAATGATGGTATTGAGGACGTTGAATATTGGCATGCACCGGCCACTGGGGAAGCCGTAGTTATTGGAGAAAGAGATTATGTTATGTGCTCATCACTTATGATAATATAGAATTCAGTAATTGGCCTCTGTTCGTTCAATTTTGATGCCGAGACATATTTGTTTTTATGGGATGATAATGTGCTTATTACGACAGTTTGTAATTTGTTCTCTTTAGGATTTGTTTTGTTTTGAATCTCTTATGTCTCATTTTGCAATCTTAATATATGAAGGAAATATGTTACTTTCGACAAAAAAAATAGCAAATTATCAAAAAGATTTATGACAAATGGGCGTAATTGATAGGTTTGGGACTAAATTATCAAATCATCAAAATATTTAGGACGAGATTGATATAGTTAAAAGATTTATGACCAAATTGGCATAAATGTAATATGTTTAAAACTTTTTAGACAATTTTTTCGGTCCAATAATGCTGTTCTTTATCAATATCATATGTGCACCCTTGACACATAGCATTGTGGACGTGATTAACATTCTTCAATTATTTTGCAGCATCAATCCCAATACACGAGAATTCCCAGGAAATAAACCACTTGCCCAACCAAAAGTTCTTGAGCAATCGAAAAGCTTCTTTCATGCGAAGTAGGCTCTTGTACTTCGGTGAAGATGAGCATGAATAACGGATCCAGAAACATAGGATCCTAAAATTTGTTTCGACCCGACAAAACAACCATCGTAACTCTTTATTACAGTTACACGAAGAAAACGAGGTTTCGACCTATTGATAGTGTTGAACTTTTGCCATGATCGTCCAAAAATTCAATTTCTTTCCTCGGGTTTCGCAGCCCTAATTGGGCGGGATTGGCATGGAAAGGGAGCCGCGTGTTGCGATGGATGATTGGACATGGAAAAAGCACAAACCAGAACTTGCTCTCCAGCTCACCTCAATGCCATGTTTCCTAAGGAATCCAATATGAAAACGAAGTGTGTGGCATTATGGAAACCCTAGTCGGGAGAAAGGTCATCCTTTTCAATTCGTAGATTACGGGCTATGGACATCACGCCAATATTAAACTGACCCAATATAAATACGGGCGGTACCCATAATGGTAAGCCACGGATTAAAAAAATGGTTGGAGGAAATTCCCTTCGATGGAAACATTGTCCGCAAGAGTTGCGGGGCAACCGATGCGCATTCTAAAGTTTATCGCTTAAACACGGTCATTAAACTAGGGTATTGATCGAAAAGATGAGTGCACCCTCCTTTTTAGAAAAGTTTAATGAGAAATTAACATGCGAGAAGATAAGCACCATGCTTTTTGTGAGAAGCCCTTTTTAGATCGTAAAATGCTCCACATCCTCATGCGCACGATGGCCCAAAGAGCCGCCAGGTGCCTCCAGCAAAACCCCATCAGTTTCTTCTTAAAAGTCCTTTTGGTTTTTTCGGCTTGATTTGACAGCCTTGCCCTACCGTTTCCCGCGACTTTGGCAGGACGTCTATCAACACTCAGATAGCGCAAAGTCGGGAGAAATTTATCAACAAAAAAAAAAAATTTATAAACCTAATGTGCGAATGCTAAAACAACTTTAAATTTTTCGATTTGGCTAATTTAGTATTAATCATGTTAACGATTTATCAATTTGGTCCTTCCTTCCAATGTTTACCAGCAATCGCTGATGTGGACGTCGGTCGTCTTACGTGGCATGATTGACGCTAACGTAAATAATTTTTTCAATTTCTTTTGAGTTTTTATGTTTTCCCTTCAACAATCTGCGACCTCGATGTGGCTCGCAGAGGCAACCGGGCCTTAGTTAAAAAAAAAAAGAAAATTGATCGGAAGGACTACATTGACAAAAATCATCTACGTTAACATCGATCGTGCCACTTAGGGCAGCTGACGTCCTCGTCAACAATTTCCAGATATGAAGGATTATATTGACAAATTATCAAAAAAGAGCCGCCACTATGGACAACAATGTTAATACACTCTAAAATTAAAGGTGTTCGATAATCAAAGATTACATGAATACCGAGTCCTTTGGGATACTACATTTGAGGAATGTGGGATCACATTTGCATCACCCTCTTTCAAATATAAGCCAACTGAAGAATGAGGGGCAATAGATAGTCTCGCACACGGAATTTAAAACGGCTTGCAGAAAAAAAACTAATCGAGTTAAGGCTCCGTTTGTTTCGCAAAAAATGAATGATTTAGCAAAATATTTTCTTAAAAATAATCGCTTGTGTCACTTGAAATAGTCAGTCTATAAATTGTGTACGTTATTGACAATAATTATTATGTTTAAAAGATTCGTTGATGATGAAAATATTTTCGAACATTTTTGTAATTGATACAAACGATCATTTTTTTATTTAGTTTTTACGAAACAAATACAACCTAAAATTGAAATTAGGTGTATGTGCAATCATATATTCCAAAAGTTTTTGCACACATAATCTTAACTCATAAGTAACAACAAGGGTCCTTGCCCCCTCCCCCTTCTCTTTCCCTCTCTTTCATAGATGACCCTCGGCGAAGCCGAAACTCATAAGTGGCGGGTGGTAGCAGCGGATCGTGTCTATCTATATCTATCTCTTCTCTTTATTTTCCTTTTTCACTCTCGTGTCTTACTGACACACTACCAATAAGACATCACACCGGCACCATAAATCTAAAATTGCCGCGGCATTATTCTAGTGGTTTCAGTAATTATTGGTGATGAAATGACCACAATATACATGGGTGAGTTAAAAGTGTCGAATTCCTAGTTAAAACTTGGGATGCAAAATGCTAAAGTCACTATAAATTATTAGAACGTTGAATTTGGACTTAGCTCTTTATTTGCTGTCGATCTAGATTTCTTTCACGGCTTGAAAATAATTCATACTTGAGTTGGAAGTAGACTTGATAACGAGGCTCGATAATCTGTCAGGTCCGTTTAAACCTGCTAGAAATATGCTTCGAGCCTGGCCGCGTAGGCTCGTCCGGGCCAAAATCATCAATAGAAGGAAATGTAACGTCTTTAAGATCCGGGACAGATGAGAAATCTCGAAGTCCATCAGGACTACATTTATTATGATCAAATTTACCAATTCAAACGTTTATAAGAAAAGCACGGGGATGCAGAGATCCTGGGCAGAGAACGGGGTTAACGATATCATGGCATTTTACTCTGGGGATGCAGCTTGGGCAGGCCAATGGCGACGGGTCTGTTCTGAGGCGATCCGTACAGTGCAGAGGCACCGATTTCTAAGGTGCTGCTTTGTCTGTACCGTCGCGCGTCAGATGGGCAGAAAATTTAGTCGTTAGATAGATCTGGGCAAAAGCTGTGTAATCCACACGTAGGGGTCTAGTCAGACTCTCTCTCTCTCTTTAAATTACTGGAAGATGACAAGATCAGATCAAAAGAGAGAAGAAAAACAAAAGACAATGACGTGCTGGCAAACACTGTTTTCATCATGGGATTTTCATTTGGATTTCTTCTGGCACAAACAATTTGACCTGCCCTTTCTTTTTCGAACTTTTCAAAATGTGCAAATTTTTTTATGTAGAATCGTTCATTAAGCATTCTTTTTATAATTTTTGTTTGGAATTTGCTCGTAAAATCTCGAAGGGAAGCGAGTACGTGGGCATTATTGGACTTTCGATAGTTTAGCGAGGGCTAAGATGGAAGTAGGAAAAAAAAATTCATTAGCTCTTGAAGCAGCATTCCGAAAATGCTCGGCATTCCGATATTGGGCGGGATTGGCATTGGGCTAAAGGACTTTGGAAATGCTTACTTTAGCTCAAAGACCTTTAGAATCGCATCGCCAAACATCTCAATTATGGTGTAAAGGCCTTTAGAGACCTAAAATCCTTTCGCAAATGATGAATAAAACACATCCCAAGAGAATCACGGTTCATGATAGTTTAGTAATGAGCTAACTGTGGAGGATATTCTCGAGGAAAAATCCATTGAAAAACTATAAACTATGCCCACCATGATATAAGATGATTTTTTAACCGATATAAGATGATTTTTATTTCATTATCTGCTGCTTTGATACCATGTAAGATTTTACGGGACTACTGCAAGTTTAAGCTGTTAGATGAAGACGTAATTTAATATTTAATTATTCTAATAGACGTCATGTCAACAGTATTTGCCTTTTTGGCATCCATGTATGAAGATTTTTAATGATTTTCGTTGACAGAACTTTGACGAAGGGTAAATATGTTACACAGGTACAAGTTTGGGATTTGTGGTGTCATATAAAAGATTTTATGATAAATATATCATAGTCAGCATAATTTAGAGAATTTTTTTCCTTTTGCCGTTTCCTTGGTAATGTCCTAACAAATATTCTCCCCCACTTAGGGTTGAACGGTTTCCAGTCCAGTCCGATCCAACCCAAAAATCGGGAACTGGACTGGTTCCCAGTTACTAGAATCAGGGACCGGACCGGCTAGTCTTGGGACTGTGGATTAAATCAAATCATCAGTCCGGTCCCGTTCAAATTGGACCAATCACTTATTAGTAAAGGTAAGAGGGAACTGGAGAAATTAGATTATGCTTTCTATTTTTTTCAAAAATTTTAAAAAATAAATAAATATATATATGAAAAAATTTAAAATATATATATTTATCGGTCTGGTTCGATCTGGTTATCACCCTAGAACTGGGAATTGGACTATCCGAAAACTAATTTCACTTTAAAAAATCGGGAATCGGACTGATATTCTCGAGAATCGAATCAAACCGTTTGATCCGATCCGGTTCAATCTGATCATAATTTAAGCGGTTTATCACCCCCACCCCCGCACTTAGGAATCAAAAAACTTAAAAAGGAGCAAAGAAAAGTGAGTGGGTCTACTGTGTGTCCACTAAAAAGTCGGG
Organism: Syzygium jambos; assembly: GCA_031216235.1. NCBI lineage: Eukaryota > Viridiplantae > Streptophyta > Magnoliopsida > Myrtales > Myrtaceae > Syzygium > Syzygium jambos. The sequence goes on from CM062223.1 coordinate 7,795,216, forward strand.
TCAACGTGCATCATGGCTTCAAACACGGTGACCCACATAACGGATCTTGAGCAAATTATCTTGGGGAGGCCTAAATATTATTTTTAGCAAGTGCATGATGAAACTCATTCTCCTTTAATCACTGACATGCAATCATGAATATTTTGTTTTTTTGTTCTCATTAGAAAGATGTTGTATTTCACAAAATTAATAGGATACATACTCAGCTTTTTTCAATAGATTTGTGCCTAATTTAATAATCTTTTATATAGTGCATTTTTTTTTGTTTTTTCCTATATTCGTAGCTCTTGATTTTTTAGGACGATTAGACATCAAAATTCTTACCTTAAGAATCTCTCATAATAAGCCAGTTTAAGTGCGTAAGAATTCAATGCATGTTTGATATTGCCAAAATATAAATAGAATTAATAATAAAGTTTTCGCTTGTTCAATTTATATCGAAATAAAATTATTTCTTGATTTTGAAATAATTACTCGTCTTTTAAGAAATTGGGTGGGGCCATGGTTTAGAAATGAACATGAACTTTTCCGATGACAGAAGGTGACCTTAGGACTTTATTATCAGTAGAAAATGTTGAAAACTTGATTGAATAACGGGTAAAAATGATAAGGAAAATATTGTATTTATCCCCAAAAAATACATATTTCAATTTTCACTTAGATTCTTGCATCCTCGGCACAGTTGAGGGGTTTCATTTTTTTTTTGTCCATGACCAACTTGCTTTCATGATACTAGAAATGGAGAATTTCTTGTAATCTTTTTCATGGTTGTATTCAATCTCGTTCAATCACCTTTTTGCTACCAATGAAGCAACGTAGCGAAATCACCAAAATCCAATACTTTGATTGCGATAGTTATCAAAGGACTCGAATTAATTCAGCACTTAAAAGGGGGAATCAAATAGATGTGACTCTTGCTTTGTGGAAAGGAAAAATATTTTCCCTTTAAAAATGAGTCAACGGAAAACGCTTTCCTAATAAATAGAAAATCTAAATTTAAATTTAAGAAAATGATTTTCTCTTTGAAAAATCGGAAATCATTTTCCAAAATATAAATAGATATCGGCTTTTGGACTATGAACTATGCACTTGGACACGAATCCCAATGCTCATTTCCAAGACCTAGGTAGCGGAGCTGGGTCTAGAGGCCAAGGCCAGGTCCGTTGGGGTACATTAAGGCAAAGGTTGAGTCCAAATAGGCTAGACCCGAAAGTCGGTGCCCAAGCTTGGGTCCATAGAGTTTGGGGGCGCCAATGCCCATTCCTATGCCCAGGACCCAACACCATTGCCCGACTCTCCGGTGCCTCGGCCCAAGTCCACAAAGGTTGATCCAAGACCCTAGTGCTCGTGCTCGGATCCTTAGCGCTTAGGCTTGGGTCTATTGAGTCTGAGCCCAAATCCATAGAGGCTGGGCTCGAGGCCCTAGTGTCCGTGCCCCGAGTCCCTAACCCCCGAGCCTTGGTCCATGGAGCCCGAACTCGAGTCCAAGAAGGCTTGCCCTAGGATCCAAAAGCTCATGTGCAGATCCCCAGCAACTAGGCTTCCTAGTGCTTGTGGCTGGGTTCCTAGTGCTTGGGCTCAAGATCTCGATGCTTGTGCCTAAGCCTAGAACCATCGAGGCTGGGCATGAGACCTCGACACCTGTGCCCGGGTCCTGGACCATGGAACTGGGTTCCCACATTTAGCCTTGGTGGACTTAGCTCGACCTCAATGGAGTCACGGCCTAGGTGACTAGGGGCACAAGTACTAGGGCCCTCGGGTCTGGACTCTACGGACTCCGGGCGAGGTGCTAGGGAGCAGGGCATGGGTAGTGGATTCTCACGCCTAGCTTCTGTAGACTCGGGATTGATGCCCATGCCAATGCCTGGGACCTAAATGCCCGTTCCTTGTTCCAAGCACCTGGGTCAAGGTCCATCGTGGTCGGACCCGAGACCTTGGTGCTCTTGTCTAATTTCCTGGTTGACTGTGCGAAAGTTACTAGTGTTCGAGTAGTGTATAATCTATTTAGAAAATCAAATCAGATTTTTCTTCTCCAAATGATGGAAAAGTATTATCCGGTTCTTTTTTAGATTTCAGACATGCACCAAAATATAGTGTTGTAATCTTGGAAAACATTGTCAAAACATGTAATATTTTTTGTGAACAAACGGAGTCTTATAATTTAAGGCAATAGGACTTGGTTTTTATATTTTCAGCACTTAATTTTCAGTTTTTACCAAATAGCCCCTTACTTGTGACATATACAACCGGCATTTTGAAAATCTAACATTTGCTCAATCCATTTACGCATTCAGAAGGCATTTAGCACAACTTTCTCGCAGCAGTACAAATTCAAAAACACGCTTCATATTTTATGAGGAGCTAACATACACTTCGTAGCTGTAGCATCCCCACAGAAATATGCGAGTGTCTTCGGAAATTTACTCAGCAACCAAATAATAGAAATTTTCTTTTTTAGTGTTCAATCAATCGCTTTTCGTATCGAAGGTATCAAGACGCTCGTTAACACGACAAAAGAACGACGACTTTGTTGAATACCCGTATAAGAATAGCTTGCGATTCTCGAATATACTATCTCGCTCGTGTTATGCATAATCAGACAAGGCTACGAGGGTTCTTATTGACAAGCCTCAATGAAAGATGCCATCCTCTCTCTCTGTCGTCCCACTTTTTTCTTGCTCGGCTTTTGAGGAGGAAAAACTAGCACCTCGTGCACGATGGAAGCCACGGTTCACAAATCACAGCCCACCCTTTTTTCTGCCTGCTGTCGTCCTCTTCTTCGGGCCAAGATTATAATAAAGACAGAGACCCCGAGGGTCTCACGTTAAAGCCAGATTTTAATAAGGGGGAAACAGTACGAAAGGGGCAACGGTCACATCCAGTTTGGACTCCTCACGGGAGTTGGGAGTCGTGTTCCTTAAGGGGCAATTCGGGGACAAAGCGCAGGAGAAACGCTCAACGGTTCTTTTTTCCTCATCCTCTGCAAAATCCGAACGAGGCCGATGCTGGTGTGACTCACTCTCGCACGCTCGCAAAATTTTAAGACTTCTTGTAAGAAAAGGGGGGGTTTAAAGTGGGCGGGCAAGTGCTTGGTTTTTTTCTCAGACCTTTCACACTCACTCGCTCCCCCATTGCTTGCGTTCTTTCCTCTCTCTTTTGCTCTCCAGTCTTCACCTTTCGATGCTCTCGCTTTTAGCTTTTTTCGTTTCTCTGCTAAGCTTCTCTTTTGGGTTATCATCGGTCGCTCTCTTGGGTCCATTCTCTCTCTAGAGACAGACGTCGAATTCTGCCTCAAGTTCCGATTTTTACATCAGTCAAGACCAGGATTTTTGTGCCCATTTGTGTCTGTGATTCGTTTTGGGGATACCCATTTGGACGTAGAGGCACTAGAGGAGTTGTTTCAGAGTGTGAGAACTGGAAGCAATGGCGGCTCCGAAAGCAGAAGAAATAAGCCACCCTCCAATGGACCAACTTCAGGGCTTGGAGTATTGCATCGATTCCAACCCTTCTTGGGGTATTGGTCCATCCTCTCCTTCTCTGTTTTTTTCGTTTAGGATCTTGTTGCTATTATAATCTGTGATTAATTCGTGTTGTGCCCCCATTTCCACTACTCGATGATCTTTCGCACTTGTTGAACTTGATGAGTATAAATTTTTGCACTTGCAACCAGTGGAAGCGATAGCTTTGGGCTTTCAGCACTACATTTTGGCCTTGGGAACAGCAGTGATGATCCCTTCATTTTTGGTTCCTTTAATGGGAGGCACTGATGTGAGATTCTATCTCTGTTTTTTCTTCTCTACCGATTGATCTCATTTTACTTGTGTTGCTATTGATCATTTCACTCCATCTTTAGTGAAGCTATGTTCATTGATGTCTCTCTCGTTAGTGCTCCTTTCATTTATCTGTTCAACGGTGATTGCGGGAACAGATCATTGAGCAGAGCATCTTTCTTGCTAATGTTGCAATAACTGCAGAGAGATTTGCAGTTAATAATCGCTGTTATGATGAGTTCAATCAGTATATTTTCACAAATTTCTTAGTCATTTCTTTTTTGCAAGAAGCTTGTAAGGATACGTCAGCATCATAACTTAAGTCATTCAAAGAATTTGGAGATTTTTCAGTAGGAAACTGTGACAGCAGTCAGCATCACTCTCGTATTATTTCGGAGATTTTGTTGACAAGCGCCGTGATCTCACTAGCAACTGCTTTTAGGGAACTCGTTCAAATGGTGTAAAAACATTAGCTGTCAATCTGACCAAAGTGCTCTCTTTCCTTTCTCATCATGATAGGTTAATATTTTCAGTGATTGTTCCGGGAGAATAAGTGTAAATTGAACTTGTCTTGAAAATTAACTAGGGACCTTTGCTTATCCTATATTGCTGAAATCTTTTGGCTTCTATGTTGGCCAGGGTGACAAAGTGAGAGTAGTGCAGACGTTGCTATTTGTCGAGGGAATTAATACGCTCCTACAGACGCTATTTGGAACACGGTTGCCAACAGTTATAGGAGGTTCTTATGCATACATGGTCCCTATTATATCGATAATTCATGATTCCAAACTAGCAAGAATTGAGGATGATCATTTGGTAAGTTAGATGATTTTTACTTGCCCCCATAGTTATGTCCACATGAAACAACATTTTCTAGGAGACAATGTTCGATTTAATAGGTAAACTTATAAAGCATGTTCAAGTGCTCACATGACTAGAACTATCTATATATTTCTAGAGATTCCTTAGTACGATGAGAGCAGTTCAGGGCGCTCTTATTGTCGCATCAAGCATCCAAATCATTCTTGGGTACAGTCAGATGTGGGCAATATGTTCCCGGTATAGATTTCATCCACACATTATTTCCATCTACTATTGAAGTTGACAGAAGCATATTCTCTAACGTATGTAACTTATGATGCAGGTTCTTCAGCCCTCTAGGTATGGTACCTGTGATTGCGTTGGTGGGCTTTGGTCTGTTTGATCGAGGTTTCCCTGTGGTAGGATACTGCACTCTTCCTGACATTGATTATGAATTTGTGGATTCCTCCAACAGCGAATAATCACCCTTATTCATTAATCTTACACTCATGGTTCATCTTTCAGGTTGGAAGATGTGTTGAAATTGGCATCCCTATGCTTATTTTGTTTATAGCCTTCTCCCAGGTAATACACCTATATCAGCAATTAATTGATTTCGTTGAGATATAATTCAGACAAATCCTACTCTATATGAAAAATAATGGAGATGTTTTAAACCATTTCCCATGATATTTAAAAATAATTCGAATAACATTTATTTGTCAAAGAAGTATTTAATGTTAGTTATAGGATTCAATATGCATCACCCTTTTAAATTAAAAGTATGCGAGAGCAAATCCTCTTTTAGTTTATGAGAAAAAATCACATTATATATGGTATTGCAACGGGTTCATCTTCCTTCCTGCTCATCTTTTTCTTTCTTATGAACTTTGTTACAGTACTTAAAGAATTTTCATGCAAGACAACTGCCTGTACTTGAACGGTTTGCTCTCCTTATATCAATCACTGTGATATGGGCGTACGCACACCTCTTGACGGCAAGCGGTGCATACAAACATCAACCAGAGTTAACTCAAATCAATTGCCGGACTGACAGGGCCAACCTGATATCCTCTGCTCCATGGTCAGTCACTTTTCCTCTCAGTTTAATTCACAACATAGGCTAAAGCATTTACTGTAACCAGCGCAGTCTCTGAGAGAGCAAAGAAATTGGCTTTACCCAATGTGCATTTAGACATTTAGAGGGGTTAAATATAATAGTTGCTGGTCGAAGAACACCAAGCACTGAAACAGGAAAACACCTTTTCACAGTTATAATTTTCATAAGAGTGATGCACCAATAGCGGATAGGTCTATACTCAAGCATGATGATGGGGGATCACTCGCATTTTGTTAGGATAAGCCAAATCTAATAGAAAGAAATCTTTTTACTAGCTGAAGTCCCAACAACGATGATGGGGGATCACTGGCATTTTGTTAGGATAAGCCAAATCTAGTAGAAAGAAATCTTATGACTAGCAGAAGTCCCAACTTGTGTGAGTGAAAACACGAAACATCTGTTTGATATGAGAGTTGGTTGTCGTCAGGATAAAGATTCCATACCCTCTTCAGTGGGGTGCGCCTACATTTGATGCTGGACATGCTTTTGGGATGATGGCTGCCGTGCTGGTCTCATTAATTGAGGTACTAATCAGATAAAACGAAGATTTAGCACAATCCATTTCAATGTCACTAGTTCAATGGTGACCCTAAGAGGTTGTCGTTTTGACAGTCAACAGGAGCATACAAGGCTGCATCTCGTCTGGCTAGTGCGACACCTCCTCCGGCTCATGTTCTTAGCCGTGGCATCGGATGGCAGGTCCAGCATGTTGCCTGGTTTTTTTACTTCATTTAGACCAGAAGAAATTATTAACACACACACACACACCAACACACCTAGTTTTGCTGCCCGATAAAAGCAGTGTTCGAGTAAACTTGTCAAATGGTTGGCTCATCAGAATTATAATTAGCAGAAAATCGGCTAATTTCGAAGAACTAACGTGAGGTTTCTTTGCGCACAGGGAATTGGCATATTGCTGGATGGAATGTTTGGGACATTGACGGGCTCGACAGTCTCAGTGTACGTGGTATTTTAACCTGATATCAAGTTTCCTTCATTTTCACCCTTTTCTCAATACTATGCTTGTTCTTGATGTCACAGAGAAAATGTAGGTCTTCTTGGAAGCACTCGAGTCGGAAGCCGCAGGGTCATTCAGATTTCTGCAGGCTTTATGATTTTCTTCTCGATACTTGGTGAGTCATAGAGCATTAATGTTAGAAAGTCTAACCTAAAAACTTAAGCTGATAGGTGGAGAAGACTACATGATTATAAAGAGCATTTAGGACCCGTTGTCAATCGATATAGGATAATACTTCAACTATTAACTTATTGTGACTTCTTCATTTCGTCTCCCTTCTCTGACATACTTCCTTTCTATTGAAGGAAAATTTGGAGCACTGTTTGCTTCAATACCATTTACAATCTTCGCCGCTGTGTACTGCGTTCTGTTTGGTCTTGTTGGTAAGCGCAACCACAGTGATAATCCGCCCAACCGTTTACATCTAATATCCTAGTATCTTGAGTTTAGCATCTGATTATTATTTAACAGTTGCATTTGCCTTCTTCCAGCTTCTGTGGGGCTGTCATTTTTGCAGTTCACAAACATGAACTCAATGAGGAATCTCTTCATTGTGGGCGTATCTCTTTTCTTGGGCTTGTCTGTTCCCGAGTACTTCAGAGAATACACATCCAAGGCCCTCCATGGTCCTGCTCATACCAAGGCAATATGGGTAAGAGCTCATCGTCTGGCCCTTTAGATAATATGTGACCCATTTGATGGCACAAGCAATTGTAGATAATTCTCATAAAAAGTACTGTTCTTTGTTGTCTGTATAACTTGGCAGCAAGTAGACTTATCTTAAGCCTTCTCTCTCTATCTCTCTCTGCAGTTCAATGATTTCTTGAACACCATCTTCTTCTCGTCACCGACGGTCGCGCTGATCGTGGCCGTGTTCTTAGACAACACTCTAGAGTACAAGGACAGTGCCAGAGATCGGGGAATGCCGTGGTGGGCCAAGTTCCGGACGTTCAAAGGAGACAGCCGGAACGAGGAGTTCTACACTCTTCCCTTCAACCTCAACCGTTTCTTCCCGCCGTCGTGAAGTAATATGCTCTGTGATTGCCGACGAATTTGTATGAGGAAAAGCATCATTTCCAGAGGGTAGTGTGAGAGCTGTTTGTGGTTAATCTAGTTAAAGGTGTGATGGAATGGACCAGAGTTCAATGTGAAACCTTGGTCACCCCTGTCATCGAACTTACTAAATTAATATGTGTTTAACCCAACTATATATATGGGTTTAATGCAATAAATTTGTTTATTTTTTCCCTCCTTTTTCTGCTGTCTCAATTCTTGTCAAACAACGAGAAAGAGGTGCATTGAAATGAAGTGATTATTCGGATGATCCAGGGATCCGATTGAAAAGATAGACCCTCAATTTGTCAATGGTCTTACATAAATTTAGTCTATGCACCTCATTTTATCTAAACCTTCTGAGTGATAGCTTCGCAAAAATAGCTAAAATTATTACCAATATATATATGTTTTGAATCGACATAAATGATTGGCTAAACACGTACAAATACATCTTTTCTCAAATGTATCGTCTCGCCTCTCGTGATTCGTGAATCATGACTATTATCTAGGGTTTCCACTTATTATTCTGTGTATATATAGCTTAAAACGAGAGATTTACCGAAATAATGAAGATGTGACTTTGGAGAGGTTATCCAAAGTTTGAATTGACTCCCACTTTACTTAGGACTTTCCAAATAATCACGAGTTGGAGAAATGATCGGGTGGGGTTGTTGATCCATCCCGATTGTTCTCATCGAAAGCGATAAGTCAAACGCACATTTAAGATATTTCACGATGAACCGTTCCATTCAAAGACATTCGCAACTTGATTTAAGTTTTTCCCTTTGTTTGAGAGATCTACCGAAATAATGAAGATGTGACATTGGAGAGGGTATGCATCCAAAGTTTGAATTGACTTCCACTTCACTCGGGACTCTCCAAATAATCACGAGTTGGAGAAATGATCGGGCGAGGTTGTTGATCCATCATAATTGTTCTAATCGAAAGCGATAAGTCGAATGCATATTTAAGATATTTCACAATGAGCCGTCCCATTCAAAGACATTCGCAACTTGATTTTAATTTTTTTTCCTTTGTTTGAGAGCTTCATTTATTGTTTGATCATGGAAATAATCTGAGAGATAATATTATAGTAAGGAGTGGGTTTTAAGAATTGGAAATGAGATACTTTTAACAGAAAAGAAGTACATAGCATTGGATCTTATTGAACACTAGCGTATATTTTTTCTGTCATTATTGAATGGGTCAAACTTAGTCGGCTGTACTTCCATGTGGTACTAGTATATTTGTCGGCCCGTTGCTAATGGAATCAAATGAGGCGATCGGGTCCTGATCCGGTCCGGTTCTAAGGTGGAACCGGACCGAGAGAACCGGTTCTCAATTTTGAGAACTGTGGACCGAATCGGTTGATTCTAGGATTGGGAACCGGACCAAACTGCCGGTCCGGTTTCGGTCCAGTCCAATAAAACCGGTCACTTAGAGTTTAGTTTTTTTTTTTGGTTAAACACTTAAGGTTTGATTCACATTTTACTAATTTTTGCCAATGAATTTATGTCAATGAATTTCACTTAGGGTTTAATTCATATTTTACTGATTTTTATCAATGAATTTATGATAATAAAGTTTGCTTAGAGTTTAGTTCACCTTTTATTTATTTTTTAAAGAAAAAAATAACAAAAAAACATATTAAATAGTCGGTCTGGTCCGGTCCGGTTCCCCCTTGAAACCGGGAACCAAACTGCCCGGAAACTAGTTCCGCTTTTAGGAACCGGGAACGGACCGATAGTCCCGAGAACCGGACCAAACCCGTCGGTCCGGTCCGGTCCCGATTTGGGCGGTCCAAATTGCTCACCCCTAGAATCAAATTGTCGTTGAAATATAACTTTTATTTTCTAAACCAAAATACATAGAAAAAAAGTCTACGATTTTTCTAAGTAGACCAAAGTGGACCGGATCTAGTGGCGAGACATCATCCACACCCATCTTTGCCCATGATGATTTAAAAAAATTATATTTTTTTTCTACAAAAAAAGTTTGACCCGGTCGGGTCAAAACGGGTCGGTCTCGAGAAGGGAATTTTCAGGCCCACCCATAATTTCCTTCGAGGGGGGCACTATCGGGTCAATAATCATCTCAATCAATTAAGTAAAATATCGCCCAACAAGACTCCACTAGATCAAATATTGGTGTTGAATAGCATTTTTTTTTTAAGTTTCAATTGACCAAAGACAGTTAGGGTTTTCAAACATCCAATGCATGGTTTTTTTTACAAGATTAATATTAAGTATAGTGATGATTTAAAAAGATGACATAGCAAGCCATTCTTTCGGTCACCTAAACTTTTTTCGACTTTTTGCTAGCTAATATTTTCCGTTTTGATAAAAAAAAAGAATATACAACTTACTACGAAGGTTTTATAGCCACCCAAGCAAATACAGAAATTTTACTCCTAAGATAAGATGAATGATCTTAGTATTAAGGTGTATTTATTTCACGGAAAACTTAAGATTTGGCCAAAAAATCCCTTCATAGAAAAGAATCAATGAGATAGATATTTTCATCGTCCACGGAAATAATTAGGCATAATTGTTGTCAATAATGAAAAAAATATTTAATTGACTAGATTTTTTAAGCGATATAACTAACCATTTTTCGGAAAATACTTTCCAAATTGTGAGTTTTTTGTGAAATGAACGCACCTTTTTTTTTTTGTTGTACTCCCTATCGATAGGAAATCACGGAGGTCCTGCGATGCCAGAGGACTTTTATAACTTGAGCATGTATTTTATTAATATTTGGACTTGAGCTCATGAATAGCTACTGAATATATATATAATCTCTTTCTCTTGTAAATGAAGGATGTCACAAAGAAGTGGGAGGTGCTAAAAATATTGAAATCTTTCGCCGGACGCAGCCTTAGTTTAAGGGTGAACTAGGATAAAATCTTATGTTTCGATTTCTCTTATTTGCCTCTACTCTGTATTCTTTGTTGTGTTTGTGTGATTAATCCTAACATTTTTTTGGTCAAAAAAACAAACGCACCCTCACCTATAGATTAATGTAAAACTTTTGACTATAATCATTCTCATCCAGCACCTCCAAATAACCAAAGTTGGCAATCTTAATAGTCATAATCACTGAAATCAGAACTTCAAAAAAGCCCCACCCAACGCCGGATGAAAATTAAAAGAAGAAAGGAGCACTTCCAACCACTTTAATAAATAAATATTTTATAGAGCACTAAGTATCATCTTATAAATAATCGAAAATACTATTTAAATGACGACATAAAAAAATTTACAATGACCAAAAAGCTAATAGAGCAAAAGAACAAAAATGAAAGGTAAGTGAGTGCGTGAAGGCCTTTCATGGGGTGTTATGTATCACCTCGTGGTGACCCTTATATAACAAATTTATTTGGTTAGCACCCTTTTATACTATTTTAATGTAGCTAAGGAATTCTAAATTTTGACTTTTATACAACAAAATAAAATACTCATTGCATACTACATACTTCCAATTTTTTTTAAAAGCATATCTTTACTCATATTAATTTTTTTTAACAATATTTGAAATTTAAGATATTTCTAAAAATGTTTTTATAATTCTATTTTATTGAAACCAAATACACTTGTTGGTATGGACTTAGAAACATATGTAAGGTAACAAATGCAAAAGTATATATTATATTAAATCTTAGAAGTCACTTAAGCTGTGAACGCCGAGAGTACAGACTAAATACTCTTTTCAAAAATATATATTTAGGAAAAATGATGTATTTAATATTTCAAAAAGTAAGAAAGGAAAGTAAAAATAGGCAAAAAAAGAAAAAAAAAGACATTGTTACTTGTCAATATGAAAATGAAAAGAAATAATTCGATGGAAATAGAGTAGATGAAGTATAAATATACAATAATGAGAAATTATTTAATCTATTTTCACAAATGTTCTGTGAAAATAAGCCTTCGAAGAAACTTTGCCTAGATAGAGATTTCTCACCTGCCAGTTACTAGATATAATCTATAATCCGCTCACATTAATATTAGGTGAAAAAAATTCGACCACAAAAAAAAAAGTATTAGGTGAAAATAGGATTTTAGAAGTGCCAAGTGTCAATCTAACATTAATTCGTTGATCTCGAAAAGAAAATGGCATTCACTATTTTTAAAAGATCCATAGCTATCCTTTTACGAATATTACATGTATGGACATATGCTTTAATAAAAAAAATGAACTGGTTAGATAGACTTATTTATATTATTACCTGAAAATTTCCATCTGTTACATACAAACTACATATGTATATAAAATAAAAAATTTATATAACGATTATTGACGACTACATTGAAAGTTTTCACTTTTTATTTTATTGTGCCTCTCACTCTCAGCCACAGAGACTAAGGGCAAGCACGAACGCCTCTTCAATTTTTATCTTTTTTTGGTGCTTTATTTATTTGTTGCAAGGATCTTATCTTCTTTTTAAAGAAAAGATTGGCGACCAGAAATGAATTTTGGTATTAGAAACTATCAAAGTAACTTAGGTGTCACCACCCGCTTGAGTGGCGCTGCTGGAGCGCGCACTCTTCCTCACGCAAAAGGTTGAGTGTTCGAATCCCGAGCGCCGCAAGGTGACTTAACCGGTGGCACGTGTGTGGTGGCTAGCATGTGTCGCCCCCAGGGTTTACTCCCCGGCTGTCGGCCGTGCGGGGGTTCCCTGGGTTATCAAAAAAGTAACTTAGGTGTCCTAAAATAAAATAAGGAACTTTACAAAATTGTATTTTTAATAATTTCCATTGACAAATGATAAACTTTTAACTGCACCTTTTTGTTTCCTCGTTATTTCGTTCTCAAGTTCTACAAATTGCACTCCTCATTCTTCAACCCTCATCAATGGATGAAGATATGTTCAGCACTTTTCTTTAGAATTTCACACCTTCAGGTAATTTTTTATTTCCTCTGAGCAATTTGTTTACTCTTTTTTTGCAAGTTTTATGTTATAAATTTGTGCTCTTAGGGGACGGTTTTTTTTAATTAAAAAAAATTCAAGAAACTTATGGTTTAATCGATTATGGGAAAAATCAAGACTACAAAACCCTTTTTCAAAAAAAAAAAAATACTAGGAAAATTCAGAAGCTAGCACACCAAATTCAATTTCATTTTATTGAATTTTTTTTGTACTTTTACTAATTCATTGAGCCGATTTCGTTAAGGTACCCGTTAGTACCGAAAATTAACTAAAATATTAACTGCATCGCAGCTAGAATTTCGTTCCCCCTCATTTAAAATCCCGACTTTGGCACCATGGCTCACTCTCCTTTTATTATTTCAAACTTTAGCACACAAAGTATGATTGGCACCTAATTAATTATGGGAGTGGATGAACAACGTGGAGGTAACGACTTTGATGCCCCTAGTCTTTTCTCTAATCGTAAGTTAATTGCTTTTTTGGAAGTGTCCAACACGTGTTGTTCTCTCTGGAGGACGGCATCGGTTAACTCCCTCAAACACAGGGACCACATTTTAGATAAATAAATAAACATGAGGACCACATTGGTGACGTCATAGATTCATGTGACATCACGGGTTTTTTTATTGATTTTTGGGAAGATAGACCAAATAGTCCCCAAACATTAATTTATTTGGACTTTTTCACCGTGATCCCTAAATTATTCCTAAATATTCAATCTAGTCTCTATATTTTTGATTTGTTCGATCTAGCTCCTCAACTTTTTATCACAAAGTCAAATCAATCCTTCGATACTCTTCACAAATTTTTACGATTACATTATTGCCCTGATCTTTTTATTCCGTTTTACCTTTTTGGTCTTTAGGAGCATTACTATAGTTCCATTTAAGATTATTAACTTATTTATTTTTTTTTTGATAACCCAGGGAACCCCCGCACGGCCGACAGCCGGGGAGTAAACCCTGGGGGCGACACGTGCTAGCCACCACACACGTGCCACCGGTTAAGTCACCCTGCGGCGCCCGGGATTCGAACACTCAACCTTTTGCGAGAGGAAGAGTGCGCGCTCCAGTAGCGCCACCCAAGCGGGTGGTAAGATTATTAACTTATGATCTGTATAATAGTTAAAAAAAACCATCATTATTTAGAGTCATATCGAATTCATTTTCCTTTTATTTTAAAAATAAGTTTTTTCATAAGAATATTTAATGACAACGTCAATTTATCTACAGATTTCTCGTATTTATATTAATCGAAATCTTGTTCCTAATTTTTTAAATTGATACAATGTTCACTTTTTTGTGTTTCGTATTTTCTTCATTAAATTTAGTTAAATTTGTAAGTTAGCAAATCAAAATAGCACGATTATTGACCCGACACAACTCTAATGAGGTTCTATTTTTACTATTATCGAGATCATAAGCTAAAATTTGAGTAAATTGAACTCTCCTAATATTCATGAAGACCAAAAAAAGGTAAAAAGTAATAAAAAGATAGCCATATTTTTCATCGATGTCGAAAATAGATTGAAATGAAATGATATTCTAAAATTTGGACAATAATATGATTATGAAAATTTTGACCTTTTTATGAAAAGTTGAGGAGCAAAATTGTACAAATTGAACCACTCGCCTGGGTGGCGCTGCTGGAGCGCGCACTCTTCCTCTCGCAAAAGGTTGAGTATTCGAATCCCGGGCGCCGCAGGGTGACTTAACCGGTGGCACGTGTGTGGTGGCTAGCACGTGTCGCCCCCAGGGTTTACTCCCCGGCTGTCGGCCGTGCGGGGGTTCCCTAGGTTATCAAAAAAAAAATTTGTACAAATTGACATTTTAGGGACTAAATCGAACATTTAGGAATAATTCAAGAATCAATTATATAAATTGAAAGTTCTTAGACGATATTGCATATCAGGTCAAAGTTTATGGACTATTTGCGTAATTTAGCATTCAACTTTTAGTCCGATCGAAGTTGGTAAATTCATTGTTCGTGTGACATCTCTATTCTTCATATTTTGCATTTACACAATTTTAAATAATGAGGCATGGAATGTAATGACCTTTTTATCCATCATCTTGGGCCAATTCCATTCCACATCCGTCCTTACAAAGATATTATGAAGAGCTAAAAAACTCTTCAATAGCTACCAATTAATTTCTAATTACAGACTTTGCACATGAATGGTCCGAACAGCACATGCACAGTTTTGTTTTTTTTTTTTAGACATGTTGTTGGCAAGGTCATTTTGTCATTTGTCTTTCGTAAGTGGAGGGGTTAACGTGGACAAGTTGGCGACGCACAATTTTATGCTCTCTCTCTCTCTCTAATTCATGACCGGGAAAATGACGCAAATGGTTCGTGAACTTTTTACCTAATATGCAATGTTATTCCTGAATTTTTAATTTGTTCAATGAGGTTCTTGAATTTTTGGTACACGTCTAATTTAGTCCTTAAGTTATATGACAATGTTTGATGTTGTCCATGAATTTGAATAAACGGAATGATAACATTGGATATGTTCATGTAATCCGGAAATTAGATCGAACATTTACACAGAAATATTTAGAGACCACATTGAACAGATTAAAAGTTCAGTGACAACATCGCACATCGCGTCAAAATTCAGGGACCATCTATGTAATTATCTCTTCATGACCTCATGTTAAAGTAATTCACATCACATCTCTACAGAATTTAATATAGACGTAACCTCCATTCACCTATTAGTTTAAGTTTTTGGGTCGGACGTTCTTACACGGTATCGAAATTATATTTCGTTCCCCCCCGTTCATTTCGCATTGTGGGGTGAGATCCTCCGCTCGTCGTATTTCCGCTCATCGTTTCTAATCCGGCTTGCACATGCGTGGCGGCGTGTTAAAGCGGCAAAGCCGATTTGTCCCTCTTGTCTTTCATAAATGGAGCGGTTAACGTGTACAAGGGGGTTGTGGGTGGGTGACCCCTCTCAATCCCCCCCTCTCTCGCTCTCTCTCTCTCTAATTTATGGACCTCACAAGTGGAGCGGGAGGCCAGGCATCAGTGGGGGCATGGAACTTGGCTTGATTCACATAGGATTCGTGTCCAAAATTCGACAGGACTTAGGCCATTTGATATATCCGTGTCCTCCCGTGACGGCAATTGGCTCTCGCGATCCTCGTCCGGCCGCCATCCGAAAGCAACCTTTCGATCGATCGACAGCACTCTAGGAATCACGGACGATCCGTATTAACGTCGTCGCGAAATGAGATCAATCCCGCGTTCATCGGCAAGACGAAGGGTCTTTTTTTTGCTTGGAGAAATGCAATTAGATTTCCCCCCCACCCCACTCTGTTTCGAAGGATAAAAAGGCGCAAATCAAAGGCGAGTCCGTATCGCTCATAACGATCAACGAATAAAAAACATTTTTCGTCCTCCGCACAAATGTTTAAGCACAAGACGACCGTCGATAACGAAAATATTATGCATCGGCTAATTATTTCGAGCGGCACGAGCGATTATTTTCGGGAAAATGTTTTCCAAAAATCGATCAATCTTCGCGAACCGAACGGATCCTAAAATAAACAACACGGAATTGCCGCAAATCACGATAAAATATCATAGGCACAACTCCCCCGCTTAAAATGTGACGGCAGCCGTCTTGTGCGGAATCCGCTTTTCGCGGCCATCGTTTTACTCCAATCCAATCCACTTTGGACTCCTTCGGGTCTTTGTCCTCAACGTGCGAGCGAGCCTGTTCTGGCGTGCTAGCAATTTCTCTCGATGTTCACGGCAGTTTGATCCTAGTGACTGTCGACATTATCTAGGAGCTTAAATTGCTAAGCAGATGCCTCGAGTTTGAGCCCCGCGGCGGAAACCCGATCCGAGTCGGTTTCCTTAGTTCCGGCGATTTCATAATTCGGGCGGGTTTTCTAGTTCGAGTAGATTTTCTCGAAGGTGGGGGGGGGTGATTTTATTCGAGCAAAGATACACCGAAGCGAACAAGGCGAGTATTAGGGTATTCGTTTTCTCTGTGAGTTTTCGGGATGAGCTCTTCGTGAGATATTGTGAGACGACGCTTGTGGGTTTCTGTAATTTAGAGTTAAGGAAACACTCGAGCAACCGAGCGATCGTAAACTTTGTATTCTCTCAATTCTCAATGGATAGCTTTTCTTGTAGAGTAGGTATCGACGCTCTCATCATCGGACTGCATGAATCCTTAGCGTCCTCGTCATTCCTCATCGATTTCTCTTGTAGCTTCTTCTTTTGGCGTCGGGCTTGAACTGCGGCATGAACTTTATCGCCCATAGATATTGCCATGTTGTTACAAAAGTAATGTTGAACATGGAAAAAATCATGCGCGACTACGATATTTGTGATTTGATAATCATCAAATTGAGCAAAGTAAAAAGGAATGGTCAAAAAGCCAATCGATGTGACGCATTTAGGGATTTATTAGAGCCGCTAATCACACGGTTTGGTCAAATGACGGGCACGAATCCAATCCCATCCACCACATCACCTCATCACCAAAAATTCACACTTCCCATCACCACTTATACCAAAGTCAGAAAACGTCATTCCATCATCTGCAAAGTCGTCTCCTACATGCTATATACAATATTATATATATATATATATATATATATGTAAAATCTCCATTTGCTACGGATGAACAAGTTGATTAACGGTGTATTCAATTTAATTTTGTTGGGTTGCAAGAAATCTCCAAAGTCCGGCTATAGCCTGGTGTGCCGGCCACATTCAACGCGATTCAACCGTGCCGAATGAACACGACATGTTCAAATTGATTTGCCTAGTAGCTAGTGACCGACGTATAGTTTTGTTAAATGACGAAATTAAATAAATACCGTGAAAAAATGACCGCCGATAATATTAATGACCGTAATTTACGAAGGCAATTCATAATCATCGTCGTTCGAGTTCTTTTTTTTTTGACGACAAAAATAAGGTTGTTCCGGCGTCTTAGACCGCCGAACGAATGCTTGAATGACAAATGATACGTTGTTAAGTCGCGTGACTTCGTGTAATCACCATCGTGCTACCATCGTATCTCCATAAAATCTAGTGATACCGGGGCACGATGGCCGTCCTGCCGTTCGATCCGTCACGGTGGACATCGGGTCGTGCTCGGCGACGAACGTTCGGTTCGGTCGCCTCGGAGTTCGGACGGAACATGAATATGATAATCAAACAAAAATCGTGTAAGAAGGCGGTACAAGAAGAGGCATGGCTCGAAAAATTAAAAAAAATCTGGGAAATTTGACCTTAAACGAGGAAGAAGCTTTCACGGAAGAGACACGAAAAACCAAACGGCAGCCATCATTCGACAGGCGCTGGATTTGGTTTCGAAGCCCGAAAAGATCGATTCTTTTGTCCTGTTTTGCGCCTTCCGCCCCCCATGACTACGTGAATTTCAGTCGCTCTTCTCGCCAGCTCGCCACTCGAGAAAATCCAACGAGGCCTCCTCCTCCTCCTCCTCCTCCTCCTCCCTATATTTCTGTGCTCTTTCTCCCCTGCTCTTCTTCACCTAATCCCACCGCGCGTCCTCTCCTTCCCGAGCGCGCGGCGTCGGAGCAAAAAGGGTCTCCTCCCGTGAGAGCAGAGAGGGAGGGGGAACTCGGTGCAGCAGCTGCTAGATTGCAGCCCGACCCACGTCTTGTTTTCCTTCAAATATTGTTTGTTTATTTGCGTGCTTCCTTTGGGGGGCGGAGATGGGGACCCGTTTCTTGGCAGTTTGTGCGACGGGGGGGCAATGCGGGCGAACGTGAGGAAGGAGTAAACGGTGGAGGTCAGTGACGGCTTGGGATTTCGTTGACTTTCTCTCAACAAGAGAAAGATTCAATCTTTATCTCTCTCCCTCTCTCTCTCTCTCTCTCTCTCTCTCTGCTGCGTTAAATTGCTTCTTCTTCGATCCATTCCAAGAAACTGTTGTGCAGGGAAAGAGTTTGTCGGTAGATTTGGATACGGATCTGTGAGTGCGTTC
Organism: Syzygium jambos; assembly: GCA_031216235.1. Taxonomy (NCBI): domain Eukaryota; kingdom Viridiplantae; phylum Streptophyta; class Magnoliopsida; order Myrtales; family Myrtaceae; genus Syzygium; species Syzygium jambos. The sequence continues at coordinate 7,813,885 of CM062223.1, forward strand.
CAAATGTTGCTGGCTTCATTCGGTACCATGGTGCTTATTTTCTTGATGGAAGGCTGTTCATAGTTTCTGAGTCCATTGTTTGGTGGTACGTGTGGCGTGATGGATCGGACGAGACATGATCCAGAAACCGGTGGAAGCTTGAATCAAGCTGGTTCTGGTACAGGGGAGCATTCTGAGCGTTCGGCTGGTGAGCCTGGCGATGCTGTGATTGATTTGGAGGATGGTCCCGGGGCAAGTGCACAAGCTGGGCAATCGGAGAGTCGGAGCAATGGTTTGGGGTCAAGTGGGGTTGCTGTTGAAGTGGCTGATAATGCTGTTGGGGTTCATCAAGAGAGAAATGATGGGTCATTTGGGCAGGCGGGTGATCAAGGGACAAGTAGATGCTCTGTGGAGGACGGTGTCAATCGAGAATCGGAAGCAAAGGGATCCGGAGAATCGAAGTCCGAGACGGTAATGGAGGAGGATTTAAAGAAGAATGTCTCTGCAAAAGGGGACGATTCATGTCTGATTGACATTCGTGGTGGCTGTGGCGAAAACGGTGAAGGGGAGAGAGTTTGCAGGATTTGTCATCTGAGTTCTGAGCAATCAGTGGATGCTGTTCCGGGGATGACCATGGGCGATGGTATGACTCCTGCAATAACGAGTATGGAATTGATCCAGCTAGGATGTGGGTGCAAAGATGAGCTCGGGATTGCGCACAGTCACTGTGCCGAGGCATGGTTTAAACTGAGAGGGAATAGGTATTAGTTTAATTTTCGAGCTGCGTATGAAAATTTTCTATTTCTCATCGAGTCTTCTTCTGAAATGATATGTGTGTTGTTTTGTCTGAGAGGGAAGGAGGTTTCAATTTAGCTTTTGGGGTTAACCAAAACCATCCTTCTTAGGTTGGCTTTTTCAGCTTAAAATTCGGCCTACTGTGCTAGAAACTTGTTTCTGAAATCACTGAGGGTAACATTACGAGATTGGACGGTGTTTTTGTTTTTTTTTTTTCGATTAGAGCACTATAACAAATGGATATATCTATCTTGCAATACGCATTGTAAAATTGGAAAATAGGAGCTTAGCATGGTAAGTAGTTCATGATTTGGTAGCAGTAGAGGTAGATTAGGTTGACTTTGCACCTTGGTCTTATGAAATAGCTGTTATTACATTCTGTGAGACTAAAAAGGGTTATTTACCCTACCTTACCAAAAAAAAAAAGGGTTATTTACCCAAATTACATGGTACTAAATTGAGTGACATAGACATTTTTATCCTTAGATATTCGTGTTGCCCATCTATTGACCATACTGGCTATTAGAGCTTAGCATGGTAAGGAGTGGATGATTTGGTAGCGGTAAAGGTAGATAAGGTTAACTTTTGCGTCACTGTCTTATGAAATAGCTGTTATCACATTCTATGTGGCTTAAAGGGGTATTCGCCCAAATCACATGGTCATTTCAGTGACACAAACGTTCTTATCCTTAGCTATAAATACTGCACATCTACTGACCATACTGGAGATAAGAGCTTAGTGTGGTAAGGAGTTGATGATTTGATGGCAGTATAGGTATATTAGGTTGACTTTTGCGTCAACGTCTTTTGAGATTGCTGTTATTACATTTGTGAGACCAAAGGGGAATATTTGCCCAAATTACATGGTCCAAATTGAGTAACAAAGATATTCTTATCCTTGGCTATTAGGTATTGCACATCCACTGACCATGCTGGAGATAAGAGCTTATCATGGTAAGGAGATGATGATTTAGTTGCAGTAGAGTTAGATAAGGTTGACTCCTGCGTCACTGTCTTATGAAATAGCTGTTATTACATTCTATGAGACTGAAGGGGCGTATTTGCCCAAATTACATGGTACTAAATTGGGAAACATAGACATTCTTGTCCTTAGCTATAGGAATTGCACATCTACTGACCATACTAGAGATAAGAGATCACCTTACACCATCAAATATTTCTAGTCTGCTCGTGAAGCCCCGACAGCAAGTTTGAAGAGTCCAGGATCTGGTTCTTCTAACAAGAAAACAATACATTTGGCCACAATATTAAGAATATGGGCATGTTTTGTTTTTAACTGGGATGGTCAATTGTCTCCTATTATTTTTGTTTTCGTTTTATCCTTTCGGATTAGTTGAAGAATAGTAGGGTAGGTAGGATTGTCAAGAATGTGGATTTAGCATGTTAGGACAGATAACTACTTTTCTTTGACGATTCAGCTCATCAATCTATGGGGCTAATCATGGGGTTATGGCACCATTTCCTTCAATGATCTGTTTGCTACTTTCAATGGCTACTGATATTTTTTTCAATTTTAGTTGTGGATGTGAGAATCTTAAAGAGATGCCCTAAATGATGTGGGAATCTAGTATTACAGGCTACTCTTTTAATTAGGCTTCCTATTATAGCAGTTTGGTCATTGCAATTTCTTATGTTCGATATTCTCCGCACTTAGACGTGCTAGCCAATACTTATTGGCGAATCTTTGCTCCTTACGCCCTTTTATTTTGTTCGTAGTCTTATTGCTCTTCTTCTGGATTAGTACATTTTTATAGTAGTAGCTGCTGCTTGTTGGTCATGTCATTTATAATTTAGCCACGTTTGGATAATCTTATTTCCTAATTTTAGAAGACCTGCACTTGCTTTAGAGATCTGTTGTTTTGTCTGTTTAACCATTTCGTGACTTCTTATATGCGAAGAGATGTAGAAGTAGTGTTTGGTTGCATGTGTCCGAGAGATTCTGGATGAATTGTGCACTTCACATCTATTCATGTGTTCTTGTGATCAAGCTTACACATTGTATCTCATAGACTCGAACCGTCCTTTTGCTTTAATGTTTTTCGAAGCTCAACATGTTGCTGGAACTTCAAGGTGTATGAAGGGCAAATTGCTTTCAAGCTTATTGTTCTTCTAAAGCTGTTTCTTCACTGCAGGTTCTGTGAAATATGTGGTGAAACCGCTCAAAATATCTCCGGAGTTGGAGATAATAGGTTCATGGAGGAGTGGAACGAAAGAAGATCCACCGATACTAACTCGCCGGAAAGAGGAGGGTGTTGGCGGGGACAACCGTTTTGTAACTTCTTGATGGCGTGTCTGGTTATAGCTTTCGTACTCCCGTGGTTCTTCCGTGTAAATATGTTCTAGAAGGTGGTGTGGGTGATCGTAGAGAGATTCTTTTTAAATTCTTGGATATCTATACTCGTCGACGCCGCACGGTGCTGCTTCTGGGGGGGGGGGTCTTGGCACGAGCCGTGTTATTGTTAGTCTCGGACATCGAAATCGCTGCATGGATCGACTCCCTCGATTGAAATGATATGGTAGCGGCGATCTGGGTCAGTATACTCTCGAAATTTCTCACATTTTGCAAAGAGGAGCTCGACAGCGATGTCTTTGATTCGCAGAAAAACTGGGAAGTCGCTCCTCACAACTCGATATCTGTCTCCTCGTGGGATTTGCCTTGTCGGGTGCTTTTGTCTCTGCATACTTCGTCTGTGCATAACTGTAAGTTCTTTACGAGATCATCTACAGATTTTACTGCAAATTTGGAGCGCGGCCTTTTTCCATTTCAAACTGCTTCGTCTGAATGTATAACTGTCAGTCCTTCATCAATTACAGTTGCTGCATTTTTGTGGACTTGCAATGGTGATGCTCCGGACTTTGGAACCACAACCCCTGTACATGAAAGCATGTACAGAACTTGCATCTCTTGCTTTGAGTTTTTTGTTTCATTTTCTGTGGCAAAGATGTCTGTCATTCATAGCACGATGCCCATTTTACATAGAGATAACCGAGATTGAATATCGTATATAGCGAAAACGGCTATGTTTTCCTTCAGCATCCCTCCAATCGCGTCTCCAATTGGTGGGTTATAAGCATGCGCATCGCACATATTAATTTTAATTGTGAAAAGAAGTGCAACTTTAGCAATTTCCCCCTTTTTTTTTTCTTTTGAAGGAACAAATGACTCGGACAAAAAAGTATGTTATTTAGTGATCCAATCACAAAAAAAAATGATTTAAGGACTTAATGTACATAAGCTCAGGGATCATTGGTGCTTTTATACCAAATATATACGTGCATGGACACGTAGATAGAATAAAATGAACCAAGAACATAATAGAAGTTATTCATAAAAGATAAAAGGGATAAGTGCAGGTGAAGTCCCTAAACTTGTCACGAAAGTGCAATTGAGTCCAAAAAACCTTCAATAAGTGCAATCAAGTCCTAAAACTTTTACAAATCGGTACAATCAAATCTTTCCGTTAACTCTGTCCAATTTGACTGGCGAAAAATGTCGACGTAGCTAAATTTTTCATTATTTTCTCTTTCTTATGTGGTGTTAAGGTTAGTTAAAGCACTAAAATGACGTCGTTTTGATTAAAATCTCAATTTTTAAACTAAATTTTAGTTAAATTAGTTTAAAAAAATAAAAAGCTTATTTTTTTTAAAAAAAGAAAATATAGGGGAGAAGGTTAGGGCTAGCCGTCCTACCTGTGGCCATTGCCCTGTCGCCGGTGGGGCGTCGATGATGGCCGGAGGGGTCGCCGACGCCTTTGGTGAGGGCTGGGTCAGAATCGAGAGAGGGCTGTGACATTCTCCTCGATCTGGGTGATGGTCATCGGCCCTCGCCGATCATCCCTGATGCTCCACTGTCGATGGGCGGCAGCGGTTACAAGCGGAGGAGGGCCTAGCCTGCATCAGCTGGTGTTTTTTTTTCTCCTTTTTGTGTTTTCAGTTTGGTTTTTTAAAAAAAAAACTTTTGGATTTTTTAACCTAATTTAATATTTTTTTGGTTTGAAACCTAATTTAATTAAGATTTGGTGTAAAAATTAGGATTCGAATAAAAACGATGCCATTTTAGGGCTTTAAGGGTGCGAATGGTAACCATTCTGCTCCAGAAATCAAATTCTTGCCAGAAATTGATTTCTGGAATTCTTGCCAGAAATCGATTTTTGGATGAGAAATCTGTTTGGTAAAACATGATCAATTCTGCTCCAGAAATTGATTTCTAGAACAGAAATCTATTTTTATTTTTTTGGGTACATCAAAAAAATAAATTTCACTCAAACTGAGTGCCCAAAGGTATTCTAAGCCATTTTGTGAAGTTTTGAAATTTTTAAATTTTTTTATTTTTTTGGGCACCTCAAAAAAATTAAATTTCACTCAAAGTGGGTGGCCAAAGGTATTTTAAGCAATTTTATGAAGTTTTGAAATTTTTGATTTTTTTTATTTTTTTTATTTTTTTGAGCACCTCAAAAAAATTAAATTTCACTCAAAGTGGGTGCCCAAAGGTATTTTAAGCCATTTTATGAAGTTTTGAAATTTTTAATTTTTTTTAATTTTTTTTTAATTTTTTTTAATTTTTTGAGCACCTTAAAAAAATTAAATTTCACTCAAAGTGGGTGGCCGGCCAAAGGTATTTTAAGCCATTTTATGAAGTTTTGAAATTTTTGATTTATTTTTTTTATTTTTTTATTTTTTGAGCACATCAAAAAAATTAAATTTCACTCAAAGTGGGTGCCCAAAGGTATTTTAAGCCATTTTGTGAAGTTTTGAAATTTTTGATTTTTTTTATTTTTTTGGGCATCTCAAAAAAATTATATTTCACTCAAAGTAGGTACCCAAAGGTATTCTAAGCCATTCTGTGAAATTTTGAAATTTTTGATTTTTTTGTATTTTTTAAAAAAAATTCACCAAATTTCCTATTTTCTCGAAATCTTGACTTTTTTTATTTTCTGAAAATTTTTATGAATTTTTGTGGAATTTTTCAATTTTTATGCATTTTCTAAAAAAAAATTAGTGAGAAAAAGAGAGAAAATAGGGAGAATGCATTTTGGAAGAGAGAAGCTATAAAAAGTAGCTTCTCTTTTTCTTGCCCAAAACTCATTTTGGAATCAAGAATGCATTCTGGAATCAAGAATGCATTCTGGAATCAAGTATTTTTAACAAACGCATTTTTATTCCAGAATGTGAAAATTGCTCCAGAATGCATTCCGGAAATTTTTTAACAAACGCATTTCTATTCCGGAATCTATTCTGGAACAGAATTTCTATTCCAGAATGGATTCCATGCGCGCCCAACTAACCTTAACGCCACGTAGGAGAGAGAGAAAATAAAAGAAAAATCATGTCAAGCATTTTTCGTTAGTCAAATTGGAGAGTTAACGAAAGGATTCGACGACACCAATTTAACAGGGTTTAATGAGCTGGTCGCGCTTTTTGAAAGATTCAGGATTTTTTTTTGTACTTTCGCGATAAGTTTTAGGGCCTCTGCCGCACTTATTTCGAAATAAAAACATATCGAGCGACAAAATTGGATTCTAAACTCCCCGTTTGTAAAAACAGGGCGATCTCTCTTGCGGGATGTCAGCAGATCATAAGATTATTGTGGGATTTTAATTCATTCATGAAATTTTTGTTGTTGATTTATCCTAACCTTGTACATGGTCAACTTCTAGATTCATTACATTGTACATTTGATGGGAAATTTATAGTTTAGTTTGTGCCTATAAATAGGCCACGGATTGTAACACTGATGTTAGCCAATCCATAACCTGTTTGGATAGATTTTTCCTGTTTGTTTAATCCAAATTTCGTTGTGGACATACTTCGATTTTTTTCAACCCTGTATACTTGTAATTTTCGCTATATACAAATATTAACACATAGATTCATATATATATTTTCATATTTTTCTAAAGATTGGACAATATTTTCAATTGCGGGTGGATCGCGGAAAAAAAAAACTTCTATTTATATTTAATTCCAAACAAACACGTCATTATCAAAATTTCTCACGCGACGAATTGAGCCGAGTCGATTTCGAGCATCGGTGACGAAAAAGATAGAAAAAAAAAACTTTTAAGTAGTTATATCTCATCAAGTACCTCCGAGGTGGTTCGCCATATTGAATAATACTTACTCCTACTGGTAATTTCGAAACCCTACTAGCCACAAGTTCGAATCAGTCAATTACTCCTCGATCTCGGAAAAATCCCGATTTGCGAGGTAGGTTTGACCGATGCACCGGATGCAAAGATAACTCCGGCTTTATTCAAAACTCGCACCCGGTCCGGTCGTGCCGTCGGCGACGGGCTCGCCCAAAATGATTCGCCGTATTGATCGCCCGTCCTCGCCCATTTCCCGCCAATCAGAACATTATGAGCACGAGCGGGTCGAGCCCGACGCGCCCATCTCGGGTCGGGTCGGGTCATCTCGATGGCCCGGTTCGTCCTGACCCACGCCCCAGCGGCCCACGCACCAACGCACAAAAACCCTAGCTTTCCGCCCTTCCTCACTTCCAGTTCCATCACCGCTCGCCGACTGCTGCTGCTCTACTGTTCTGCATCGCCATGGTCTCTCTCTCTCTCTCTGTGCTCTGTGTGTGTTTGCGCTTTGTGGGTGCGTGCGTGTGTGTTGAGGTTGTGGTTGGTGGGACTAAAGCCATGGGGGAATTGCAGGCGTCGGAGAGGAAGCTGTCCAACCCCATGAGGGAGATCAAGGTCCAGAAGCTGGTCCTCAACATCTCCGTCGGCGAGAGTGGCGATCGCCTCACGCGCGCCTCCAAGGTTGTGATCGCGATCGCGATCGCGATCGTGTGCGTGTGTGTTCCCTCGTTTTTCTTTGCCAACCCAGCAAGGCTGATCTGTTGTTTTTCCCAGGTCTTGGAGCAGCTCAGCGGCCAAACTCCTGTCTTTTCGAAAGGTAGGAGCCTCTCTGTACACCCTTTGCTTCTGTGGAAAATGGGTTCTCGTTTTTATTTCTAAAGGTGTTCTCTCTTTTTTTTCATGCTCCTGTGGGTTTTTCTGGTGAAATCGATGGAAACTTAACTGCATAGGAAATTGAATTGTGGTCATACTAGGGGAATTTAAGATTCTGGAGAAAATTTTAGTCCATGGAGGCGGTCGTGGAACCGCATACAAGATCGAGTCGCGGTCGATGAAGGAACATTGAGTAGTTTCGTTGTTATTGATTGATTGATTGGTTTGGGCAGCGAGGTACACTGTGAGGTCGTTCGGGATCAGGCGTAATGAGAAGATTGCTTGCTATGTCACGGTGAGGGGAGAGAAGGCGATGCAGCTGCTCGAGAGTGGTTTGAAGGTGAAGGAGTATGAGCTCTTGAGGAGGAACTTCAGTGACACTGGCTGTTTCGGGTTCGGCATCCAGGAGCACATCGATCTTGGAATCAAGTAAGTTTGTGTGTGCTTATTCTGTTTCTCTGCACTAATATAGTTTTGAACAAAGATTTCCTTTGTCGCTTAGTCTTGTGCGATAGGAAAAGTCGTGAACTTATTTTTCCTGTCATAAAGCGAAAACCTACACGTTGTAGTTGGTATTGATGTTGTGGGCTTCTCTACATTCTAATACAACGTCTCAGATGTTTGGTTCTGAATGCTATATGTGGGTTCTAGGGTTGCTGTTGTACAAAGTCTATGGACTAAGAAGGAAGGACAATGTAAAAGATATTTCACATTGTACAATCGGTGTTCCTCCATTTTGGACTGTACATATACTGCAATAAAGCCACCGCAAGTGCTATAACTTCGTACAACGCTGTCATAAATTTTCAATCAATCACTTGAGCGTCAAAACTTTGGAAAAACGGTCATTTTAGTCCTCAACTCTTCGATTGATTGCTTGAGTGCCATAACTTTTAAACAATGTTTACCATGAGTGCAATGCCACGTCAAATTTCAATTGATGGCATTTGTGGTAAAATGGTTTTTAAAAGTTGTGGCACTTAAGTAATCGATCAAAATTTTATGGCACCGAAGTGCCGTACTAAAGTTTTGACACTCAGGTGATTGAGTCACGACCAAAAAAAAAAAGGTGATCGAGTGAAAAGTCATGGCACCAAAGTGAACGTCATACAAAAATTATCATTTTTCCCCTGAAACCGTGTCTTTACTTTATCTAAAAAGGGTTATTCTTTTTTTAGGTATGACCCTTCAACCGGTATTTATGGCATGGACTTCTATGTGGTCTTGGAGCGCCCTGGGTACCGTGTTGGTCGCAGGAGGAGATGCAAATCTCGTGTTGGAATTCAGCACAGGGTTACAAAAGAGGATGCAATGAAATGGTTCCAAGTTAAGTATGAAGGTGTGATCCTTAACAAGTCTCAAAACATCACAGGTTAGGGATACCGTATGTCGAAGGATTCGCTGAGTTTTTGTTTTGACAGTTTCTTACTTGGTAATACTTTTGTATTGGAAGCTATATATCCTCTGTAGGGTTGTTTGAGATGGAGTATAGGAGGAAGTTCTGGTAATTTATTGTTTTTGACTCTTATGTAGACTACCTTTTGGTTTTTTCATAGTCTTAGCAAACGGTGTGTGTCACATCTTATTGTTGCTCTTTCATGCCATTTCTGCCCTGTGAAGGTATGTGTTAGTAATCCCTTAGGCTGAAGTGTCACCCTTAAACTAATTAACAAAATACCATGTTCCAAAGCTGTTTGGACTGCGGAGAATCTGTGGAATTTTTGATAGGTAGAGTTTGATGGTATTTTCTGAAATAGAGATCTCTTATGACTTCTAAATTTGAATGGGAAGGTGGTGCTTCATTATATGGAAATATCCAACAATTAAATGAAAACAATAATCGACTAAATTGAAAATAACCATCAATTCATCATGGATAACAGAAGGCTTCGCCCTTACAGCTTGGAATTGTTCAAGTTTTACCTAGTGAGGTCCCTTAATTTACACATTATGGAATTGTGTGAGACGATTGCGTGTAATCTCGGGTGTACAAGAAGTAACAAAGGGGAGGCTCGATTACTTCCAGAGTCAAATACCGGATGGTCATTATCATCTCCTTCAATAATTTTAAGAGTGAGATTGGTTCTGTTACTGAAGAAAGGTGTTTTGTACTTCAGGATCTCAGTAGCTCCACAAGTTCTTTCTTCTTTAGCCTTGAATAGCCCCTGACACCTCTAGTTTTAGCCAACTCCTTGAGCTCTTGAAGTTTCATCTCTTCTATTTTCCGTGAAGTGGAGTCATTGCTCCCGGCTGCGGCTGGCGATGCCTCATTCCACTGTTCTTCCTTTCCCCTCGGTGCCGATGGAAATGGGATCGGAGACTTCTTGACAAATTTGGATGGTGGCCTTGTTAACTTGATGTCGGTGACTGGCGACGTAATGTGTTCTAGATCCTCTTCTTTCATCTCTTCTATTTTCCGCAAAGTGGAGTCATTGCTCCCGGCTGTGGCTGGTGATGCCTCATTCCACTGTTCTTCCTTTCCCCTCGGTGCTGATGGAAATGGGATTGGAGTCTTCTTGACAAAATTGGATGGTGACCTTGTTAACTTGATGTCGGTTGCTGGTGACGTAATGTGTTCTACATCCTCTTCTTTCTTAAGGAAGCGCTTTCTCCTTGGCTTTTGCTTGTTGTCTGCCCGAATCATCACAAATAAGTGAACAGAAGATGACTGGGGAACTATTTTTGTTCCATTTCAAGCATGAAAGGCCAGGATTTATCATTGTAATCAAGTGAGATCGTGAGAGAGAGAAGCTGTAAATTTGCATTTCCGTACTGGCATTAGACTAATGCTATACACACAAGGCCTGTAGATCAGTCTCCGTAAGCGTTACCTTTTGCTCGCTTCCTTGATCGGCGAATGATCTCCAAGACTGACTGGGCCGCAGGTTTATTCTGGTTCGGGTCGGTTTCTTTCTTCTCATCACTCACCGACTCTGCCTTTGAGATTGAAGATTGTATCCGTCTGAACAGAGAAATTATCTCTTCCTGCTTGACAGAACTAACCTTTTTGTCGGAGGACGGGGATATCTTCGATACACCATCCTTTGCTCTTCCTGAAGCAGAAACTTTTCTAGGAGATTGGCTTCTTTTACTTCCATCAGGACTCGTCTCAGTATGCTCATTTCTTGGCCTAATGATTGAAGTAAAATGTACATTCTCTGCCAAATTCAACAGGCTGCATCAAGAAATGGCCTCTCAGTTTCGAAGTTTTAATGCCCAGCACTAGAACTAGGACATGGCTAACAGTCCTTAATGAAAAGAGTGAATAGCTGGAGAAGCTTGCATTGTAACAGTTGCGAGAAAGAGATAATCAATAGCTTATTCAGTCCTAGTGATTAAGAACTCATTGAATTGCTGATTAACAGCGATTCCACGTTGTGATCCGCAATATCTTCCTTAAATTATCAGCTCGTTCTTCGAAGACATTCCTCTCGCTATGAAGCTATTGATGCACCAATTAAAAGAACTGAAATTGCAGGAAAACTGGAACTGGGAGTATTGGAATCGGAATACGCGAAGCTAAAACTTCTAGGACGAGTTTGGTCGAATTCGTTACCTTTAGGAGAACTAACAGCGGTTCTGACCTTGAGTTGTTGCTGCTTGATGGAAGCTATTGAAGCAGGAAACTGGACGATAACACCAGAATGCAGATTCAGCATCACTGAATCCATCACTGGTTTATGAAGTTGAGATTTTTCTTGATTCACTCTAACATGAACCTAGTATTCCTCGTCTGTTCTCAGTGGCGACACCTACTGTTTGTGGTTGCTGTTGCTTCTAATCGGACGGAACATATTGGGACCACATCTTTCAAATGTGTACAAGGCATGTATTCGCACTCTCTTCCAAGCTCCACCACATCTTTTCCCGAGTTTCTCTCTACCTTATATCTTGAAGCTCTAGATGTCAAGTCTCCAATGACATAGAAGGTCCAAGAGCATAATATATGGACAAATATGCCGTCGCTCCTTGTTAGAAGATACTCGAAATTAGGTCATAGCGTGCCGTGAAATTAGTTGGTCTGTGGATGACCAATCTATCCTGCAAGCATCCATTGCCCCCAAGTTCTCATGTGAGCGTTAATGTCGGCAAACCGGCCAGACGCGATTCAACTAGTCCACCCATTTAAGAAGTTTGAAATGGGACTTTTACTTAATACCAGACCACTAGAATCTTTAAATGCACGGAAATGTCACGTTTCTTTGATTATTTATTTATTTATTTGTTTGGTAAGGTTCTTTCTTTGATTATTTTATCACTCTCTTTATACATAAATGATAAAACTCGTGGCGTGTTTGGGTTTGCGATAAAACGAGGATACAGGAAATCACATATTGTCCTTGTGTTGGTGTCATATTTTGTGTTGCTACCAAAGTGTTTTATTGCCGACATACAATTTTTTGGTAAAAAGAGTACGCCGGAACTTGTTAAGTCATGTCAATTTTGATTTTGTCAGCCTTGTGTTCCTCAATTTCTTCATCTCATATTGTATTTGTATTTTCATGGTGTGTTAAGAATGAACGCCTTTCTACAAAATAAAAATTGTCAATTTCTTCTCTAAAGGTGGTCCAAATCCCATTCCGATAAAAAAAAAAGTGGTCAAAATCGTTAAATGTTTAACATGAATTAACCGAAAATGAGCCAATTAGTGTATTTAGAGTTACGTGGGGGGCAAAACTCAACATTGACTTATATTCCTAATATCATTTAATATATTACTGGTGGAGAAAATTTGTTACTCCCCTTGAATTAGTCAAACGATGGAATGTAAAACCAACAAAAGGAAATTTGAGTTTGAGATATTGCTGAAATAGAGAGTAAAAAAAAAGATTTTGATTCCGTGCATCACACATTCTATCACTGATCGTTCAAGTAATACAGGGAAAACTCTTTTCTTCCTCGTACCATTTTACAAGTACACAGAGACAGGAATTTGTGAGATAGTGTGAAGAAATGTAACAATCATTCCAACAATCACCCTTTCTTTAGCAAAATTTCCAACAACATAAACTTGGTATGTCCCAATCTTCAGATGCGCAAAACAGCGAAAACAGGTTGTGATCCTGATAAACACTGGCCAACACTCACTCAACAATCTATAGAAATGCAGCTCTGGGTGAGGTTAGCGTCGGTTTTGCTGACGAACGGATCGATCTTTACCCAGACGAGAGAGAAGACGGAAGCCAGAAGCACCGACCAGAGAACCACAATGGTCGGAGTCCTGTTCTGCCTACCCATGAGACCTTTCAGGAATGGATAAAGATGAAGAATCACCCAGAATGCAAAGAACACCTTGCCAAAGAGCGGTCCCCATGCCTCATAGCCTTTGTTTAGCGCATCAGAGAACCCGGCAACGACACCCACCATGTTAACGATGAGAAGAGTGGTTGGAGGTATCAGCAGCGTCGTCCACTTGATGATGTAGAGCTCACCAAACTCCGCGTCGTCGGCCGCTTTGGCAGTGACCGTGAAGTTGGTGTCTAGGCCAGCTAACATCTTCAGGAATCCTTGGAAGACGGCAAAGAGATGGGCCGAGACACCTCCGATCACCCAGAACTGCTCGTTACGCCACCAGTCCTCAATGCTCACACCACTCCATCGCAGCTCGAGCACACTTGTGACGATGATGGAGAGGAAAAGACCAAGAAATAGCATGCTTGCCAAGTTGGAAAGCTGAAAAAGAAAAGAGTAGAAAATAATAATATTCTCCTAATCAGGTCCCAGAATTGTGAGGTCATTGGATACACGTAATGTATCAATCAACTTCTGCTATGCTTGTTGATCTTAATATGCTAGAGGATGCAGGTGAGACAATGACCATAGAAAAAGAGTGAAAGATACTTGCAATGAATCGACGTGGTCGTATCTCCTTTTGTTTAGTTCATGGCTATATATCAAGCACAGATTCCATGTACTTCTCAAATTCTTGGGAATGTGTTCAAGACCCTTGTTACATAAACCATATCTTAAGTAAGTCTTTTAAGAGGTTGAGCGAGTTAAATTACCGTTGGAATGATGAACTTTCCAGTAAGGAGGCAGATCGCAGGAATTGAGCAATAGGCGACGAGAGGGAGGGACGTGAATGGATAAACGATGGTGTTTATGTACGCCAATCTTTGAAGCCACTTGAGTCGGCCTCCGCCAAATCCATACCATAGTGGACAATGTCTACTCAAGAATATTTCCACGGAACCCAGAGCCCATCGTAGAACTTGGTGCAGTCTGTCTGACAAATTAATGGGCGCTGATCCCTTGAATGCAGGCCTTAAGGGCATGCAATAGATTGACCTCCATCCTCTGCACTGCATCTTGAACCCTGTTAAGATATCCTCAGTAACCGAGCCGTATATCCAACCGATCTGAAAAAAGAATAATTGAGTCAATATCAATAGCGAAAACTAAAATGGTCGGCATAAGCATATAAGATACAGAGAATTAAGAAAGTTAGCAATTTGAACGATGCAAGATGATTGAGAATATGTTCCTCTAACAAAGAATTGAGAAGTAGCCAAATTAGCTAGTGCGGCACGGAAGAAAAAAGCAGCATGACGCAAAACGAGGAGAGAGATTGACATGATATGCCATGTGAGTACCTCTTTGCCCCATGCGGTCTTCTCTTCGTAGCCACAGCTAATGACATGAATGGCTTCTTTGATCAGCATAGACGGATTGACAGATTCAGGAACTCCTCCATTTTCCATCAGCGTTGACTCGATAAACACGGAGGACAAGCCAAAGGTTTTCTCAAAGCTCATCTGAGAGATCAGCATTGATCTCTCATGCTCGTCATAATCTGTTAGAGAAGGCCAATTAGCATTAACAAGCAAAAACCAACTTGATTTTCACAGACAGTTGCATTTATATTCTCGACTTACTGTCAATCTCTCCAAGGTTGAAGATGGCGGCATTTAGGTCTTCCCTTTTTGAGTCTCGGTAAACTTCTGAGAGATCTTCAGTGGGCTTCTTTGGAGGGCAGCAACAAGAGCAGCAGCCGCACCATGAGCATGATGAGGAGGGCTTTGGTAAAGTCGGCATAAAAGAGGGGCTGTATCCATAGAGTGCTTGCCTATTGAAAACACATCCTGTCCCGACATAAACTGGTCCTTGGATTCCATCCAGCCCTTTCATGTTGACCTGATAAAAATACAGAAAAGTTGTGATCGGACCTTGGCGTGGAATTCATGTTATGCCATAGAAACTAAGCTCCAAAGTTTTTTGACACCCAAACTAAGTTGACTAAACTTTGTTATATGTACACGTACACGTGTCATGAACTCGAAACTCAACTCCTAAATGTGTAGAAGCAATGTCGGTCTGAGTCCTATCTTAGAATGAAGCATTCACTATGATTAAAAATAAAGCTCAAGTGAATAATCATTTTCCCAAATTTTGACTCCTAAACTGTAGTATTTTCCCAAGACATGTGACTTGATACTATACAAGTATGAGGTTTCTGAATAGCTCACTAATGGATAGTTAGGTTTGGTAAATCAGATACAAGCAAATGCATATCGGCATCATCTAAGAATTGGCTAATTAAATCAATTAGAAAAGTAGTAACATTTAGAACTCACATCGAAGAAAACGATATTTCGGTTGGCATATCGATCACTGCGATCAATACCATCAAATCTCTGAGGGAACTGCACATAGCACACGTCCCTACCAACTTGAGGATCCATCAGGAAGCACATTGCTTCACGAACAGCATTACTATTGTTAACGTAATGATCACAGTCAAGGTTGAGGATGTAGGGAGCGTTTGTCAAAACTGCAGATACTCTCACCTGTTTATTCATGATTTTCAGCATAAGTAACGGAAAAGGTATTTAAAAAGCAGAGTGTAATCAGCAGAAAAATTGCTATACCAGAGCATTTTCCGCTCCGGCCTTTTTATGATGTTGGAAACCGGGTCTCTTCTCTCTGGAAACATACACCAGCCGAGGAAGTTCATTTCCCTCGATGTCATGGGCTCCACTATTTCCGAGGAAAACCTTGAATGGGTAAAACAGCTAAGTCTCAGAATAACTATTTTTAACACCGTACTGCAAGTTATGAAAGAATTTGACAGAAGAACGATAAAGTCTCTTTTTAGACAGTTATTTACGTGGATCATTTGCTTAAACAAGAAATCTACCATGGCAAGAGAATGATGAAGTTTTTTTTGTTGACTTCTTGTCTTGAAATTGTTCAAGACAAAATAAAGAGGAGACAAAATTTGGAAATAGGCTGCTTCACCTGAATCATTCCAGGGTGGTCACGAGAGTTATTTCCAGGCCAAGGTGTCCCATCCTGCATAGTCCAACCTTCCTCCGGCGCTTTCTGTGCTTTTGCTACCAAAGCATTAACTCGAACTTTATACTCCTCATAGTCTCTCTGTTGCCACATATCAAATACCAAATGAAAATAAGAGTTAATCAAATAAGATTAATAGTTACACTATGTTCATTACTGTTCATAGATTTTGAGCTCCGAATTGACCCCATCAAAGTATCAAAAGCAGGAACAGGGTAAAACTTACTTTCATTGCTCTACGTTCCTTCACAAAAGAAGGCTGAATTTTATCCTTCAAGTAGTCAATCTTCTGAGAGAAGTAGAACTCAGGCGCACGGGGCTCGATTGAAAACTTTTTGCAGAAAGGTACCCACTTTCTTGCAAAGTCGGCCGTTTCAACAAGAGACTCAAATGTGAGCATCGCAGCGCCATCATCAGAAACATAACAAGAGACTTTGTCAACAGGATAGTCCACAGCGAGGATGGAAAGCACTGTATTGGCTGTGATCAAAGGTGGTTCTTTCAGTGGATCGACTGTACTCACGAAGAAGTCAACAGCAGCAAGCTCCGAAGGTTCACCTTCTCTTTCATACCTATTGTGGGAATGAACAAAACAAATTCTGAATCTCACTTTCAATATCAAGTTTGAGAGCTATATCTATCTTACAGTTTTGAGTATCACGAACATGTGCCTGTTTCACGTAAAAATCTATCTAAGAAAACCTTAGTGAAAGCAATTAAGGATTATTTTCACAAGGTCACCAAGTTACAGTCAGGTGATTTTTTTGTTTTTTTTTGACTTTGTCAAATTTGAATCTGCATGATCTGAAAACAAGAAAAAGTTGAAACTGTCTATTCAACAGAGACCTATGGTTTTGAAGCCCAATTTCTAGTATAAACCTTGAGAGAAACCATTCTGCAGATTGAATGATCAGCAAAGCGTGTTGATGTTCATAGAGTGTTTAAAATTTAATGGCTCTAAGAAGTTGACGACCATCTCTTTGTTTTGGTGGTTGAATGCATACCTTGCAGATAGTCGGTCAACATAAGTGATCCTATTTACGGGAGACCACTTAGGAAACTGATCCAACACCCATGAGTATGCGAACCAAATCTCGCATATTATGGATGTAAGCCATAATCCATAGGCGCTGTCGACTGGATGTGTCACTCGGTATTGGAAGAAGAGTGCCAAAATGATCAATCGCATTATTATTACGGTTCGGTACGGTGCGAGTTTGCTTTTGGGAATGGGGATAACGGTTGAGAGTGGCTCCGCAGCATCAGCGATTCTGCAAAAGCAACCAGCATGATCATGGAATCGTTAATCTATTACAAAAGTTGTAAAAGGAGTGAATCAGTGAAAAAAAAGAAAAAAAATTAAATGGACTATGAAGTGACGTTACCATGTCAGCATGGTCATAACTTCCTAGATTAAAACAACAACTACATTCACTTTGAAATTTAACTTATTTTATGTAAAGGTACACTTTATACTGAGATCTAACACTCACCGATCTGACACAATCACAAGAAGTAGGAACATAAATAAGAGATAGCAAATGTACTAGGCCCAGTCCATCCTATAGCCGACACTGGAAACATTAACCGCATAATAAACAAAAATCAAGCGACAAATACATTGTCTTTTTTCTAAGCAATTTCTATCGATCAATGATGATCAATCGAGCAATCCTATCAAAAAACTACCTAGAAAAGTGTCTATTCATGGACCAAGATCGACGTTCAAACTAAAGATCATGAAAATTTTGAGCTGTTAAGAATCCTGAATCCTAATTCCAAACTAATCATCCTTTTTTGGAGTTTTTGGATCTCATTAAGATTCTGCTTTATCTCCACCAACTCGTCCAAGACATCCATTCTTTCATTTTACGTCTGTGGTTTCTTAGTACTCACTGCTTCTCCTCCATCTGCTGCTCTGGCGGAACTTGAGCCTCTTTCTCGGCCTTTGTTGGGGCCTTCTTCTTCTTATTCTTTTTGTCCTTCCAGCTCTCCACTCTATTCTTCCAGATAGGGTTCCCAGACTCATCATTGTATTCTTCAAGAAAAGCATGAGACAAGATAGTTTCAAATACATTGACTATAAATTGATCTGTACAAGCACTATATCAAACATATCTATCAAAATTCCCTTTACAGTAGCTAAGTACATACCACTATCCAACGTAGACACACTGCTGATGTGTCTAGCATGAATCCCAACGTCCTGTAAGAACCAAAATGGATGTAGTCTTCACACTCTAAACTTTTATGCAAAACTAAGATGGGGCATAAATTAAAGCTACTGAAAGCAAATGATTCATCACATATCTGATATTAGAATCAATCTGATTTGCTCTCATCTAAATGTTGAAGAATCAATGGCCAGAGCTGCCAAAAAATGCTTATACCTGAGAATCATTCAAGTGAGTGGCCATTGTCGATCGACTTCCCAATTCATTTCTCTCAGCATCAGCCATCGAGTTTGCTGTATAAAAAGAAACCATTGCAAATAAGTTAAAACCATGTCATGTTTGGAATGCTGTTACTCTCCATCACATCACATCCAACACATTCCAACTGGTGTATATATAATTGCCATCTGATTGTTCAAGCTTCTACATTAACTCATCGAAAGAGTGACCGACGTGAAGGCAGAAAATGATGAGCATTTTCTTTCCTCTTAAGTTCTATCTGTCGGTTTTGTTGGTGAAAATCAGAGCGATCAGCAAAGACAAAGTTTACATGGATCTTCAACTTAATTGCAACTTGCAATAGATACATTAGTAGAGCCTAACACCAAACACAGTCACGAATTCTTTTGTAACCCATTAGAGTTTCCCATCTCATCATCATGATCAATACCCAAGAGATCACTCCCAGGGCAACATTTTTTTTTTTGGGTAAGGGCTCCCAGGGCAACATTCATGTCTTATGATAACAACAATGCCATGAATGAGCACCAATCCGATCAAAATTAACAAACAACACCTAAAAAACACAAATAAAACAAAAAAGAGAAAACAATTTGTATGAAACTAACCTCGGAAACAAAAAAGAAAAGGAAAAGAAGAAGCAAGAAAGCAATGTGGTACCTTCAAATGGAGTGCTACAGCGCAAACACACTTTTCTTCCTTCCTTAAGCTCATATTCGACACAAGCCTTGCAAATGGGGAAATTGCACTCCAGACAAGCCACGAAGACCTCGCCTTTCTCGTCAACCCCAACACTCTCTCCACAGGTGTTGCACAGGGGAACCCCGGATTCCATCATCTTGGCCAATCTTTTCGTGACCCAATGAGTTCTTGGCGATACCCAGGTGGAGTATTCCCGTATTCTCTCACTTCTTTATATGAGAAAGCGAGACAAGAAAAGGGAGAGCATGAAGGCTCGGTGAGAAGGCGGTGGAGGAGGGATTCTTTGGAACGCTTAAAGGGGATGATATGGCGGTGGTTGGGAAGGTGAGGAGGGTGCGATGTTGGTGTCATTGTGTGCAAGCACAGAGAGAGAGAGAGAGAGAGAGAGAGAGAGAGAGAGAGAGAGAGAGAGCAGAGCAGAGGTTTGGTTCGGGAAACAGAGGAGGGAGATGACATGAAACTTTCGCGGGAAGATGAAGGAACGTGTTCTGTTGGGCTGCTCACATCTTCAAAAGCGACCGCAAGATCGCGGACGAATTTATAAAAGAAATGGAGAAAAACCAATTAATAAAACTTATACTTGTTTTGAGTTGAGTATACTCAATGAGTATTCTAAAAGTTTTATTATAATGACCAATTTAGTATAAGCAAAGGAAAATTTCTTTTTTTTATCGGAAGAACAGTTCTCTCATGAGTTTGAATTTGTGGACTGATTTGTCCTGGCATACTTTTATTTGTATCGACTAACAGTAATACCAAGAGTCCTAAACATAATGTACAAAATGCAATCGAGTCGAGTCCTAAACCTTTTATTTAATTAAATCACTTAAATCTCGAATTTTTTTATTTCAAAATTGTAGCGTCTTATAATGCAATCAAGTCTTAAGCCGCGTATACAAAGTGCAACCAACAGTTAAATATTTTACTTTGTCATAAGAAATGAATGCGATCAAGTCATATTTTGTCTCAAAATTTTTTGGTCCTCGTGAAAAAACTAAGAGGCGATAGTGCAGAAGATCGAAAGAGAGGCGATTCAATAGTTTGAGCACGCTTCAAATCTTACTGAATAATTCTTGTTCGAGTTTAATAGTTTCCCAGACCTTTACAATACGACATTAATTCTAAAGAAGGAAGAATTTGATTGGAGACCCCAAGGAAATCCCTTGTCGCAGTTTCCTAGAAAATATTTACTAGTTTCATTAGACGAGAAAATTATCCAAAAGTCATAAACCTATTGCATTTTTGTCAATTCAGTTATAAATCTATTATTTGTGCCAATTGAGTATTAAACTTTTTCATGTTTTGCAATTGATACCATCCGCCCAATTTTGGCCGGTAATCATTGACACGGACGTTGGACGCAGCATAGCCGACGCTAATGTGGATAATTTGAAATAATATTTTTTAAATAATATTTTTTCATTTTCTTTGCCCTTCTTCCTCCGCCAGTCGCGGGACCGGCGGAGGCAGAATGGAAAGAAAAGGAAAAAAAATAAAAGATTTGACTGTGCCATGTAAGACAGCCGATGTCTACCTCAGTGATTTCTGGCCAAAATTGGTCGAATGGACTCAATTGGCTAAATCTGAAAATGTTTACAATTTAATTGACATAATAAAAAAATTTAGAGCTGAATTGACGAAAGTGCAATTAATTTAAGAATTTCTGGACAATTTTCCCTCTGCGTTCACATGAGTGAGCTATACAGGGCAAATCTCCTTTGGCAGTGGGCTAACCAGCGGACACACATCACATGGGCCAAGGTTTCGGCAATTGCCGAAAGAGGAATTCCCCAGCGAGAGAGGCACTCACGCAACGTTCATATAACCCCATTCATTGCATTTGCGATTGCTGTGTAGCCGCGAGTTCTGAGGCTTTTGGGGCTCACACTTAAAGGGATTTCTTGGAGGCTGAAAACGTACGTCTTTCTATCGGCAATCAGATTTTTATAATAACCATCTTACGTAAAGCTATCACAAGCTAGTGAAATCCCTTTCTATGTCAATGGGGGTGTTCGAAATTCTTTAAGCATCCGCCTAATCACCACTAGGTGTCGTTGTTCTCCATCCTATGGTCCCTGGATAATTATCGTAGATGCGCGTGTCTGTGCTTCTAGAGATGACTCCAAGATGTTGCAAGTATATATTGAATACTTTCGTGCTTTGGTAAGTTGGTAAATTTCGAATTCAACTGCACTTTTAGGTGGGGCACGATATGACTTGTGACTCAACTTTCTCCAGGATGCTCCTGCAATCTTTTGGCGAGCCTGGAAGGAGGGCCCAATCATGACAAGTGAGCAATCGTGAGATGTCCCAAAACTTTTCTTAAATCTCTATTTACCGTAACGATCTTTAGTATTTTATATAGAGTGCAATGTCATCTCCGAATTGTTGATTAGTTTAATTAGGTCATCACTGAACTATTTTGAAATATTTAAAGTCATCCTTTTATTCACCCAAAGGGTTTAAATTAGACAAAAGGGTATTATCAAATACGATAAAAATGACATTTCTTCCTCAATCTTTCAATCAAATTGTGCAAGACGATGGAGAACAAAGGGCTGATTGCTTTATATGCCTCCAAAGAAAATAACCAAAATGTTTTTATCTGTTTATCAAAAGAGCTTCTAATGTTGTTTTCCTGATCTTCTTGTTTTTATGAGAACAATGCAGTGCTAAGTAATCCTAAAATCGCCATTGAAGAGGATCGACCAGGTTTAAACCAGTTTCAAGTGATTATGCGAACAATATTCACACGTGTGGATTTTCTCCATGCGACACATTTCAGTGAATTAGTGTCTATTCAAATAGATTTGTTAGTGGTCACGATATGTAGAAGGACGACGTTGGATTTTGAACAAAAATTTAGAGTCTGATGGAGCCAATTGAAAATTGAGGGATGTCATAACACATCATTCAGATATTTAGTTGACTCTATTGAAAGCAGAGGAATAATATATTGCCCATGGGATTGAACTTCAAGGGCTAGAAGTGTCTCGATCCAATTTATTTTGGAGTCAATGTACCATGATTTTGGGACAAAAAATTCTAATCTATCAAGATGGTATATACGATTTATCTCCAGAGTTACATCAATCTGACAAGTAAAAGGCTTTATGCTCTCTGCTTGCCACAACTTTCTGTGAAGGGACAGGGGTGGGTGAAGGAATTGGGACCATTATCGAGCCATTTCACTTCATCGCAACAAGAAGAACCTAGGATTATACTGGCATATGCTATTCCCTTTCACTGGGATATCCATGTTCCGGTGCCAATGCTCTCTGTATAAAAGAGAAACTTCGACGTTTGGACTAGTGCGGCGAGTCAACTCGGGCGTGGCTGAGAGAGAGAGAGAGATGTGCGTGGAAACGTGGAATGACAGCGTAGTTCTCCTTTGGCATGACAGAAGGGAGGGCATGCAATGCATGCAAGTGCAGAAAACCTTGTCTCTTGCCAAAGGAGAATTGCCCTGCCATTCACTGGCACAAAAGTGACAAAACCAAGAACGGCATCATCGCATTATGTCTTTCTACTTCGCACAACGATTAATGGCCCCGATCAGAGAACGGGCGGGAGGTGTGTTCTTGTATGTATTAGTTCGTATAGTTCTTGCCTAAAGAGCTTTTAACAGCTTTGAGGGTGTCACTTGCTATATTGGGGATGAAATTGCACAGATCAGATTTCTGAGATTCGTCAAGACCGAAGTTTCTCTTGCTATTTGAGTGACAAAATGTAGGAGATTTCACAAAAACATGCTTGATGGATGTGGCATTAGGACATTAGAACCGGTTCATTCGGAGAGCAAGAAGCATTGGTTGCATTGTACTATCTTCGTAATATAATGCTAAGCCTAAGTGTACACTGATTTAGAAAATTGATATATCAAATGATGTGACTAGTGCTATTGAGCGTTGAATATAACCCACTAGTTGATAGCTAGCTCAATCATATTCTGTCATGTTTGTATACTAATTATGTAGACCGATCTTGATGTGCTCGAATTACTCTAATCTTCTTCATTATTTAATCTAAGTCGTCTTGTTGGAAAGGCAAGCGTCAAAGGGATTATTCTTCAGGTGATACTTCTATTCTTTTTTCTGTGGGTTTCAGGTGGAGAAATGCTTGCATAGCTCATATGAATCCAGTGAACATCAACCACTAGATACGTGGAACTCACTTGAAGCTCACATGATCTAATTGTTGAGATTATTTGGGTGTACGTGCGTTGAGATTGTATGGTAAAAAACCATGTTCAAGTGATACTTTTGCCGACTATACCTTGGTTGATGAGACTTATAAATTTTTACTGCATGAAAAAAATACATAGATCGATAATTATGTACCATATTAGTTTATGTCGTTTCCTATTACAGACCAAATTCTCTGACTTGTAGCAAGTCTATGTTTGCAGTGAAGGGTTTCTTAAATGGTTAATATCACGAAAAACTCCAAACTGGTTCACCTATGACAAATTTACCACAAATTAATTTTTTGACCATAAAAAAAATCCCAAACTGGTACACTTGTGATAAATTTACCCCCCTGTTAGTTTCCGTGTAGTGTCTCGAGCTCCTCTTTCATTGCTACTGACCCCTTGGATGCTTTAAAGAAGAGCGTACATTGTTTGATTCCTTCGATATAGAATCCATCATATATAAATTGGCATATTTTGGATTGGTTTTCACAATACTAGTATGTGCTCAAGTAATCATTATATGATTTTGAGTGGGTGAAGAATCATGAAGGACATCCATAGAGGAATCTTCATTTGCCTAATTGCATGGAGAATTAAGCGGAGCACTAGATGAGGCACCAATTTCAACATGATTTTTGTGAACATGTGATTCACCTCCATCATTGTTGTTTTCATGAGAATTATCATGAGTAGGAGAATTCAATAAGCCATTATACGGTTGATCTGAGGTAACAGAGAATGCACTTTGTTGCAAATACAATCGTGTCTTGATTTGGCCAACTTAATTCAGATATCCCTGCTTTATCACTTTGATCCTGAAATAATGAGCTGGGCAGGAGATAGGGAAATATGGTCCCATAAAAAACGATGTCTCGTGATATATAGATTCAACCAATTGGAGGATAAAACATTGACATCCCTTATGGCGATCACTATAGCTGAGAAACATGCATGGCAATGACCGGGCATCAAACTTATTCTTAGTGTAGTCCCTAAGATAAGAAAAGCACCTACAACTAAAAACTTGCAAAGAATTATAATAAGGTGTTCTGCCAAATAAGAATTCGTAAGGTGATTTCATGTTCAACGCCCTTGTGGAAAGCCGATTCAAGAGAAAAATTGCTGTTTGAAAGCTTTCAACCTAATACTTTTTAGGAATTCCACTTCAATGAAGCATAGTCAAGCCAATTTCACATATGTACCTATGTTTTTGCCCGGCAATTCCATTCTGTTCCAGAGTATATGTGTAAGATACTTGATTAACAATGTAATTCTTTTACAAATGAATTAAGAAATTTGCTCGGTTGAACTCTCCTCCTCCATCAGATTGAAAGATTTTAATATGCCCATTACCTTTCCAAATATTTCTCAAAATTGAGAAAACATGCATGAAGTTAGATTTTTGCCGTAATGGAAACAACTAAGTATATAGCATATAATCATCCACAAAGCAATCATAATACTGAAACCTTTAAAATGATATTATCGGAGCCTTTCCCCACAAATCATAATGTATCTTTTTAAAAGGCTTAGCTGTACTAGATTTGGAAGGCAAAAAAGGACGTTCGGATGCTTAACCCATTTGACAACTACTACATATTAAAGTAGGTTTATTCTAAGCAATAACAGTATAATCATCTTCATTTTGCAGATGACGGATTGTCATTAGTTATGAATATCTCAACTTTTGATGCCAAGTACTTTCATCAGCTATCCTGAACCAACTCGAAAAAAATGCTCCTTTTGGCACCTTCAAGGTATATAGATGACCTTCATAGTTTTCAACTATTAGAACCTACCTCGTTTTTTTATCCTGTATCACAAAACCAGTGGTAGAGAACTCAAAATTTAGAGGATAGTTTAGTTGTAATTGGCTCACTAATAATAAATTCTTTTTCATCTGAGGAACAAGTGAACATTTTTTAAGTCAGTGCTCAGTTGGTCCAAATTGATCTGAGCATCACTAGTATGGGAAATTTTAAGTGAATCACCATTTCTGACCATAACGCTATCTTTCCCAATATATGATCGTAAGTTGAAATTGTTACTTTCATCTCTGGTCATGTGATTTGAAGTTTTAGTGTCAGTGAATCATTTGGAATCTTGACTAAGCAATGTGTCCCTTCTTGTTACATACTTGACAGGAAACGACTTTGTCTGTTTCTTTCACAAGCTTCTCGATCTTGCTTTGATTAAATCGTGGCTTATGACCCTAAGAATGCATAAAATCAGCCAGAGAATTTTTCGTTCTTGGACTTTTGTGAGAAAACCCTCTTCCATGCGAAGAAAAAATGTTGTTGGAATGTAAGAATTGTTTTCCCTTCTTGCTAGTCTTTTTTGACCAAAGAAGACCGTCCAGTATTGAATTACAAAGGAACTTTTATTCGTGAGCTGACTCTCAAAGCTTTGTAGTTGCGAAATCAGGTAAGAGAATATTGGCATTGGCTGCTTCAACATGGAAGTAGTGAATGAGTCATATTGATCACCTAAGCCATTTAAAACAAAAAGACCCTTTTGTTTGTCCTCAAGGGGACATCCGATAGTAGATAACTCATCAAAATATTTTTGAAAAGCACCAAGATACCCATGAAGAGATGAAAAATTATCTCCATGACATTTTTTGATTTGTAGAAATATTGAAACTTCACGTTTCTCAAATACCTTGCAAAATTGTTTTGTAAAGCTAACCACACTTCTGCAAATGTCTTCCGGTCTACTACTTGAGCAAGAACTTCTTTAGAGAGCGTCGCAATGATCCATCCCCACAGAAGGTGATAAGACCTTCTCCATTGTAAAAACTCTGAATTTGTCACTTCCTCTAGGACTCTAGCTTCTTTTCTGGAATTGGTAGGGTGACTATTGTTGGACTCATCATCTGGCACTCGCCATCAATGAATCCTAGTAGATCTTGACTTTCAATTAGTGTAAGCATCTAGTCTCGCCAACAAGAATAGTTTGATTGTGTCAAGTTTCAGTGACACAAAATTGCTAATGTTCAAAGACAAGGGGTATGGATACTTTAGCACGCAAGAGGGATTGATGGTAGCCATGGTTAAAGATCAATTTCTTCTGAAAATATGCTCTGATACCATAAAAGAACAATGGTGTTGATTCTTGATCTCAACGTATAATTGTTGAGATGATCTCTATTATATAAAAATATTACAAATATTACACTTCGCAAGGAAATAATACAATCGGGAAAAATAATAAATAAAGAGATCATTATATTACAAGAATTATTAATCCCTTGATTTTAACATCTCAAATAATCAGCTTGTAATTTTGATTGTTATCTCCAGATTCTTCTTTCTCGATTGATAAATAAGTATCTTTATTAGAATCATTAAAATAACATAGGGAGTTTTCCTAACAAACCAGACCTGTCAGACTTTGCCCTCGAGTGCGGGCTTGAACCTTCTCACCTTTCAATAGCCCATCGACCTTGCCATCTCTATTTTCTTCGGTGCCATTGCGTTTTTTTTTTGTTGACATTTTCGTCGTGTCTCTCTCTTTGCTAGAATCCAACTTGTTTCTCTCTTCTTGACCTGAAGTCATGGACAGTCAAGGAACGGCTACACGAACATGATGATGATGATGATGATGATGATGATGCGATGGTGGTCATGGTGGCTGGACGTGGAGGATGACGGCGGCATTCGGCGGCTATGGTTACATGAATAAGCATGGGAAGAAGGGGAAAATTAAGAGAAAAGGAAAAAGGGGAAAATTAAACAAAATAAAACCAAACAAATTTTAACATTTAAAACTTACGACTTTTAACTTGTACGCTGGCGGTGTAGAAAAATAGTTACATAAACAAGGTCCAAATACTAATGTGTATATAATTTGTGATTTCCGTAAATGAATTCGTTACTTTAGTAAATAAGTGAGCGTTTCCATTTGATGACTGCTTGTTAGAAAAAAGCATATTGGCATTATACCAATATAATTCCCCGATCTAATATGTGCCTTGAACAAGGAGAGAGCATATCCCGCCTTCTTAGTTTTCTTGAATTTAAAACATTTTCTCATGTTTTTAAATGTGATTCATCTCAATTTGGGGATCTCTTTTTGCTTGCCCAGACACCGCCGACTGCTAAACAACAAAAAAGTGATAATATCGATGATATAAAGATGCTATCCTTAACCCTAGTAGATACAGAAAAATTCAATCATTCCATTTTACTATTAGAATTGTAAGAGTTTTTCTTAATTTAATCACCAAGTGATCTTTCGTACCAAAGTTTGAAGATGGGTGTTTTTAACTTTTCTATGAAAAGTAAGAGCTTTTCTTAATTTAATCACCTAGTCATTCATTCCCTACTCATGTCCTACAAGAGGTGAGTTTTTTTTTTAACCAATCTTTGCAAAAATAACGCAAGCTCTCAACCATAAAAGTTCAATAAGAAAAACTCATTTTATTTTTTATTCTTTAAGGGACAAGCATAATTCAATCGGTAAAGTTGCCATTTGAAGCAGATAAGGAGGATATCCATTTGCAGTGGGTGAAATTGCCATCTACAAGCAAATGACCTTTTCAACATTCAACTAATCTTTAACCGTTTGGGAGATAGTTCATCAGCCAAGAACACTGTTACTGCTTATGATCTCAGCTTATGATCTCAAAAGAATGTACAAATATAATTTTCTAGAGTTATTTAGAATATCTTTCATATTTCTTATGATTGTGTTATATATGTGGGAGAATCTTCATATCTCTGATTGTGCAGATTCTTGATTGATATGTTATCTTAGATAATCATCTAATAAAGCCTATAAATAGGCTAATGTACTCTTTATCAAAAAACCAAAATATACAAATTTTCTTACAATTCTCTCTTCCGCTTTATTCTTATCTATAATAATTCAAATTCACCCTACAAGCAAGTAAGAAAGACAAGAGGGAGTGTCAAATTGAGTTGAGAACTATCATTAATCTTCAAACCTTTTCTTGACCTAACTAGAAACCAAACAAGACGCTCAAGACAAGCCCGTGCTGTGTGTTTAAACAAATCCATCTTTTTTGACCAGCATCCCACTTTTCGCAATTTCCAGTATGCTCATGTGACTCCGGATTCACTGGGAAAGAGCAAAGAGATCATGAACAAGCAGACAAATTATTAGATAAAAAAGTTAACCCATCACCAGTTGAGAGAGAGAGAGAGAGAGAGAGAGAGAGAGAGAGAGAGAGAGAGAGAGAGGTCATATAAACACAAATGGCCAAACAAATTTTGAAAGCTGAAGGAGCTTCTTACACACAACGTTGAAATATCAGAAAGATAGGGGACATGCTAGACAGCAAACCCTACCCCATCAGTGTATAGAGTGCACGGCATGAGAACAAAACACTATGCACAATAGAGTGATTTAAGGAATAATGCTATGTTGCTAAATGCCAACGTTGCTTTTTGCCGTTTGAGTTGTTCAGCCTGTGAAGAAACGAACAGTAAAACACATCGAAAGTCGATGGGTCTTGTCATTGTATCAGATGTACGGGTGATGAGAGAGCATTGTCATTTTCCTGATGAAGCTTATCTGCCCAACCCAACTATTATTATTTCTTGCGTATTCTTCAAAATATTTGTAATTCTCTCCATGGACTATGCCATTAGAGAAAGATCTGGAAGCATGCAGCAGCTGTAAAACGACGCTGTATCTGTATAGATATTTATGGACATAAAGAGAAAATTCTATTCAACTCTATCATTTTTCCAAATCCATGCAGGGTCTATGTAGATGTAGATATAAATATAACAAAATAAAATTGATAAAAGAGATTGAATTGAACCGCAAAGGGGCAGGCTATGATTAAGGATTAGTTTGGGTGCGGCAAATCTTGTGCTCAATCAGTCATGGATGTTTCGCACACAATGTAAGTTTGAGGGCTTTGCCTGTCACTCTAAAGGTGGAGTCTTGTCCGATTCATGTGGACAAGTTGGTTACATCTATTGGGGATTATTCAAGCCGAGAAAGGCAGTTTGGATTGTGCTATAAAAAAATAATCTTGCATTGGATTCAAGGTTTCCTTGCACAGTAGAAAATATTCACATTTCTTT
The DNA here is from genome assembly GCA_031216235.1 of Syzygium jambos. Classification (NCBI taxonomy): domain Eukaryota; kingdom Viridiplantae; phylum Streptophyta; class Magnoliopsida; order Myrtales; family Myrtaceae; genus Syzygium; species Syzygium jambos. The sequence continues at coordinate 7,843,301 of CM062223.1, forward strand.
TAATTGATAAGAAATTTAGAAAGAAAAAGAACCCAAGTACCAATCATTTTGACAGTCGATCATAGCAACATGCATATGTGTAGACTTAGGAGGATAACGGTGCGCAGATCCAAGAGGGTTTTCATCCATTGTAGAACAAGAGCTACATCCTTCAATCAAGCTTTTATCCTAGGAAGGTTACAAGTTATGAACATCATCTACATTTTAACTAGCTAAATATAGTGTGGGTGATGTTTATATATGTAAACAGCCAATCAAAAGTCTAGTGGAAGGATTCCTCCAACCACGGATGAAGGTAAATATGGCTTATAGTATTATTGTGGACATATATCATCCAGTTTATGAAAATGGCCACAATCCTCCCTCTTTGTCTCTTTTACTGCATCCTCCATCCTTATGGATCAGCCTTCACACCTCAAATCCGAGGTCCAAGATCTCAAATGGGAGCTCCAAAACCTCGGACTCCGTGGTCTTCGACCTCTGTTCAGGTGTCTAATTATTGATCGGAGGTTAAAGAGAGATAATGGAGAATCGAAGGAGAAGGTTAGGATATGCGATCGCCTATGTCACATGCAAGGTTGGCAATGGCTTGGCGGCGGAGGTCACAATTGATGCAATGGCACTATAGGTGACTGGCAGTAGGTGGCATGGCAGGCTTTGCAACTTTAGGGATTGGATAAAGAGAATAGGAAGGAAATATAAGCAAAATAAATTTGTAGTTGTAGAGGTGTTGATATGTCATATTCTAAAGGGGTCAATTTGATAGAGTAATTATATAATTTAAAGGATTTTTATCCTTAAGAATACAGAAATCGATGCAGTGATTTGGTATGGTTGAGTTAGTATTAACTAAACTACTCTTTTAAAACTATACTATGTCATTCAAATAAATACATCTAATCCTGAAGCACTAAAATTGATTAAAATGACCATCTTATATAACATTATAATGATATTCTTTTCATTTAAAAATGCTGTAGGAAAAATCTTTTTATGTAGGATGACGGGTTCAAATTTCCATGTACTTGACCAAGCCGGTTTGAAGACAGGTTCGATGCATTGGAGACTCATCACATACGGAATCGAAATCGGCATCAGTCGTCCCAAACCCTATTCTACCATGTTCCTATATATGGAAGCATGGCAAGCAAGCCAACCAAGCAAGCAAGCAAGATGAGACGGGTGGTGGGGTTCGGATTTGTTTCAGAGCGAAAGGATGGTTTTGAAAGGTGAGCATATTTTTCTTGGGGGACCCCAAAAGCCCCAGAAGCGGAAGAGGGAAGGAGCTAATGAATAAAACAGGAGGGGAGGATGTGAGGGTCGTCAGAACATGTGACCTACGGCCACTAGCACTCCTCCTAGTCCTTCCTGATCAACGAGAAGCACAGACTGTTTTTGCGCGTCTGTCTTGGCTCTTTTGGGTTCTTGTTCGGTGTTCGTACAGCAGACAAGGAACCAAACGAGAGGCCCGTGAACTCTGGAATATGTCTTCTTCTCTCTCTCTCTCACTGATCACCACTGACTGTCCTCCAGTTTTATCACTTTCTTATTTCCTTTCTTGCCCATGCAGAAGGTTCACTGGCTGGCGCGTTTGACAGCACGGATATCTTCTCCTTTAAGTTTTTACCGGGGATTATAGTTGTTCCACCAGCCTTTTATGGCTTGCTCTAGAACCGAACTTAGTCAAATCACTCAGTGACTAGCTTGCGTTTGACCCGAGGGCTATCCGAGATTGAAGCGGAGTCGAGCTCGAACTCAAATTACTCGAGTATCTTGTTGAGTCGAGCTCGCCAACACCCTACACCTATATTGAACAATCTTCGTGAGCAAATTCATTCTAGAATGATTGTGAATGAGAAAGTGTGGGAATAATGCGGGTGTGATGAATTTCAAGAGATAAATTGACAAAGAAGATGATGTATGCATGCGAATTATGGCAAAAGTATCATGTCGTTGAGATGGAATGAAGTTGCCCATGGCAGTGGCATTGTTGATTTTTCAAGGAAAAAGGTATGAAATGACACATTCAAACACAACGGACGTATATGTGTCACGGGGTGATTGTACCCACGTCAGGATAAAAAAATAAAGCCAAAAGCACACCCCATTTAAAAAAAGAAAGTGTATCTATATAATTCAGCAAATATTCGCTGTCATGCAAGTTGGGGGCTCTACACATGATGAACATTCTTCGAGATTCTATTGTTTGGCCGAACGTGGAAGTTTCTCATTACTATAATTGAAATAATAAATTATTCATTGGTAGTTCTCGTATTTATATGGGTGAGGCAAGGAATTAAAGTAAGAATCAGTTTGTGTCTATGATACAAGGCGAATATCACAAAAAATCTCCAATTATACCCACTGTGATACAAATATTTCAAACTCTTTTTTTTTTGGGTAACTTCAAACTCTTTTTTTGTATTACCAAAAACCCCAAACTTACCTATTATGACACAAATATCCTCAACTTTTTTTGTGTTATGAAATATTCAAACTTATACATGTGTGACATATATACTCTCTATTTCAGTTTCAATAACAGTATATTTGTCACACTGGTATAAGTTTGAGATTTTTTATGACGAAAAAAAAGTTTTGGGGCATTTTGTCATAGTGGGAAAATTTAGGGTTTTTAATGACATAAAAAAGTTTGGAATATATATGTTACTGTGGGTATAGTTTGGAGTTTTTTTGTGATATTAACCATATAATATATAGTTGCATTAGATGAATTTGCATGTATTATTTATGATTATTATCATAATTACCGTCAGTGAAAAGAAAACGTGAAATTATTTATGAAGTTATGTCTTACATCATCTGTTTATGTAATGAGTATGATGTATCTAAATCTTTTATGTATTTTCAGACAAGGGGAAACGGAAAACTACAGAAAACGAAGGATATTATTTATCTTTTTATCTCTTGTTTTGCTTATTATCTCCTTCGATTAAATTATTCGATGGGCAAACTCCACTTTCATATAAGACAAGGGAACAGTAGCATGTCTAATGAAGGATCCCAAGACATACCTATCTCTACACACATACCCTCTCATTCCTTCCACGTGCTATTTAAGTCCATCTTACCACATTCAAATTTAGAGAGAGAGAGAGAGAGAGAGAGAGAGAGAGAGAGAGAGAGAGAGAGAGAGAGAGAGAGAGAGATGGCCAACAATACCCAGAGATTGAGGAAGAGGGTTGCCTTGAGGAGGAGAAAGCTTCAGATCTTACAAATCCTGGCCAACTCAAAATCTGTGAGTGACGATGAAAATAGTGCCAAAGTTTTTTTTTTCTCTGTTCCTTCTTTTAAATGTTTTCTACTTGTATGAAGTAGGTTTTGATGCTTGTGTTGTGACACAATATGTTTTCTTCTTGCTGATGATGTGAAGGTAAGGAAGAGTTCATTGATTTCGGATTATTTAACCCACATATGCAAGCTCAAGCTCAAGTTGGAAGCTATCCGAAGAAAGTACTCAAACCTTATAGCTATGAAGAAACGATATCTGCTCCTCCTCAAGAATATGAGGGAACCCAAGGTCTCTCTCTCTCTCTCTCTCTCTCTCTCTCTCTCTCACATAACTGGTCTCTGTATTAGGTCGTCATTTTTTAGGCCAAATCTATTAGAACATCTTTAAATAAGAGAATTTGGTATGATTTAGTGTATATTTAGCATTGCTCTAATGAATGATATTGAAGTCATGGAGTTTTTAAGTCTTACTTCAAGTGGGTCTCCAACAGGTGAAGGTACAAAAAGTTGGGGACAAATTCGAAGTGAAAGTCAAATGCGAGAGAAGAGAAGATGGGCTTGTTTCAATCTTGGAAGTCCTAGAGAATATGGGTCTTGATGTTTTGCAAGCTAGGGTTTCGTGCGACCATGTTTTCTCTATGGAAGCTTTCGTTGTTGCTCAAGATCAAGCCTTGGAGGCCGGTGATGTCGCTCAAGCGATTCTTAGAGCTATTGAGAAGCCAGTAGGAGAAGATCATGTGACCTAACTTTAGTCTATTGATCTTCTGGGGATTTGAGTAATAATGCTATAGAAACAAAATATCTACAGGAATTGACAAGAAAAAAATCCACGTGGCCTTGTATCATTTGTTGTGACACGAGTCATGTCCTTCCGCGACAAGAACTAACAAATGATATGTGGCCACACATCAGTATCTTGTAAAATTTTGTATCTCTAGTATTTTCCAGTAAGTAATGGCTATTAGAGTCAGTTCTTTCTCTTCTTCTCTTGCAATCTTCTTTTCTTTTGCTTCATCTTTTTTCGGTCTTTTGTTCTATTTTGATGACAGATGTGGCAAAGGAGTTCATAAAGAGTGATTTTGGTGAGAACTAGGTTGAATGGATCGGATATCGTCCGGTCATTAAACCACATAGAATAACAACTCGTACTTTCAATGATTGTAATTGATCAGATAGATTAAAAATTTATCTAAAGCAAGAAATACGCATTTGCACGATTGAGAGTTCACTCAATCTGTAGGTGAAAAGTTCTCGAAAGAGAGAACATATTTTGTTATTCTCCTTCCTATATTGTCCTTCTGAACAGGGAAATCGTCACCTCTTACGAGAGGTAGAATCTTTAGTCAATAATATCGGAGAATAATACAGAGCAAAAAAAAATATTGGAGAATAATGGAAAGCGGAATTAACTTCGTATCAATTTGCTTGAAATTCTCATTTATCACTCTTGTTGCTTGCGGAATAAGAGTGTCTTTGAATTTGCCAATGTCACCAGTGCAACATGGCAAAAGTTAAAAAAAAAAAGTAAAACAAATGAAAAAATCCCCACTGCATAGCTAGCCTAGCTATTGATACAGTTAATTGTGAAGAAAGAGAGAGAAAATGTAATATTTTGTATATTATAAAATGAAGAATACAATTGCTTCATATAAGGTGAGAATACAATTAGATTTGTGTATAATTAATGTACATTATAATTAACTTAACCCTAAATATTAATCTTAATATAATCTAACTTCTCCCTTCAAAGGGAAGGTGACTTGACAGAAGTCAACTGGAGTTTAGTGAAAAGATCTAAAAAATGTCCAGATAAATGTGTCTTAACGAAGATATCAGCTTTTTGGTTATTAATTGAAGTACATATGAGTTGTGTAGTACCATTGCGCACATGATACCGAATGAAATGACAATCAATTTTAATGTGTTTGATACGCTTATGGTAAATATCATTATTTGCTATTTGGATGGCACTTTAGCTATCGCAATGACTGACTGTTCTACTATTGTAAAGCACTCCCATGCCTTCCAGATGCCATCATAACTATAATAAATCCGACGTTGTATTAGAAAGAGCTCCATATTTAGTTTCTATACTAGAGCGAATGATAATGGTCTATTTCTTGCGACACCATGAGATAAGTGAGTTGGCTAAAAAGAAACAGTAGCTTGTGGTAGAGCAACGATGTTGAGGGTCACTAGTTAGTTAATATCACAATAAGCTGTCAACTCCAAGGTAGAATCAGCAATAAAGTGAAGGTAATGAAACAAGGTATACTTGACCTAGCAAAATAATTGAAGGACTGCAGTAAAATGAGTCTTACGAGGCACAATCATGTACTGATTGACAATGTGAACAACATAGTTGATGTCATGTCGTAGAATAGTGAGATATATAATATTGCTAACCAGCCGTCAATAAAGTGTAGGATTCGAAATAGGAATCCCATCTTTGGCTTTGGTCTTAATAGGAGCTGTAGTGACCTTGTTATTAACGAGTCCCACTTGATATTGACACATGAATTTCACCGGTGAGTTCATCATGATCTTTAAAAAAAATCATTTTAGGAATCAAGTTTGCATGTAACGGTGTGAATTGACCATGTGAAAAAAAAAACGGTCTATTTATATGACCCTACGTTCCTTGTACTTGCCACGTTCCTTCTACGCATATATACTATAAGCATATAATTCATTAATAATTAGGGTTCAATTTATGTAGGACATCCGTGCGTCTCAAGAAAATTAGTTATCGAAATTCGACCCCTCACTACAAAAAAAACGGATTTTTGCCACGAAAATTTTCCATCGCAAATTTGCGACAAATTTTCCAACGAATGCCAAAATTCGTTGGAAATATCCAACGAAAATTTTTTCGTTGGTCATCCAAAAAAATTTTTTAAAAAATTTTTCCAACGAAATTTTTCGTTGGAAAAAAAAATTTCTACGATTTTTTGACCAAAATTTTTTTTTAAAATTTTTCCAACGAAAAATTTTTCGTTGGAAAAAAACTTTCCACTATTTTTCGACCAAAAAAAAATTTTAAAAAATTTTTCCAACGAAAAATTTTTCGTTGGAAAAAAAATTTCTACGATTTTTTGACCAAAAATTTTTTTTTAAAATTTTTGCAACAAAAATTTTTTCGTTGGAAAAAAATTTCCACAATTTTTTGACCAAAAATTTTTTTTTTGTAATTTTTCCAACGAATTTAGCCACGAGTTTTCTAACGAATTTTCCAACGAAATAAAATTCGTCGCAAATTTCCAACGAAAATTGAAATTTTTCGTTCGAAAAATTTCCAACGACCTATTGCCAACGAATTTTTTTTCGTTGGAAAATTCGTTGGAAATTCGTTTTCCAACGAATTTTTCCAAATTTTTCGTTGGAAAATTCGTCGGAAAAAAACAGTTTTTTTGTAGTGCCTAATTAGAAACATCTGCATTACATCATTCTGCGTTCATTTTTTCCATTGCGTTTCTTCTTTACTTTTAAGCTAGGGACACTTTGTATTATAATCTCAGGCCTAACGGCTAAAATTTTGGTTAATGGCAACTCCAGTCTCAACTGCCTCAGCTCACACTTGGTCTCAACCTCCTCCCCAGCAATTTTGGCCCATCTTTCCTTGATCAATCGAAGGCTCAAACAAGCTCAAAAAATTGCAAACTAGGTGTCACATTGAGCATCTTTGAGTCTATTTTCCAATGATATATGGCACGTGCACTAGCTCCAACCGTCGCTTTCCAAGTTTGCCCTTTTTCGAAGTAGTATCAACGGACCAACTGTGTAAAAGACCATAATGTAGGGTCCCAAAAAGTGGACTTTCTGATTTCCATTGGACGTGAAATTTTTATGCAATATAAGTGGACATGTCTTCTATCTCCCATCAAAATTTCAACCTAATCGGACAAACGATGAGCACGTACTCATTATTTCCGGGCGATTGCATAATTTGCCCCTTCCAGACCCGAGATGCACATCTTCCATTTTCATCCCTCAATTGCCCTCTTAACCACCCACTTAAACTTGCATTTTCTTCACATGATTATCCAATTAATATTGGTCACCATCTAGTTCATATTAGACAAGAAAAGAATAAGACTCCTACTATAAATTGGAGGAACCAAACTAGTTGAAAGTGAGTGGGAGTAGGTGGACTGTCGTGCCTCTCTTTCTACCCATTTGCAGCCCCTCGCACCTAATTTTAAGGCTACATGGAGCGTTGAAAGGTTGAGGTTGAGTGATTCAAGAACAATTGTGGCTCCCAGTAAAGGTAAAAACTAGACAAAATGGCTGGAGTAGGGGCCAGAGAAATGGGGGGCTATTTTGGATGTGAAAGTAGAGTCTTCACTTGGCCATTCTCTCCTCAAAATTTCTTGAGCTTCAAGGTGAAGATTTGAGAGCACAAGTGAGAGAAAACTGAGGTATAATAGTGAGGAACCGGAGAGCATACCACGACCAAGCGAAAGGGAAACCAAGAGGTACCCGTGAGTTGAGGGACTTTGAAGTGTAAGTTGTCCAAGAGAGTTCATCCGATTTCATTCGTTGTTTAAGGTAGGACGTTCATCTTTCTTCTTGTTCCACCGTCCTTTGAGAACCCCAGGCTGATGGCGATGAAAAATGAGAGATGAAAGTTCATCATGTTCCTTTGAACATCATGAACTCACCCTCCATTCCACTATTTTGGCTCCATATAGGAGTTCGTAAGGTTAAATGCCAATTTTCTCATAGTTTCCATAATATTTTTGTGAAGGTCGGTCGTTGCCTTCATCTCATTTACGTACCTACTGCCGTTATTTGATGGAGATTCCTTTGATTTTCATGTCCTTAGAATCAGTTTCCTTGAACGCATCCATCTAGGTACCATATTACGCTTTGCATTTCGTTTGATTATTACTATGTCTGCTCATCTCGGTGTATTTGATATTTAATTTTTGTATCAAGGCATGGTATTTCATTGATTGAAGTTTGGGTGTCGCTTTATCCGTTTTGTTTGTCGAAAGTTGAGTTTGTTCGTTGTTATGGAATTTCATGAAGCGACACATTTTAGATAATTAATTATACACGATCTTGAGTTCAGAAACTTGCAAAGTTGTTAAATATACACTTGTAGAGGATGGGTCGAGCTTTGTTTAGGTAGCACATCCCGAGTGGAGGTAGTTTGCTAGGGCTAAAACCCCTCGAAATTCGGGTGTTCCTGCTGATTTGGAAAATCCCAGATTATGGATGGTGAAATTTTTTGGGGTTTGGAGGTTCTTAAGGTTCAATTTTGGAAAAATCATAAACTACAAAGTTGTAGGGTACTTCTATAGCCTCGATTTGGCAGGTGCATTGTTAAAAGTGGATGCGGTTTGGTCGGTAATTATTTGGGTCTTGAATTTACTGTTTATTTTTTGCACGAGCCTTGTCTCGGGATCTGGGTGACCTTTTGTTTAGATTTCTAATTCTGTAACTTTCTGGGCGGAATTGGGAAAAGCTATAAACTAGAGAGTTTTAGTATACATCCAGTACTTTCTAATCATGCGTGTTTCGTCTCGATCATGGTTCAGAAGATTAGTCACTTTGGGTTTATAAGTTAGGAAAAAAAATATGGCAAAACCGGTTTAATTTTCTGGAAATCCTTTCTAGGTGTTGTTGCTTCTCTTCTTGACTCATGTTTTGCTTACTCATTTTTTTGCTTGAAGGTGATTTTCGATTTATTACTTGGCAATTTGTGAACCTTGTTATTCAATCAATTGTCACTTGTGTGAATTTTGCTTCAGGCCCAATGTATGCTGTCAATTGGGGAGTTTTGAGGGGTTAGAAATGATAGATTTTAAATCTTTCGAGGTAAATCAAGCTTGGTAGTCATCAATGTTGTCGCCTAGGATGTTTAGTTTCATTCATTTCGCGTCATCCGTTGTACGCCACCTACTGTACGTAATCTATGATAAGTCATCTCATTGCATGTCATCTATGGTTCGTTGAATATTGCATGACATTAATTACATATTTCATATGTCGCTTATCACACGTTGTCCTTTATATGCCATATATTGTATATCATTAGTTACTCGTCATTTGGTTACTTATATCGCATGGCATCATCTATGCATATTCAGACATACATCATACTTAGTGATTTTCACCTTGGTTCATTCATATGTCATTTGTTTAGCTCTCATGCATCATAATTACTATTTTCTCTTGCTTTGTATTTAGTGATCATTTAAGTCTATGATTTACCTCTATATTTCAATTTATGTTGTCCCGTTAGTAGGTCTCATCTCATAATTTGAGATATAGGCATGATTAGTTTAGGGTACCACTCACGAGGGTCCTGTCTTGATGTGTGATAGCAAGGCCATGTATATTCTTTGCCCGACACCGTGTCGGGTTTTTCCTTTCTCGCACTTTACATTCTGTCTTTGTTATTTACAAGCTTATCTCGATTTGGAGTGTTGTTTATTTTATATGCTTGATGGATACCCATTTTTTGCAAGCAATAATGCATGATCACTTAGTGGAACGTACTAGTAGCTTAAAATTTGACAAGATAGTATGAAATCATGTTTTTGTAATGAAGCGAGTTTCAGTACCAAAAGGGCTAATTATATGATTAGCGTAATGAAGTTCCAATTCCTAGGGTCTCTGGTTCGTGGAAAGTGAAACAACCTCCCGCATTTCACTTGGCCCCTAACTAGCCTAAAATACGTAAGTGGTGACTCCAAAATGAAAGAACATGTTAATCATAATGAACCGAGTCAACCAAATATTATGGATTGGTAGGGTATGGGAGAACTCGTGTGTAGTGTTAGCATAACCTGTAAGAAGCTCTGGTTGCTCTCACTTGGCAAGCGATCACTGTGACGGATGCCAAGTCCCCCAACATCTTGCGTAGGGAGGGTTGCGACACTTGAGAAATAAGATCAGTGGCATATTTTGCTTGAGAAAAATAATAACCGAAGGAATATAAAGTAACTTCTAAGCTTAAAAAATAGCCAAGTCACCCAATATTCTTAAAAATAGCCGAGTCACCCAATATTTTTCATTTCAAACCATTGATTGAGATGTTGTTAGAGTTTTGAAATACTATTATGATCATCTCCAATAATAACCATGTCGTACACATATAAGAGTATCATAATAGGCCTACGAGATGTGTGTCACACAAAAAAGAATATGGTTATAGGGATTGGATTTAAAACTAAGGGATTCCATCGTTAAGCTAAACTTGGAATACCATGCATGAGAAGCCTATTTCAATCCATATAATGATCGACATAATTAACACTTTGTTGGAAGAATGAGTGTATTAAGGAGGAGGCACCATATTGACTTCCTTAGCGAGATCACCATTTAAGAATGCATTTTTAATATCTATCTAGAACAAAGAGTAATGGTTAACCATGACAACAACAAGAAGATTGCGAACAGAAGTAAAGCATGCAATAGGAGCAAAAGTTTCTTCATAGTCAATTATGTATTCCTAAGTAAAGCTTTTTCACTACTAGCCAAGATTTCTATAAAGCCTAAAACTAATTTTCCATTCTTTGCTACCAAAAATGATTAGTACTATCTTCTCTATATGTGCAAGGTTCAAAAACGGAAGTAATGGTATAGCAACAATGGCAATCATGAAGTCAAAAAGAAGGTTGATTTACTTTGGTGGAACGATGGACTGAGGATGATGGAATGTCCAACAATGGAGATTTCATGGATGGGGCAGACATGTCAAAAGCTGTTGAGGTGGTATTGCCAGAAGGACTTGCATCAAAATTAGAAAAAGAAGAAACTTTTCTAGAGAGGAAGCTTCACAAGTAGACAAAGGTGTGGGATTTTCTAGGAATAATCCACTAAAGGGTTGGTGAAGAAGGGGACATGACTTGATGATTCGAAGGGATGAAAAAATAAGGACAATTTGTGTTCCCAAAAGGTGAAATGGCCATACACATGAAGACGGTTAGAGATAGAATCCCAATATCTATACTCTTTGTGCTCCATGCAAATGCCCAAGGAATCCACTTACTAACTTTGTGCGTTCATGTGGAAGAAAATGTACCAAATAAGCACTACCAAAGACTCGAAGAAGATTGTAATTGGGGCTACTACCATACAAACATTCATAAGGAGAAATGTTATCTATGATAAGTGATGGAGTATGATTGGTATTTATATGTAACAGTAAGACAAGCGTCACCCCAAAACTATTTAGGACTAGAGGCAAAGACTAGAAGCGTGCATGTATGCCTATGTTTACGTTTTGCTTGACTATTTTGAAAGGTTTTGGACAAGAACGATGAATGATTGTATCATTTGGAAGAGAATTCTAAGAAATTTGGTGTTTTTATATTACATGACGTTATCAATACAAAAAACCTGGATATCTTGAAAAATTGTGTTTTTATCATGGCAACAAGAATATGAATAAGTTCATATCGATTTTTTAATAAAATAAAGCAAGATATAATGAGAATAATCATCCATAAAGATTACAAAATAGCAAGAGGGTCTTGTGGTGGGGGTTGGAGATGATCCCCAAATATAAGAGTGAATTGGATCCAAAGATGCATGAAAGACAAATTCACTAAGATCAAATGGTAAGGTATGATCTTTTCTTATTTAACAAGGCAGACAATCAAATTGCTTATTGTCAACAAAATCTAAATGATCTCTTGAAATCAAATATCTTAATCTAGAAGAAGAAGAATGATCTAACCAAGAATGCCAAGTTTCAAATAATACCGTGACAACACTACCATTGAAAGAGTAGAGAATTTTTAAGGAAACAAGCTCAAATAGGCATACCATTCTATAGCAAATTCTAATGGTTTGTCCTGTCAATCGATCCCACATATGAAAACCATAAGAAGAGAAATGAATATCAAACCAAATTTATACAATTATTTATGAAATTAAATTTAGTAAGAGTTTGGGAGTGAGAAAAGTGTTAGGTAAGGATAATGTGGATGTTGAAATAGTTCATTTACAGCTAACTCTTATTTATGAATTATCGGCTGTGCAAATAGTAAGTGCACGAGTAAAGGATTTTGTCCAAAATAAATTAGAATTTGAAGTCATATGATTGTAGTAGGTGGAGTAAAAAAAACCATAGATTAGAAGTACCTGACACGGCATATATAATAGTAGTATTAATAGGGACAGAAGAGTTATGAGTATTAGATTCTTGAAAAGGATACGAAAATTCTCTAAGGATAGAGTGTCGGACAATTCAATGGGAGAAGCCCTATGGTAGCAATACGAATGTGCATGTGAACCTCAGTTTCATGGTTGATTATTTGGCCCTATGGGCTACTTTAGTCATAATAGATAGCAATTGGATGCCATATGATCATGTCGGCGACAATGCTTATCAAATTTATCCATTACATGCACTGTACCAACTTAGACATAGTAGTTTTGTATAAGGTATGTGAATAAATTAATACTTGGAGAGCCAAATCGAAGAAAATAAGGCTAAAAATGGACTTAACACATTGAAATATCTTTGAAACCGGTTAGAAATCTGCAAGAACCAGTTGGAATTCGGTCAAACCAGTCAAAAAATGTCTTGAAATCGATCAGAGTGGTTTGATTGAATTGATCAACGTCGGCCAATAGTCAATGGTGAGAGGCTCACTTGAATTGATGACATGGCATAACACTTACGTGGCAGAAGATGTGGTGAGTGTTGAAGTGATGTCGAGCATGTGTGGGGATGACATTCACAATGGTAGGAGCAGTTGACTTGTGCAAACGCAGAGCGCACATGGATCTAATGCGTAGAGGCGCGTGGTGGCGCATACAAGCATCTGAGGTGGTGGACATCAATGCTATTGGTGGGGTTTAATTCATTGGAGGATGGCGAGGCTGATGATGGTGTTTATTTCCTACAACAAGCACCTAAATGCATCAAAATAGCACTCAATAAGAGCAAGCATGGTGGATCCCAGATGCAGTGGTGCGTAGTGGCGCGTAAGGTGACATCAAGCCGCAGTTTGCTAAGAAATTTCATGATTTAGTTTTTTTAAGGGCGGTGAGTCTAGTAGTGGTGTTCATTTATCGAAATGAGTAGTGGAATACTATCGGACAACTCCGGGTGAATGTAAACTGGCGAAAAGATGCGACCGGTGCAAATGTCGTTGTTACAAACACTATGGAGAAACATAGCTTATGTGACTAGAGTTGCTACGAAATAGACTTGATGGACGCTTCTTCATATAATGATAAAGGCTTTGATACCAAGTTGAGAATTAAGATAAAAGAGAAAAATAGAACGTTTTGTAGATTACAAAATGAATAATATAGGACCCCATATTTAGAGTGAGAATACAATTACACTTAAGTACAATTAATGTAAATTATAATTAACTTAATCCTAAATAGTAATCTTAATGTAATCTAACAGTTACAAAGTTAGACTAATTTCGAGCTTAAAGTTTAAATAGAAAGTTGTAATTTGCGACGTTAGGATTCTGTTGTTAATGCTCAAAATGAGAACCGTAAATTTGTTGGAGCTTTCACTAGGAATTTTTTAACAACGCCACAAAAATCGGGTCAAGGCGTCCGGAACCCGGACTACCCCATAATATTTGATAGTGTTTATATGTATAAATAAGATAAAAGTGGTCAACCCCTTATCTGTGTGCTTGAATCATTATTTATATATATTACCTGTTTGGTGGACTACCCCGTAATATTTGACAGGTGGTGGCCTTCGGATGATAAGTGAATGAGATAGCTTGATGAGTGGCGTTTATACCGCCTTTAGAAACCAATGTAAGTTTAAGCCTATTAGATAATGGTTGCACCATTCTCCTATCAAGTGAGGTGATCTTAAAGCAAAGTCTCATAAAATGTTATTAGCCAAACAACTCGGACTTGAAATCATGTTTTGATGGGTGTTCCCATCAAGTCATGTTACTTAATCAGTCGATATAAACAGAACGTGTGTCATGAGTCATCTGATTAATTATAACCACCTCCATCACTTGCCCCCACCTCCACCTAATTCTCAATCTCATCATGTATACATGGTAGAAGGTCAATGGCTTCCACATATTATTCATCTTTGCTTTGGGGATTGAAGTGAAATGCATAAAGGAAGTCAAGGTGTCACACATTTTGGACTGTCAGATTTAGCAGTTCGTATGTCAATTATCAGAAATCAATATTAATGGCACATATTGACACTTGCTCTAGGCTGTTGGTTTAGCTACTGCAATCTAGCCTGTCGATTGGGGTATGACTGATCATAATTGTGACATTTGATTTCTCCATTAATTATGACGATTCTTTTTATTAAGATTTCTTGGTTTTAAGGCGTAAAATGTCCCAATCTTATACTTCTATCATAATTTAGCCTTAGGGCGTAAGTAATGTGTCAGAAAGTTCAACCTAAAAATTTAAGCTAATAGGTGGAGGGAGACTATAAAAAGTATTTAGAATCCATTGTTAAGCAAGAGTGAAGGCAATGACTGAAGCAATAAAAGCAAAAAGTGACGGCAGAGAATGAACGAGTTTCGGAAGTCGAAAGAAACAATAGACCTATATTCGTGGAAGCCGAAACCAATACCAAATCACATAATATAGTAGCGAGGATCCAAAAACTACATCAAAATCATATCAAACCACAAGTCGACATAAATGATGGATCTAGATTTATGGAAGGTGAAACCAACACTAAATAGTATAATACAATAACGAGAATCCAAAAGCTACACCAAAATTATATCAAGCTAGAAATTGCAGAAACAATAGACCTAGATTCATGGAAGTTGAAACCAACTCTAAATAGCATAATACAGTAGTGAGAATCCAAAAACTACACCAAAATCATATTAAATAAAAAGTCGCAGAAACAATGGATCTATATTCATGGAAATCAAAATCAACATTAATCACATAATACATGAGCGAGGATCCCAAAACTACATCAAGCTAGAAGTCAACAGAAATGATGGACCAACATTCATGGAAGCCAAAACCAAAACTAAATAGCATAATATAACAGCAATTGCAATGATCCAAAAGCTAAACCAAAACCATATCAAACCAGAAATTGCAAAAACAACAGATCTAGATTCATGGAAGCCGAAACCAACACTAAATCATATAATACATCAGTGAGGATCCAAAAATTACATCAAAATCATATCAAACCAGAAGTTGACAGAAATGATGGACTTTTCATGAAAGCCGAAATCAATATTAAATGTCATAATACAGTTTTGGCTTCCATGAATGTAAGTCCATTGTTTCTGTGATTTCTGGTTTTATATGCTTTTAGTGTAGCTTTTGGATCATCGCAGTTGTATTATGCTATTTAGAGTTGGTTTCGGCTTCCATGAATGTAGATCCATTATTTTTGCGATTTTTGGTTTGATATGATTTTAATGTATCTTTTCGATCCTCGCTGCTGTATTATGCTATTTAGCGTTGATTTCGGCTTTCAAGAATCTAGGTCCATCATTCTATCGACTTCTGATTTGATATGGTTTTGATGTAATTTTTGGATCCTCGTTGCTATGTTATGTGATTTAGTGTTGGTTTCAACTTTCATGAATCTAGGTCAATTGTTTCTATCGACTTACAAAATTGGTTCGTCCTCTGCTATTGCTTTTTGCTTTTATTGCTTCAGTTATTACTCTCCCTTTATTTCAACTATATATTCATGAAAGAGGTGAATATATTTGTGTTCTCAGGGACTCAAATCAGTCGGTGATATTTTCACACAGTTGTCATTCTTAAGAGGGCGTCTCTCGAGTGAAGATGCGCAGCGCAGGCTTATCACATATGGCTCAAACCGTCTCTTTGAGTTCAAGGTATCATTCTTCTCATTTTTCATAAAACAATATATTTCATTTAAAAATTTAATATATTGTTCTTCAATAGGAAAAAAATATCCTCATAGACTATGCAATTTTGTGAAATACACTTTCTTGGGGGCATAGAGTTGGTTGCGATCATGCCTATCTCTTTGGCTAATGGAGAGGTTAGTTGTAATATATTGGCTTAGCTAGCCCATTTCCCTTTAAGTCCAAACCTAGCCTACCATTTCATTTTTTCTTCAACAAATGAAGAAGTTCTAGGTGAAAACAACAAGAAAAAGAACAGAACAAAGAGAGGGAGAGAGTGTATGTGAGAGGGAAAGAGGAAATAGGGAAAATCCTTTATGCATACAGAATCCAAGACTGAATCCTCACTATTATGTAATGCCGGGTAAGTCTTCGAACCGATTATTCATCTAACCGAAGAATCGTCAAAGTTAAGGCTTGAAATTCGGAGTTTTATCAATTCTATGTTGTTGAGTTCGATTGAGGGGTTTCCGAGAGTGTATGGGAATGGAAGTTTATGGTATTGTGAAGTTATAGCCTTTTATGAATCTCAATTTGAGTTTGTGGTTTACCCGAAGCATATTTTTAAAGTTTGCTGCACATGTTGGACTTACTACGGACAATAGCTGTGGAGTTGATTTTTCTTTGATTTTTAACTAGTTTTTGGGTCGGCTAAGTTAAGGGTTTTGTAGTGCATTTAAAGTGCTTTCTTTGGACTCTAAATTTGCTTGAATCGGAGTTCGTGGGAGGAAGTTACGGCTTGAACATGTTTGTTGCATGAGCGGCGTATAGCAAACAACAATGGTATCCGCTATAAGCAAGCTTGCCGTTGGCGCGTAGGTGTTGTTTTATGGACAAATTAGTGTATTTTTGTCGAGTTGTTTATTAGAATATTGATTTACTTAGTTTTTGATACTGTTTTCCGATTAATTGTTAGGTATTTGAGTGCATCGGCTCGAGTTATCACTATAGGTGAGTGGTAGGTTTTTTGGCTTTCTAGGTGAGTGGTACTATTTCATCTTTCAATTTGTAAGCTCATATTTAAAAATATATATGTTATAAATATGTCATGAGATAATGACATTTTTGTTGCATACTTCTAATTCAATATGGTTTTGATGTAGTTTTTGGATCATTGATACTGTATTATGCTATTTAGTATTGGTTTTGGCTTCCATAAATATAGATCCATTATTTTTGCGATTTTTGGTTTGATATGGTTTTGGTATATCTTTTGGATCCTCGCTGCTGTATTATGCTATTTAATGTTGGTTTTGGCTTCTACGAATCTAAATCCATCATTTCTATTGACTTCTAATTCGATATGGTTTTGATGTAATTTTTGAATCCTCGCTACTGTATTATGCTATTTAGTATTGGTTTTGGCTTCCATAAATATAGATCCATTATTTTTGCGATTTTTAATTTGATATGATTTTGGTATATCTTTTGGATCCTCGCTGCTATATTATGCTATTTAGTGTTGGTTTCAGTTTCTATGAATCCAAATCCATCATTTCTGTCGACTTTTGATTCGATATGGTTTTGATGTAGTTTTTGGATCCTCGCTATTGTATTATGCTATTTAGTGTTGGTTTCGACTTTCATGAATGTAGATCCATTATTTTTGCGATTTTTGGTTTGATATGATTTTGTTGTATCTTTTGGATCCTCGCTGCTGTATTATGTTATTTAGTATTGGTTTCGGCTTCTATGATTCCATATCCATCATTTCTGTTGACTTCTGATTCGATATGATTTTGATATAGTTTTTGGATCCTCGTTAGTATCTTATGCAATTTAGTGTTTGTTTTGACTTTCATGAATCTAAGTCAATTGTTTCTATCAATTTCAGACACTCAATCGTCCTCTGCTGCCACTTTTTGCTTCTATTGCTTCTGTCATTGCCCTCCATTTATTTCAATCATATGTTCATGGAAGAAGTAAATATGTTTGTGTTCTCTGGGACCCAAAATAGCTGTTGATATTTTCACACAGCTATCATCCTTAAGAGGAGGTCTTTTGAGTGAAGTCGCGCAGAGCAGGCTCCTCACATATGGCCCAAACAGTCTCTCTGAGCTCAAGGCATGGAGTTGGTTACCATCGTGCCTATCGCTTTAGCTAATGGAGGGGTTAGTTGTAATATATGGGTTCAGCTAGCTCATTTCCCTTTAAGTCCAAGCCCAGCCCAATATTTCACTTTTTTTTTTCAACTAATGAAGAAGTTCTCGGCTGAAATAACTAGAGAAAGAGCAAAACAAAGAGAGGGAGAGAGCGTCTACGAGAGCGAAAAAGGAAATGAGAAAAATTCTTGATACGTTCGAAATTTGAGGCCGAATCGTTGCTATTATGATATGCTGGGTAAGTCTTCGAACATATTATTCGTCTAATCGAAGAATCGTCAAAGTTAAGACTTGACATTCGAAGTCTTATTGATTCTGTGTGCTGCGTTTGGTTGGGGGTTTCCGAGTTGCGTATATATATAAGAATGGAAGTTGATTGTGTTGTGAAGCTATAGCTTTTTACGGGTCTCAATTTAAGCTTGTGGTTTGCTTGGAACAGATTTTTAACGTTTGCCACGCGTGCTGGACCTACAATGAGTAGTAGCTTCGGGGCTGATTTTTTTTTTTTTTTTTCTGTTTTGGCTAGTTTTTGGGTCGGACAAGTTAAGAGTTTTGTAGTACGTTTGAAGAGCTTTCTTTAAACTCTAAGGTTGCTTGAATCGGAGTTCGTGGGAGAAAATGACGGCTTGAGCAAGTTTATCGCGCGAGTTGCGCATAGCGAATAGCAATGGTTTCCATTGTGGGTAAGATTGCCGTTGGCACGTAAGTATCATTTTATAGACAAATAAGTGTAGTTTTGTCGAGTTGTTCGCTAGAATATCAATTTACTCGATTTTTGATATCGTTTTTCAATTAATTGTTAGGTATTAAAGTGGATTGGCTCGAGTAACCACTATAGGTTGGTTTTTCGGCTTTCTAGGTGAGTGGTTCTATTTCCTCTTTGAATTTGTAAGCTCATATTTAGAAAATGATATGTTATAAATTTGTTATGAGATAATGACATTTTTGTATATAAAAATGGATCGAGCATTTACTGAATGTAAGCCCATTGTTTCTGCGATTTTTTATTTGATATGATTTTAGTGTAGCTTTCGAACCATCGGCACTGTATTTTACTATTTAGTTTGGTTTCGGCTTCCATGAATGGAGATCCATTGTTTCTGTAATTTGTGGTTTGATATGGTTTTGGTGTATCTTTTCGATCCTAGGTGCTGTATTTTGCTATTTAGTATTGGTTTCAGCTTCTATGAAACCAGGTCCATCATTTTTGTCGATTTCTGGTTTGATATGGTTTTAATATAGTTTTTGGATCCTCGTTGCTATATTATGCGATTTAGCGTTGATTTCGACTTACATGAATCTAGGTCAATAATTTCTATCGATTTTCGAAACTCATTCGTCCTCTACTTTCACTTTTTGTTTTTATTGCTTTAGTCATTGGCCTCCTTCTATTTCAATTACACGTTCATGGAAGGGGTGAATATATTTATGTTCTTAGGGGTCCAAACCAACTGTTGATATTTTCACATAGTTGCTCTCCTTAAGAGGAGGTCTCTAGAGTGAAGTCGCGCAGAGTAGGCTCATCACATATGGCCCTATCGTAACCTACCCATCCCGATTGAGGATAAAAATTGATCGGTTAGGTTTGTGAAGTATTTGTCGATGAATGTGAACATTAATTGATTTGTTTGAAGGACAAACCAAATGGTTCATTAATTCAAGGACCGAGGCACTCCCAAGCCTCATACCTCATGCGACGAGAATTGTCTAAACTAAGCATTCAATTAGAGTCGCCACTAGCCATGATCAAGAATTGACTAGAAACCCTAATTGAGACGTGAGAGTGTCATCTCGATATGTGCAAAAACCAGAGATTCTAAAGATTGGGGACTTGATTACACTAGCAATCTAACTAGTATCATTTCGGTATCTAAACTTGAACGTTTGCAAACTAACGTATGGGCAACCTATCAAAAAAAGCTTTGGGTTCCACCTAACCGTTCTAAAAATGAAAAATAACAACCAATGCACTAAAGGTGCACAATCAAATAATCATAAAAGAAAATAAACAAAAAGAGATCTAACATCATTTCTAAAAAAGAAAAAGGCAATGAAAAGCTCTAAAGTAAAGCCCTAATGGCTTGTTCAAATTTTTGAAAATTTTTTTAAAGGTTTTTTCAATTTTTACAAGTTTTAAACTAAGTCTAGAGTGAGATTAACACTAATATCTAGTGAAATTAAGCCAAAAATTGATTTCTGAACATTTCCCAATTTTTCTGAATTTTTTGAAATTTATTTGATTTTTTTAATTTTTCAAAAATTTTTAATGTTTTTTAAAAACATTTATCATAATTTTTAATAATTTTTTGGATTTTTAAACATTTTCGGATTTTTTTATTTTTTTATTTTTTAAATATTTTTTAATGTTTTTATTAATAACATAAGAATTTCGGACCGGATCCCTTGACCAATCTGACCCGGATATCTGACCTGGCTCTCTAACCCGCTCAGGACCCCTTTTTCTATTTTCTTTTTTTTAAATTTTTTTTATCCTCTTTTCTTTTTCCTTTTTTTTGTTTCTTTTTCTTTTCTCTTTATTTTTTACTTTTTCTTTCCCCTATGTGTGCTTTTCAGTCCAGAACTTCTCCTCTTCATGCTATTCTTTGACCTTCACCAAGACTTCGCCAGGAACGCCCCACTGTCGGCCGTCGGCTCTGGCTGCCAGCACTAGCAACGGAGGTTGGCCTTATGCCGTCATCGTCGGCAGACACTTTGGCGACCACGCCAGCGGCTTAAAGAAAAACCACACCTCCCCGCCAGCAACCCAAAACTCACCCTTCGCCCATCCAACTTCTGACTCCTTCCACAGACATTCAATCTGACCAAAACAAGCATAGACAAATACGAAATGTGGATAAATGGTTAAGTATTGCGGCCTCAAACCATTGGCTTCTCCGTTTAAAGGAATGGAACCCCCCTGCGACTCGTTGAACCATGGCCGACTCATGACGTGCGAATACCATAGAAAGACATGAAAAGCAATGAAAACATAATGTCTGTAACAACACTAGAAGAATCCATGCTCACAACAAAGTTTGGGGTGTCGGTTTAGCAAAAACAAACTCAGAGTTTCACTTTAAAATTTTGTCGAACAGATGGTGGGTGAGTTCGAACAGGGGCTTAAGATCGGGATTTGGTGCAATTTTTGGCTTGAACATGAATTGTGGGGATCTAAGGAATCGTATTTCGTCAAAAAAATCATCTCAACTTGCGATAAAACACTAAAAAAAAACCACGTGACCAAATTCAACGTTTAAAACTTAAATAGCTTCATTGAGACATTTCATCGAACGGGTGGTAGGCGGCAAAAGAAGGGAGCTACAAGGTCAATTTTAATGAGATTCATGGCGTATTTTCAATTTCAAACGCTCGACACAACATCTTTGAGTATAAACCAATGATATCCTCCATTGGTGGCGGTCGAGCAATCACCGAATAGGCTCGGTGTGCCCGGCACCCGAGAGGCATGGGAGGAGGACTCGAAACGGAGCAAGATATGATGAAGACCCACCTTATTGTGACTGATCGGGATGAAGCACGGCAGCCGGAGCTTGACGGGAACTATGGCGACTCAAAGGGACCACCGGCGAACGAGCAAAGCTCTCCTCTTTTGGATTCACTCTCAAACTCTCCCCTCTCACTCTGTATTCTTTGTCCAAGCTCTCTCACTTGGTGTCTCCAGGCTCAAATGCACGATGTAGAAGCGGAAGAGATTCGCCCGGCCATCTCCTTGTCGATTGAGAGGTCAGAACACTCTCCTCTAAAACCCCTAAATCCTCCATTTTTTTCTCCATATTTCCCCTAGTTCTCCTCTCACTCTTATTTTGTTCTTCTTTTGTTCAGCCCCAAAACTCTTACCTTTTTTGGCTCTCTTTCCCTTTTAATGCTTCTCGCTCTCTCTCTTTTTCCTTTGGGACTACCGGTTGTGACTCTTACCTATGCCTCTTGACACACGATGATGTCTCCCTGCTGCTGCGCAATCTCTCCCTCTGTAGTGCGTTCCCTTCTCCTGCCAGCGCCTCCCCTATGCTTTTACAGAGAAAAGGTGAACGGGAAAGGAGGTAAGGCCGGGTCAAGCCAAAGGGGAGAGGGGTTAGGCCGCCTGTGCGAGAAAGGGAAAAGGGGAGAAAGATCAGGCCGGGTTGCAGGAGAAAGGGATTGGGCTGGCCCGCGCGAGAAAGGAAATCAGACCAAGCCAAGCTGATCCAGTACACTCGAACCAGGTTAGACATGCCCGGATTTGATTTATTAAACAAGAAAAATATGTATAATTGATCCCATTAATGCAAGTGCACCTAATGTCTATATGTCATGTAATTTAGTGAAAGTATTTTTGTTTAGGGATTAAAAAATTAATCCCTAGCTTTACATGTAATTAACCTAAAATGGATAGGCAAAAATTAGGTGCCAACAAGCCCAAACCGTTTCTATGAGCTCAAGACATCATCCTTCCATTTTTCATAAAACGATATTCCATTTAAAACTACTAATATATTATTTTTCAACAGGAAAAAAATGTCCTCATAAACTATGCAATTTTGGGGAATCCACTTTCTTGGGACATGGAGTTGGCTACCATAATGCCTATCGCTTTGGCTAATAAAGGGGTTAGTTGCAATATATGGGCCCAGTCTGTCACGTCCCGACCCGGAATCATGATCGATGCTTAATGATCGAACATGACCCGAACGGAATCGTGACTTGCGGAAATGTATTAGTGCGACTCGTTTATTTTAATCAAATGCGCATACGGAAGCAAATAAACATAAACGAGACAACACGAGTGAGATAAGCAAACATCGTACGTTGTTATAATTACATGATACGTGCTTATTTTTGTCAAGCCCTTCTCTCGGGCCCTTGCAAGCCACGTTTATATTTTACATGTCCATTTCAAGGGCGATTCCGCAAAAGCCAACTATCGAATAACAAAACTTTGGCTTGGGTTCATAGCTTCACTATGGCTTCTTGTTCCCCTTGCTCCTCTCGCTCCTCGTCTGTTCGGCCATCTCACGCCCCACCCTTGGCTTGCCCCGTAGCCGGCCTTCCTGGTCCGTCGAATGGTCTGTTGAACCAGCGAAGGGGTCCAATCCATTCTCCATATGTGAGGCAGTACCATGCCTCATACGGGTGGGGAACTAGGTCCTCACGGCCTTCGTCGACCTCACATATGTTGTGATATGACGATAAGAACGACCTTCTCGAGCATCAATTACTATAAGAAGTTCAGTTCGCATTTCCAAGGGGTTTTGGAACCGGATCGGGGGAGACGCCATGCTATGGACCTGAAAAGGGAAAAAACAACGGGAAGTGAGTCAGGGAGATTCAATAAGTGAAAACTCTAATATCAAGCGAGGACGAGACAATCGTCGTTCACATAAGTTGGTTCTTACCGTATTGGCATCGATGGCAAATCAATAGTAAAGTTCATGCTACGAAAAAACAAAACAAACATCAAATAAGATTTATCACAAGTGAGCATCACTTGTCAAATAAGAACAAGCTATAATCGACCAAGAAACCAAGAAACATGCCAAACAAACCATGTTACAACGTATCGCAACTTCTTTTTTCGATATTAGGGAATTCACTTACTCAACGAAACACTAAAACACGAGATACTAAAGAAAACAAGTGGCTGGTGGCTTGGTTTTAAGCACGAAAAAAGCTTGAGTTCGGGAAAAATGAGGTCTTGGGCGATTCTCGAGTGTGATTTTCTAGTTGGCCGAACAAGCAAAGAGGAAGAAAGATTAGCTTGTGTGTGTTTGGGCGTGAATGAGGAAGCAAGAAGGCAAAAGAGAAGATTATGGCCGATTGGGGGGCTTCTCACGTGAGAGGGCTTTTCCATTTATAAGCAAGTTAGGCTTGGAGAAGAAGCCAAGCTTTAATAAACATTAATGCACTAGGGCCAAAAGTAATGATGCATGGTAATTAAGTGCTTTCAATGTGATCTTATTATCTCTCTCTCTCTCTCTCTCTCTCTCTCTCTCTCTCTCTCTCTCTCTCTCTCGGTTTCTTCCTCTTAGCTAAGTGCTTCTCTCGGCTTCCTACTTCACTTGGCCGATTGTCTCTTGCTTTGTGCCCATAATTGGTGGTCATCGAGTCATCAAAATCTTTTAATGCCCTACACAGCTCAACTGGGCAGAATTGATTGAAGGGGCCACCTAAGGGGGTGCAATTATGGAGGCCTTAAATGGCCTTAAATGGAGCCTTTGACCAAGTCAACAAATTGTCTTCTTGTCCTCTTCAATTCCGAATCGTGAGAGCCTTCTGAGTGTGCTGGTTCATTCCTAACTACTTGGGCCAATTGGTTTACACAAAATCGGCTAATCTACACCATAATCATAACTCCGCATCATCCTTCTTCACTTTATTTTTCCGAGAGTTATCCACGTTTGGTGAACTCGTTTAACATAAGGTTTGGTGTGAGAATGTCCTCAAAATTCACCTAACACAACCAAACCTCCATTTCGCTTCTTCTTCAACAGATGAAGAAATTTTCGGCGGAAACAACAAGAGAAAGAACAAAACGGAGAGAGGGAGATAACGTCCGCGAGAGGGAAAGAGGAAATGGGGAAAATCCTTAACACGTTCAAAATCCGAGGCTAAATCTGAGGCTATTATGTAATGCCGGGTAAATTTTCGAACCTATTATTCGTCTAATCAAAGAATCGTCGAAGTTAAGGTTTGAAATTTAGAGTTTTATCAATTCTATATTGTTGCATGCAATTGGGGGGTTTTTGAGTTGCGTATATATATAAGAATGGAAATTTAGGATATTGTGAAACTGTAACTTTTTATGGATCTCAATTTGAGTTTGTGGTTTGCCCGGAACGAATTTTTGAAGTTTGCTGCGCATGCTGGACTTATTGCGATCAGTACTGATTTTTTTTTTGGCTAGTTTTTGGGTTGTCCAAGTTAAGGGTTTTGTAGTACATTTAAAGAGCTTTCTTTGGACTCTAAATTTATTTGAATCGAAGTTTATAGGAGAAAGTTATGGCTTAAGCAAGTTTATCGTGAGAGTTAAGTATAATGGACAACAATGATATCTGCTATGGGCGAGCTGGCCGTTGGCGCGTAGATAAATAAGTGTAGTTTTGTCAAGTTGTTCGATAGAATATCGGTTTACTTGATTTTTATGCCGTTTTTCAATTAAATGTTAAGTATTCAAGTGCATCGGCTGGAGTAACCACTATAGGTTGGCTTTTTGGCTTTCTAGGTTAGTGGTACTATTTCTTTTTTGAATTTGTAAGCTCATGTTTAGAAAATGATATGTTATAGATATGTTATGAGATAATGACATTTTTGTTACATAAAAATGAATCGAGCATTTACTACAATTTTATCTGTTTGAAATGAAAGGTTATTTTTTGGTTTTGGTTTGAGCTTGTTGAATGTAAATAGATTTGTGAAACATTTTGGGAAAGTCTCGTGAGAAGTTCTTGACTTTAAATATGGTTTTTGAATAGTTATATACTAGTTTATGAAATGGATTCTAAACTAGTTTAAGAAATATATTGCGATATATGAAATGATTTATGGATTTAGCTTTGTGGATTGTGGAGAATATTATTGTGGGTAGGTATTTGATGCTCAGTGTCTTTGTGAACCCAATGAGGGATTGTGGGTATACGCATACTAGTTTAGAATATCCTTGTGAACCGAGCTACCGACTTATAGTAGATGGAGACCTTGCCAATAAAGGAATCTTAGTCACCTTGTCACATGGCATTATCCGTGATCATTGTTAGATTTATGAGTACAAGATTGGCTAATAGAATGGACTATTGGCGTGTGTTTTCGATGAGATTGGCTAATGGAATAAACCATTAGCGTGTATTTTCGATGAGATTGACCAGTGGGCTAAACCATTGATTTTTTCTTTGATATTATTGTTTAAAATGAGTATTTATATTATGAAAATGTTATATTAAAGTGGTATATAACGTATTTTGACCTTGAAGTCCATTATATGTTGGATTTAGGTTAAATGAGCTTTGATTTGGTCTCATAACTGTGTGTATAGCGGATGATTAATCTACATAAATGATATGTATTATTCACTGAACTGTAGTAATTTAGGGTCTGCATAGCAACGTTTCTGTTCCCAGAAACAATTTTTGATCAGAAATAGTTTTTTCTATTTCTATTTCTTGGAACAGTTTTTGACAAAAAAATAGCGTTTAGTAACTACAAAAAATTTTTATTCCTGGAATAGAAAAAGAATAGAAACGCGTTTAGGGTTCGAATGATCCATTTCTATTCCATGGACGAGTTTCTCCCTTCTGGGCTACCAGCGGAGGACGGCGGGTGGCGGAGGACGGTGGTCGGCGGTGGCAGAGGATGGCGGCCGGCGGTGGGAGGCAGTGGAGCACGGCGGTCAGCGGTGGAGCACGGTGGCATCGGGCGGTGGTGACGGCAGCGAGGGGCGGCGGCGGGAGGTGGCTAGCGGCGGAGGGTGGCCATCGTCGGTCGATGGAGCACGGCGGTCGGTGGCGAAGGATGGCGGCCGATGGTGGGTAACCATCGGCGTCGGGTGGCCAGAGGCGGGAGGTGGCCGGCGGCTGAGGGCAGCCAACGCCGGGTGGTGGCCGGCGTCGGGCGGTGGAGCACAATGGCCGGCGGCGGAGGATGGCGGCCGGTGGTGGGTGGCCGGCGGCGGCCAAGGACGGCGACCGGTGGTGGGTGATCGCCGGCGTCGGGTGGTTAGCGCGGGGAGGCGGCCAGCGCCGGGTGGCGGTTGGCGACGGGCGATGGAGCACGGCGGCCAGCGGTGGAGGACAACGGTCGGTGGCGGGTGGCGACAAGCGTCGAGCGGTGGAGAACGATGGTCAACGACAAGAGGCAGCCAGCGGGCGGGAGGCGGCTGGCGAGCGTTGGCCGGCGGGCGGCAGGCGGCGGCGGCGGCGGCGGCGGAAGGCGGGCGGTAGGTGGCGGCGAAGGACGGTGAGAGGCGGCGGTGGGCGGATTGCGGCCGATGGATTGTTTCTTATTTTTAGAGAATTCTAGAAAAAAATCGTTTCTTTTTTCTTGTTCCAGAAACAAGAAGCAGATTTTTTTTGCTTCTTGTTTCTGTTCCAAATCTATTTCTGAAACACTTTTTTGGAACAGAAACAAAAAAATAGATTTTTTTTACTAAACGGATTTCTGTTCTTTTTCTGTTCCGGGGAACAAAAGAACAGAAAAACAAAGAAACAGAAACGTTACTAAACAGACCCTTAGTCCTCTCATCTTATTGTTTTTTAGGTTTTTCAGTGAGCCACATGTAAGGCGTGAGAGTTTCGATATCGAGGAGGCTTTTATGTTAGTAGGGACTTTTTCTGTGGAGCTTCTAAGTTAGCTTGTTGATTGATATGTATTTAGACTTTTGATGATTTGTAGTGAACTCTGATATTGGTAACCTTTTATTATATATATGTGGAGGTATATATTTTGATATCGAGTTTGAGTTTTGATGAATATGTATTTAGACTTTTGATGATTTGTAGTGAAGTCTGATATTGGTAACATTTCTATCATATATATGTAGAGATATATATTTTGATATCAGGTTTGAGTTTTGGATATGTTTAGGCTGCGTCCTTTGGTGAAAGGATGGCCGTGACTTACCTTTGTTCTTGTTGAGTTATGGGTGTGACATTAGTTGACTACTCACTTGCTTTGCACAAGTTCGTATGCACATGCCACATCTATCTCAAGGATGTGGGACAATTCTTTAATGTTGGATTACGAGTGGGAGTGGGCATGTAGAATTTTGACCATGCATATTTGTGAAATGGATAGAATTAACTTTAATACCATGTTAGAAAGTCCAATCCAAAAGTTTAAACTAATAGAAAGATAGAGACGGCATAATATAAAGAGCAATTATGACCCGTTATCAAGTAATGCGAGATAATACTTCGACACAATAACATTGTATCCGTAACCCTTCTCTGGGGTTGTAAAAGCCCAATTCTCCTTCACTCTTTTTCCCGTTGAGGTGACTATAGTCTTCGGTACCGAAGTTATGGTGGACGTGAAAGAACACGCCGACAATCCCACGGTCTTCTCCGCATTATTATATATTTAGCTGCGCTGATCGAGAACTTTTCCAAGATTACTAGCTTGATAATGAAAAGAAAAAAGAGGGTGATGTCTAGAGCCCTGCTATGGCAGTTTAGTAGGGTAGCATTAGAAGGGAGTTTCGGAATTTCAATAGCCACTTCATTGAATCGATGGGGGTAATCTTTAAGGTACACTTCCAATTGCTGCTTGAACGCTAATCGTGTATTCAGTATCTTCTAGAACCGCTGAAAATTGGAGAAGTGCGTGATGAATGTAACAACTAGTTCATGGAGCAAGCTGATGGACCACAATTTCAGACCGCTAAGTCGCCTGGAACGCTCATCATAAGATTGTGCTTGGTGTCTTGTGCAACATCCTAGCATCCTGAAATGCCTTAGCATGTTCTAAATCGTCTCCTGAAACGTCAAACCAGTGTTGGTTGTGCTACTTGAACCCTTTTGGAAGAGGAGCAACTATTATTTCGTCTGTAAACTTCGGGTCGTGATGATAGAGGAATGCTGCTAATAACCTGGGATCACCGACTCTCTGGATCACATCCCCCAACTCATGTTCCTTTTATAGAAACCAACAATCCATGTCTTAATCATCCACCTGATACATTGAGCTCAAAGCTTCTCGCTCGACACCAAGCCTGCTTCCTAAACTCCTTGATTCGACTGTTGAATTACCTCCATGGGCAATGCCCGTTGAAACCTTACCCTATGGGCTCCGATGTTACGTGTCTAGGAGCATGCCAACCTTGTTTACCAGGGTAGAAGATTGATCCCCTGTGATACACCTAGCCTCCGATGCCGATGGTTGTGCACTGGAGGGGGTGTAGGGAATTGTTGGGGGCCAGTAGTAAGGCCTTGGATACCGAGGCATCTTGGGATACGATAGAGGAGCGGGCGACGCATAAGGAGGCGGTGCATGCGTGACTTGACACGGCGGGGGGGGTGTGGCCACTATTTATAGGTTCGCCGAATAATGCATAACAGATGCTGGTCTTCAAATGAGAAGTGAATGGGATGATTAGACAAGTGACATCTTCGTACCATCACGAGGAATCAATGCAAGTTTAGCCTTTCGCACAGTGCTTGCATTGTTTTCTCCCAAAAGGAAGTGATCTTAAAGTGGTGTCTCGTCTAATAATATTAACAGGACAACTTAGGCCCTAAAATTATATTTCGATGGGTCTTCTCATCAGGTCAGGTCACATAACCAGTAGGTATTTATAAAACACATGTTCGGAGTCAACTGATCAATTAAAACCACTTCTATCATCTATCAATATACTCTATACCATGATATTACATTCTGTGTTTTTCTTATCAACGCTCCGCTAGAAAAAAAATAATGCTAATTGCAAGAAAAGAATTCTAATTTACTCAAGAGATTCGCATAATAAATAATCATATTCATACGAAAAGATATGATTGAATATATCTATACCATTGGGAATTTTTTGAAATCGTTCTGACCAAGCAAAATATTGATTTATTACCTTGCGAGTCGAACAGATTAGAGAATTTACTTTGTATTTTTCAGAGCAATTGCAAAGAATAAAAGAGAGAAGAAACTCAATGCATACAATACAATTCCTTCAACGTACATGATTCGGTCAGGCAATAATACAATGTGTGCGTGCTAGCATCAAGCACCTAATATGTTGAGTCCAAAAAACAAAGAAGACGACATAGTAATGAACCAATAGATGTAAAATTAACGAGCAGTTCCTAAATTAAGCTCTGTACCCATCACAACAAATTGCTGACATAAATGATACAAATTCGTACCTGCAATCTAGACCGGATCGGCCGGCATCGCGCAGAAAAATATTTCACGCAATATATGGCAAAATATGATTACAAGAAAACGGCATCTGCCCAGTAATCCAAAACTCTCAAACGTTCCAAGAATCTGACTAGCTTGAGCAGCATCCACCTCTCTTGATAGCCGACACATCCTTACCGACGTCGATCTTCTCTCCCTTAGATGGCACAGCCGAGCCGTTTGCTTGCTCACTTGTTTCCAAGGCCTTCTTGCTCACAATGTTGTAGATCTGAGTCAAGACTTCGGCGAAAGCATTCTCCACATTGGTTGCCTTGAGCGCGGAGGTTTCCATGAAGAAGAGGGCCTCTCTCTCTGCAAATGATTTCCCATCCTCTGTTGACACTGCCAGGAGGTGCCGGAGATCAGATTTGTTACCAACGAGCATGACCACGATGTTGGGGTCCGTGTGATCCCTCAACTCCCTCAACCATCTCTCCACATTTTCAAATGTGGAGTGACGAGTAACGTCGTACACAAGTAATGCGCCTACAGCTCCCCGGTAATAAGCACTTGTGATGGCACGGTACCTGTGGAAATTTAGGGAAATGTAATATAGCGGAAGAGAAGGAAGTATTGGCAAAATGCAATCTAACAGGGGTATGAGGTCATCGCAAGATGTCTTTAAATTAACAACACTGAAAGTTCCAACAGGTACTATCACAACACAACTTTAAATTAACAATATGACAGTCCGAACAGTCATAATCACAAGTCACACCACAACTAAACTCATGAACTTTGGCTGGCAAACTCATGGACAAAGGCCAAACACCACCATAAGACCACAATCCCCACAGCTTTTGGTTTGAGCGCTCACAAAGCTTCTGGTCTTTTGTGTCCCTTCTATATTTACTTCTGGTAAAAACTCGACAAACAAAAAAAAAAAAAAACAGAAAAACAGAAGCAGAAGCAAAAGTTCAGGGGAAAAATCTCCCAGTACACCAACAATCATTGTTAAGCATATATCAATTGTCTCTTTTTCAACAAGGAGTAAATACCATCATTAGGTCAACTATATAATCCATCATGGATGTTAAATCTTGATAGAGACAAAATTGAATTTTGATGTCGTCAATATTTATTCTGGCTTGTGGAAATTTCTTGTGTAGATGTTTCCTGAGTAACTAGTAAATCTACCAGCCATTAAACCTCTTCAAGGGATAATAAATGCGGAAGCAATTTTTTGCAATTGCAAGCCCAACTTCTGAGGAACAAAAAGTCAAAGTGAAGTGCCATCGTTTTTAATGCCTGTGTGTGGCATCATAGTTCCTCATTATGATGAAAAAACTATGAAGGCAATCCATCTGATAAAAGATCACATTAAAGGGGTGCTATGAACTCACGACATATGGCTTATATTGAAAAAAATATGCAATATCGTAAACTGAGCCATTCGAAAAATGAGCCTATCGTACATCTTCTTTTGGCAAGATAGCCCCCATACCTTCAGACTCGGCAAGACTAAGAGAGTACTTCATAAATATTCGTCTGTATTCTGTTAAAATCAACATTTACAATACTGTCATCACTTATTTTGGCAAAACTTTTTACAGAATGGTCAACTAAAGTTTTCAATTGTAAAAAGAAAAGTATATTTTGGTTACTCTTTTACATTTAGCACTTGCCATTTTAGGATTTTGACCTTATCTATATGATAAAATACTCGTAGGGTATTGCATATTTTGTGTCAAATTATGGAGTCACAATCTTGTAATTATTAATCTCGAGAGAAAATGGACAAAAGCAAAGCAGAGAAACCTCATTTATCAAATCTGAAAGTACAAGGGGGTGGGGCTATCCCACCAAAATGCATCGAAAACGGATTTCTCAAAAAATGACATGATGTATAGGGGGGGGTCAAGAAACTCAAGACACGATTTAGTCATAGGACTACAGAGCCAAGTTGGAGAGAGAGAGAGAGACAGTTCTACACTCAACAAGAATTTGTTCGCAAACAAGGTCAATTTTGCACGTACAGCAACACAATTTGCTAGAACTTGCAAAATGTACAATGTCATCATGAAATTCTCGAATTTCCTTGAGTCACTGCAGGCTCTAACTCATGGAAGGATGGATCTAACATGGCTGAGGGAAATATGCCTGCTTCTTTAGTTAGTAGTGTCTTGCACCAATGCATATCCTCATAAGTTTACAAACTTTGCTCTGAACTTATTATGTGTCAATATCCTGCTTTCTAAATTTCCTCAAAATTTTCAACCACCCAAGGGCATGCTTAATCTATCTGAACCCTATAGGTGGGAGTCAAGAGAGATATTTTCTTGAGTTTCTTATAAAGCAGAAGATTGGAATCTTCCTTGAGTAATCCAGATTTCTTGTAAAGCAATCTAACCAAACTAACGATGAAGCACAGCAGTTCATGGATATTTACTATAAATCTGGTGAACGACGAAGTTCTATACCATACTTTGATGACTACAACAGGAACCGCAACTTAAAGATAAGCAATCTCTACGATATGGATGAAAAGAAGATGTAATCACACATTCTCGATGTGGTATAAACTCATCCTCAGACAACGCAACCTACCCCAGTTGCCTGTTCCACTATATCTGTTATGTACTAAAACCATCCATAATACAGATACCACAGCATGTAATCAATTTCACTGTTGAAGAGCCAAAATAGGGGTGACTACAATCAAGAGACCATTTGATGTTTATGCAAGCAAAGGGAAATTTCGGCCACAACATGATCCAATGGGTCCAACAAGAAGAAGGCATTGAAGATGGAGATTTTATAAGTTGAAGAATATTGGTTCCTCCAGCTGAATCAAAGGTTGAAAGGATGTTTCCTAATTTAAGTTGTTTCCTAATTCAAGTTTGTTTCCTAATTTGATATTTCCTAGTTTGATATTCCCAAGTTTAAAGTTTCCTAGTTTGATGTTTCCTAGTTAAGTGTCCTAGTCCCTCTATAAATAGGAGGTGCTTCTCAATTGCAAGTGGCAGAGTTGTAAGGTAATAATACATAAGAATTTCCCTCAATTGAGTGATTCTTTCAGTTCTTTAGCCATTTCGTTGGTGGTGAGCCTTCAAGTTCTTTATCCTTGACTGATGGAGTAATCCTTTATGCCTTGGGTGGTGAACTTTCTTTATACTTGGCTGGTGGAATGATCCTTTGTGCCTTGGTGGTGAACTCTTTTATCCCAAAGTTCTTTTCCCGCAAACAAATCAAACACTTTCATTCCGTTAAACAAATTCAGCAAGCTCACCCAATCTTATCACGCATCAGTTATTCCATGGGACAAACATGATGAAGAAAAGAACATCCACGCACTATCAAGTCCAAAGCTTCATTCTTCTGCATCGTTTCCAAAACGATGACAAACATTATCTCAAAATCCTGAAAGACTCATAAAGCCTATTGGCTCCATAAACAGTAAGTCTCTGCAAGACAAAGCACCACACTAGATGTTCTTCTTCCACAAAGATCCCAATCGTCCACACCCATTACGCAGTCAAGTTCAAAATGCCTAACAATCTAAAAATAATGAGAAATGGAGGCAACAGAGCAAGATGCTAGCTTATTCGGGCATCTTACTCATGGTCGCGAGTCCGGGGGAATGGAAAGAGCCATATATGTCAGCAGATGAATTATGAAGATCTAAATCGCCATCACTCATACAAACCAATCTTGTCTCGCCCAGGAAAGGAAAAAAAACTCCCAAGCGACACAGAGAAAACAAGTGCCATTTCCACACAACAACTGAGCTTAATTCCACAATAGTCCTCTGTAATTTGAACTACATGGGGAGATTACCCTGCCTAATGACTTCAGATCTACCAAAACCAGCACAACTAAAAAAACAACCAAACCTGAAACTTGTCCAATTTGAAACATACTTCCTAACAAAAGCAGATCAACCATTCCCAAAGAAAATCCCTAACAAAAGCAAGATCCAACTGCATAGTATTTACCTCCAACCATCATAATCATTTAGCAACACAAGACCCAGATCACCCAGAAGCACAATCACAGAGCAATGATGACAAAACTGCGGGAGGACAGCAAAGCTAGTATGAAAGATGACAAGACCCACAAAGTCTTTTCTCACCTTTCTTGACCGGCGGTATCCCAAATCTGGGCCTTGATGACCTTGCCATCGACGTTCAAGCTCCGGGTGGCGAACTCGACTCCAATGGTGGACTTCGACTCGAGGCTGAACTCGTTCCTAGTGAATCTGGAGAGCAGGTTGGACTTGCCCACGCCAGAGTCGCCAATCAGAACAATCTTGAAGAGGTAGTCGTAGTCATCCTCTGCTCTGTACCCTGCCATCTTGCTCAGACCCGAGAGAGAGAGAGAGAGAGAGAGAGAAGAAAGACAGAAGGGCGTTTTCGAGAGCAACACGGCAAGTTGCACGACGTACTCTGTTCTTTCCCCGTCAAGGAACAAGAACCTTTGGTCTAATCAAAGCGTAAGCGTGTGTACTTTTCTCCAGTTTTGACGTTTTATTGTCTGGGCAAAGAAAAAGTGAAGACCCCATTGTGCTTGTGCTTGTGCTTGGCTGGGATCCAAACATGAACATGTGAAAATCCTAGTTTTGATCCTTGAGTTTGCGAATTTTTCTCAATCAAGCAGTCGAACTTTTAATTAATCGAATTGAGCCTGGAGAATTGGCGTAAGTTTTCCAATTAAGTCCCCTCCGGCATTAGTTTGAATTGACGTATCGATTAAAGCCGGAAAGAATCTTAAGTGCGAAGATTCTTGCGCTGTTGTGGTTACCGGTTAAATGCATGAGGCTAAAAATCTCGAAAATGAAGATCACGACTAGATTTTGGATTTTGAGATTTTTCAATATGAACATTAAGCTCAGGTTTTCACGTTGGTACTTTTTCTAGTGCCATTTCCTTTCTTTTTTTGTTGTTGTAATTATAATTATGTCTTTTCGTACTACCAATGGACTCCTAAAAAATTTTCAAGCCACAACAATAAGAGGGTCGCGCCCTTCTACAAATCCAAGATAACATCGTAAGAAAAAGCCACAAAAAACCCCAAACTTTTCCCTCTGTGACACATTTACCTCCAACTTTTTTTTGTTACACCAAAAACCCCAAACTTTCTTATTTGTGACACATTTATCCCAATGTACATTGTCCATGGGCATTTTCGTCTTTTCCGCTTTTTCTTTTTCTTTTTATTTTTTTTTCAGAGATGGTGAGGGGGGCCTCGCCGGCGTCCGGCGAGGTCGCCCTCGCCTGGGCGAGCGAGGGCGAGCCTCGCCCGACGCCGGCGAGGCTCGCCTGGGCGAGCGAGGGCGAGCCTCGCCCGACGCCGGCGAGGCTCGCCCTCGCCTGGATCTGGCGAGGGCGACCTCGCCGGCGTCGGGCGAGGTCGCCCTCGCCTGGGCGAGCGAGGGCGAGCCTCGCCGGCGTCGGGCGAGGCTCGCCCAGGCGAGGGCGACCTCGCCCGACGCCGGCGAGGTCGCCCTCGCCAGATCCAGGCGAGGGCGAGCCTCGCCGGCGTCGGGCGGCCGCCGGCGAGGCCCCCCTCAGCATCTCTGAAAAAAAAATAAAAAGAAAAAGAAAAAGCGGAAAAGACAAAAATGCCCATGGACAATGTACATTGGGGTAAATGTGTCACAAATAAGAAAGTTTGGGGTTTTTGATGTCACAAAAAAAAGTTGGGGGTAAATGTGTCACAAAAAAAAAAGTTTGGGGTTTTTGGTGGCTTTTTTCCTAACATCTTTGTATGCAAGTAAAAAATTTACATTGACCGCCAAAGGAATCTTCTTCCTCTATCCAAACACTGTAACTTCTCAGCACTATGGTAAAACTTCAGGACTAATCTTTATCTTGAAGAGATCGATTTTGTCGGGGAAATGAAGGTCTGGCTTTTTTGAGAAAACGTAAGGGTAATTCGCTTGAAATGTAAACAACATTGGACTTTTTCTTGGAAAGGTGGAGGGAAACACTTATAATGAAGGACCACTGCCTACTTATTGCTGTCATTGTACTCTTATTCCCTACATAATTGCTTCCACTCAACATAAAGTGATTTAGCGAGCTGAATCAAATCACTCTAATGAGTTCTCGATGTCTATTACAAAGCGGTACTTCACATCACCCTTTTGAAGCCTTTCAAGAGCTTCATTCGCATATTGAATGGGAATGACTTCGACATCAGGATATATCTCGTGCTGGCCACAGAATTCAAGCATCTGTTGGGTTCGCTTTGCACCGCCGACTGAACTTCCGGAAACCGTCCTCATGCCTGAACCGAAGGTATGCATTTCAAGAAGTAAAGTAGTCATAATTTCTAATGTTCCAAAAGAGGGAGTGAATTGGAAGATAAGGAAGAGATGAACTGTACTTAGTGAGAGAATGCTTACCCATGAGAAGGCTGAGTGGGCAGACTTTTATCTCTTCACCCGGATAGCCAACCAAAGCTAAGACTCCTCCTGTCTTAAGCAATGGTAGGTATAGATCAAATGGGTGGTCTCCAGATGCTGTGTCGACTATGAAGTCCAGAGTTTTCGACAAAGCCTGTACAAAAAACAGAATATTTTAGAAACCCTGAAATGGTATGTATCTGGTATAATACCCAACTTGAGAAACTTAAAGACTCAATCGCGGTTAATCTTACTGTCATTTGATCCTTGTCAGATGAGATCACAAAATTGTCTGTTTTTAGCAGATTCAAGGCATCATTTTTCTTGGAGATGCTTGTGCTGAAAATAGTTACAGTCAATCCAAAGGCCTTTAGCGAACTTCACGGCCAGATGACCAAGCCCACCAAGTCCGATCACTCCTATTGATTTTCCAGGTTCATTCATCTTGTGGTGAATCATTGGAGTGTAGACCGTGATTCCGGCACACAACAAAGGTGCTGCTAGAGCAAGTGGATACTTTTCAGGTATTTTGTAGCAATACCTGTAAGGTCCACAATGAGTACTGAATCAAGCAAACACTAACTTATGTTTCATAGAAATGAATGCTGAAAGGAGGGCATCAAGACAAACAATGGACAACTTAGGAAAATAGTGCATTGGCACCGTATCCTCTGAAATGTTATCTTCAAACCTTTAATCTTTTTTAGATTAAGGCGATGTTGATTCATGATCAGCAAGTAACGTATAGACGAACTGCTCTAATGAGGTTTTTTAAAAAATATTCAAAGAAAAGTAGCACTAACAAACATAAAAAATCATTTGGAAGAAAATGTTTCGATTGTTATATTTTCTTACAATCCAAGGGCACAGCCGTGAAAACTGAACTATATGAAAGTCCGTAAAACACCTTGCAAGTCCCATAAACTAGTTAAATCCACACCTTTAAGTTGAGGGGGTCCCCAAATTCGGAGCACTTTGCACGCAAATAATGAGATTTGAACAGGTACTCTCCAATTCCTAAATTGAAAATCTCCTAATGTCTAACCAATTGCGCCAACCCTAGGGTTATTCCAATGACTAATTATCCCATTAACTGATAGGAAGAAGTGTTATTTGGACAAGCGTCCGTGGAATTGCTAACCATATGTGCTAATTAATACCTCTAATCTTCAGCAAACTTGGCATGATGGTGAACATTGTTAGGAAGCCCTACCTAAAAATTTAAATTAATAGATAGAAGAAGACCACGTGACTTGTTGTCAAGTGACGTGGGACAATCTTTCAACTCCCTCTCTCACGTGCATGATGGATTAGGAGCAGCATATGGAATTTGACCGATGAGGATGGATGCATATACGCGAACAAGATAGCACTAGCTCTGATATCATGTTTGAAAGTCCAATAATTCAAAGTCTCCTTCCATTGTCGTCCTCCAATTAGATAATTAAATTGATCCCACCATTTCAGAAACTTTTCTATCAAGTAACAGAAGGTCAATTACCTCTAGTGGACGACTATGAAACTAGAATATCCTCCTTGCGTAACCGAACCATCCTCATAAGCGCCATTGATTGTCATCGTGACTCCCCTTAAGCGATAAATTTCTTGTGCATCCTCGCAATTCTCGCAAGGTCTACACGAGTCGAGATAGGTTCCGACGCCCACATGATCTCCGATCTTGAACTTGCCAACGTTGCCACCCACTTCTTCTACAATCCCCACGATCTCATGTCTACGGACACAGATAAGCATAAGGAAGAAAAGGAATTTTAAAAGTTGAAGTAGTGAAGAACCACATTTGATATGAACATATTGTCGTGACAATGCTATTTGCGAAGCGAATAGAGACTAGACAGTCATTAGTACTTACCCGGGAACCAAAGTATACACGGAGTTCTTTATCTTGTTGCGGGTATACACCACGTCGGCGTAGCAGATGCCGCAGTGAGTGATTTT
Organism: Syzygium jambos; assembly: GCA_031216235.1. Classification (NCBI taxonomy): domain Eukaryota; kingdom Viridiplantae; phylum Streptophyta; class Magnoliopsida; order Myrtales; family Myrtaceae; genus Syzygium; species Syzygium jambos. The sequence goes on from CM062223.1 coordinate 7,881,667, forward strand.
CACCGATACGTCATCGCTTCCCGCAGTTCTATCAAAGGATACGTTCAGTCATTTAAAGATACAGAGAGATTTCATTAGGTACGACATACATTTATGGCAACTAAACTCGGCGTGCGTGAAGAGTGTGTTACTATTGTTGCAACACTAATTATACTCATCACCTCCGCTCAAATTCGTAAGGAAAGAGAAGCCCTGAGTCGTCTCTCGCTGCCCATGCATGGCAGTTCTTGCTCATCTCTTTGTCCGATGATGGACTCATTTCCTCTCTCTGCCTAACTTTACCTCTAAAGAGACGAAATACTGAAATCTTGTGAGATTTTTATGAGATCAGATGCATATGTTTGAAGATCTCCAGTGTGGCAATGAAAAGCCTTGTGAGTTTTCATGCAAATTTATATGCGACGCCCTCGCTAAATTACGTCATCGCCTACCTCAAATGTGCTGCAACTTTGACTATTCGTATTTCTTTTGCCTTAATTGACCTGAGGAAGAAGTAGAATTATATATTAATCCATTAGCAAAAGAACCCCCCTTGGATATGAGCATGCGTCATCAGGTCCACATAGAGTCTCAGACCATAAACTTTCTGAACTTTGCAAAGTGTCTAGAAACCTCAACGTTGTGTAGAGAACAAGTCACTCCGGAAATAATCTTCAACGTTTCTGTGCTGTTGAATCAATAATTTGGTAGTCAGGCACTCTCCACAAGCATTTCGTATGTAATGCTCTCAAATGAAGAGGCATTGTTGGGCGAGTACAGTGGATGCACTAAAAATACATTTGAATCGTTAAATATAATGGAGCCCATGTAAATATGGCGAATCCTGCTATACGTGGTGGTCCAGATAGAGTTTAGTGCATATTACGTCCATTGAATAGTTTCACATTAAATAACAGACGATCTGTCATACGAGGTAGCATCACATGAACGTCGCAAATACAATCACACAAGCAACTATGAGCGGCTTTCTTTTTTCGGCACATAGGCATAAAATGGAAAATAAACAGGTTTTATTCCCTAGATCCCAGGATCTGGTGCCTCATGTCTCGTACTTGGCTGTGCTGGCGCCAATCTCGTCGTTTGCCTCCTGCCGAAAGAACAAAACTACTGGATCGGTTTAATATATCATCAACAAGACGCGAGATATTACCGTATGAAAGTAATATTTTGGGCACACCCGGTTTATGTAAACACAAGGCACGCGAAAATTGTCGTGTGATTCGCATTATCTGACAGCTCACATATGTTGGGCTCACATGGGCTAAACGTGAGTAATGTATAATTATACATTATACTAACTGTAGTATTAAATAGAAATGATCGTTCCTTCCAAAGGTTAAGGTTGTGCAAAGAAAGTCAAAAACTCCTATTTCACGTGATGTAGGTGCTGACGTTCTTGAGGAAGGCTAATGTGCCTATATATAGTGTGTTGAAACCTAAATTTTGACGACCTAGTTAGTTGTTCGTTACATAAAAATTAGAGATCGATCCTGATCCCTAGAAAAAAAAATTAATTAAATTGCATATAGATTAAGAGCATTTGAGTTAGTATTTAGGTTCATATGGCTACATTTGCATTGGACCGGCGGGGGATGGACTTAAGTGAATGGTTTTGAGCTTAATTAATTAGACTTAGCCCAAAGATTAAATGTTTGTTGAAGCCCATTGAATACATATATGGCCGAAATTTGCATTATAGAGCAAGTTGGAATAATTGAATTATCAAATTATTAAATAATATACTTGGAAGATAATTCATATTATTCTATGAATATTCAGCTAGAGGAAATAATTAGAAAATTGCCTAAGTTGAGTATCAGAATTAGGAAATAATATATCTTGGTTCTTGTAAAATAACCTAGCTAACTCTTATAAATAGATGTGTTAGGGTTCACAATTGAAAGGACCACACATATTAAATACACGGCCACAAGAAAGCGAGAGAGAATAGAAGGGAGCGTCTGCCCAAAAGGTT